>CM062866.1:6637105-6734217 GCA_031772225.1 Eubasilissa splendida | reverse complement strand
AATCACATTCTGAAATCTATTTTTCATGAGACAAATAATAATAATTTGGTTTTTTGTTGGCTAATACGACCTTTGACCATTTTTAATTTAATATATTTTTTTATGCAATTTATTAATAAATTATAAATCATTTCATTTGTTGTCCAATTCTTTACCTTTCTACACTCAAAAAGTGATTTTATTGAACTTTGTAATATCATCATCTCTATTACCCACTACGTACCGGGCACCGAACCACTATGTACCATAGTATGGTATATACTGGGTCGATGGCTTCAATTAAATAATTCTTTCATTTAAAATACAAAAAAAAAACTTTCAATGTAAGAATTTTAAAAAATCCATAAAATTAGCTTTTTACGAGTTTAATGGCCTAGTATATACCAGTTCCCCCTACAATACATATTTTTTAAATATATATGAAATACTAGAACATTAAAAATGACATATTTGCTAGTAACAGTTACATAGGAGGGGTCAAATCATTGGATTGACATAGTTTTAAGTGTGAAGAAAATAAGTATTACCTGTTTAATATCACCACGAAGAAGTTTGACAGAAAGCCAGAGGCCTTGACCAGTCTTCGCATCGCCTTTCAAATCTTTGTTTGCTATTATTCTTCTTAAAAGTGTGTCTAAATTATCTTTTTCACAACTGAAAAATACAATACATATGTTTTAAGTGGTAATTTCAGTCAGTAATTTTTTGCACATCGCTCGTGGTAAAAAACGTTTGCGGATTGTTTGAATGTCAAGTTTACTAATGTCAAAGATGAATCTTGTCGTCCGTGGTGGAGGTTGACAGGCGTCCTGCTCCCTCTTCGTGCGTCACACTCGTCCGGCAACTTGATCCACAAAAAAAACACTATAAAACATAATAAAGCGCTGTCCCCGAATTGTGATAAAAGTCTATGGTGAATTTCACACCCTCCGACCAGAGAAATCGGATCACTGCTCGTTGTTCCTCCTTGATGCAAATTGCTAGTGGAATGGACATGTTTACACTGTAATAGCCGAAAAGCAAATTATGCGATCGGGATCAAATTCTGCACACGTGACCACAGTCATCCCAATTCTAAGCAAGCACGTGCAGAAGGCAGTATGACAACCTTGAAGGTGTGTTATGGCGAAAGTGTAGATAATTTTTGACTCACCCTCGCATTTGTAATCAAAATGTTACAAAGTTCATATTAGGTGTCAAATTCAATTTTATTTTTTTAATAAATAATCACTTTGTAAACAGAGATGGCTGGTTCGGGTGTGAGGTAGGCGGATAGGTTAAGAATATAACAATTTAATCTGACTCGAGGGTTATTTGCAGTGAAATCCATTTGTGACAATTCAAAACTTCTAATTTATTTATTTTTGTAGCATAAATAGTACACAAGAAAATAAAGGTAATTACTTTAGTAGACGTGGTCTGTTCTAAAGCAATTACCTGTACAGTTTTTAAAAGTTGTTAAGGTACAATTGTTATAAAGTAAGGTAAGTAAGTATAATATAAAGTAAGTTATGTAAAAAAAGTACAATCTGAAGTTATTAAATGTTATTGTAAAAAAAGTTATAAAAATATTTTTGTCTATAATATAGTTGAAGATAAAGATGTGCAGGTAGTTAGGTTAGCACAAATGACATATTAGTTTCATTTTGCTTTCTATTTACATCAAGCGACCACTTTGTTATTCGTTGACCGAATTTAGTATTCATTTTTGACACTGAAAAATATCTTAAGGTTTTGCTCCTAGTTTCCTTTTGATCAGATCGTGGAAGTAAAGATTTTTTATTTGAAAAATAGTTTTAAGATCGATCTGATAAACAGTTGTATTATATCCAAAACTTGAAAGGATTTAAAGAGTTCTTTAGAATTATGTCTAAATGAGAGTACGTACGTACAGGTCAAAACAGGACTTGTATGAATTCATTTAACTCAAATAAACTTACGGAAAAAATGTTACGCAGTGATGTTTGTCATCATCTACGTCTAGTTGGCCGGATAGGAAATGGGTGATGTCCATAGCGGCCACGCCCAGCGGTCTCCGCATGCCATTCCCTTTCCCCCATGATTCAATACCACTGCCGATAGATCCCCCAGACTGGGAGATTGATCGTCCACTTGCCAGAGCAGCGGCTACTGAACTACGCCTGAAAATAAATATCACAGCCTGCCTACATTTATCGCAGTAAAACAATTCAAATCTCAACATTTAAAAAAAATAATAATCATTGAAATTGTGTCATAAAAATTATTGGGTAGGCGGAAAAGTCATGATGCAGTTTGGCAACAGATGGTGCTAATTATTTTGAGGCACAAGAGTAATTTGTAATACGCGTGTCTTCAATATTAATTTGTAATACGCTATACATTTAGAATGTATAAAATAGAATGGAATTGAAATAAAAATAATAATTTACCTATTATCTACATTCTGTGGCTCCATCCCTCCAATTCTTACAACATAACAGACTAGATACACTTTTTCCCTTTTGATATCACTCGTTCCTAAATCCTAGGATAAAAATAAAACATTACATAATATTACATAACGGTACACAAATTTAATTACCTGACTAAATTACGAGTTGAAAGTGTTCAAGGAATATGTACCTAATCTCAACCATGTCTCAACCAATTATGCAATTATTTTGATTAATTGAAATATTTTATTGAATCCAAATTATATATTAAATGCAAAAAATTAATGGTCATCAAATTTCGAGAGGCTAGACAATTTTTTGTTAGATAATTTAAGACGTGAAGAAAAGATAGATTTAATAATTGAACAATTTTGCAAATATTTATTTCGAAGTATGTAACTTCAAGCGTACCGTGATTTCGTAAATATTTCAAACAATAATATTTTCTGTAACAGTGCAGAAGAATTTGCTAATATTCCTTGAACATTTTCGACTCGTAATTTAATCAGGTATCCACCCATAAAATATTGTGGACCAGGTCTGTTACACCTTGTAAATACATATAGAATATATCTTACACGTTCATGTAGAACACAATTGTCAATATTTGACCTCCTGCAATAACACTGCACGTCTGCTTTTACAAATGTTGATAGATAGACGGAGTGTCCGCCATCTCAAATGATTTATTGTTATTGTAAGGAAGATCACTTGTTTGTTCAATGTTTAATATACCATTCAATGCCCAAGATGTACAACATTGTGGCATTCACAACTCAGATCTGTCCAAAACTGATGTACAGTGCTGCTGCAGGAATGGTCTCGTTTATTTGATTTGTAACCGTGAGTTAAATAAAGTCATAGCCATTGTGAAATACATGCGAATGTAAGTTGAGATTATGTGTCCCTGCAAAAATATGACTTGATTTAAACAGTTGATTTATTAACCTACTGTGACTTTCCAAACTTGCATGAAAACTTAACATTTATTTATAATTACTTTACTGCACTTATTTTTAACATATGTGAAAACAAAATCATAAACTAATTATTATTATCATTAATAAGACATTATAATATTGTCTTTATTTTTAAATAGAGATGCGTACACAGAATACGTGTCACATCAATATTTTTTAATATTTTCAAACTTGTGCTATGAAAATAAGACTAACTTGATGGCCTCCTGGAACGAGGCTCGAACCCCCGACCGCTAGACCACAAGTCGGTCTAAATTTTACATTGCTCAACATCATTTTAATGGTACAAGTTCAAATACAATTCACATTTAATGTTTTACTTTAACCCTTTCCCTTATGGTGTTAAAATAAAAATGCGCGTTTCGGTGCTGTAAACTCAGTGTACATGTAGACTTTTGCGATTTTTAAATCGGATAAATATGAATATTTTGCATTTATTACTTATATTCATCATTAAAATAATAGTTGACATAAATATATAAGTGAATACACTCGAGTTTCTTTTTATGCGGTTTATATTTCAAGAAGCATTTTTTTTTTTAAATAACTATTTTAGACCAATTTGACATGTTGAAAGGGTAAAAAATTCAGAGAATTTTGTCTGTATATGCAAACACAGTATGCGCCAGTACAATTCAGCCGAAACAATTCAATTCAAGCCGTCAGATCCAATATTGGTTAGTTTACCAACAATAAACTAACCGACGATGGTCCAGTAGTAAATCCTATAACCGTCTGTTAGTTTACTGATTGAGAAAAATGGCATGAATGACAATGATATCATTGGTACAACTCTTGATACAAAAAAGAAAACGAAAATGAAACTCTAGTCACTCTCACCACAAGTGTAATTCGAGAAGGTCTTCAACTTTGCAGTAAATTGGCAAACCATTTCATTGAAAAATATGATAATTCTGAATGAGCATTCAAGTTTCAACGCGAACTTCAGAATTGCATTTCTAGATATCAGGAATTGTACAAAAAATTAGCAAAGTCATCGCGAAGTTTAATCACTGATTATATTGTCAAAAGGGAAAAATCAACATGCGAAGTTGAGGTTAATTTTATTTGTGAAGAATCTTCAGGACATAGATCTGATGAACTGACTATCTCTTCTAGTGATGAAAGTGATTTCCAACCAGTTTGCAAATTATGCCGAACATTGTCATATGGCGATGATAATTCTTAAGAAAAAAATATGCAAAAAAGATAAACTTTTTTTTATAAAATTTTTATACATAAATTTGGAAGGAATATGTTAAGATTATTATTTTTTTTATGCATTTTTTGGAATATTTTAACTTATTGAATTAGTCGTATGCGATTTTAGAAAATTATGGAATGTATCCTTCCTTTTTATACGTGTGTCTAGTCTTTTTTTATGCATTTTCCTGTGGAACATATCTACCACATAAAAAGAGACCTGAGTGTATACATATATATATATCATGTATATTATTGTGTCAAAGTGCTAAAAAATGAGAACAAACATTGATCATCACGAACAACAGTATAAAGACGCATAAGACATGTCTAACTCGGCCAGCGCACGCTCTGGCATCTGGCACCCTACGCACTGAGCCGTCCTTACCTCACCGCACATACACGTATTGACAAATTTACGTAAGGTTCTTTGAGAAAACATGTTGTTTGGTGCGCATGGTAAATACTTATATATTGTAATTATTTTATCCAATATATAAATATATTTCAGAGGAATACCTAAAATGTGAACTCTGTATTTGTATATTTACAAAGATATTCACATAATTAGAGGTAATGCCAACTCAGTTTACATCATCGGAGAGAAATGGTTAATGGTGAGAACCATAATTCAGCTATGAAAATATGCTTTAATTAATTTAACAGATTTATTGATATTGTTCGACTAGTCATATTAGATATATCCTTACATTCCACATTTTTCAAAACACTTTTAACACACCAGCCTCTTAGAAAATGTGAAATAAATGTTTTTAACAGTTACCGTAAACAAAACCCTCAGATTATGTAATTGATCTATATCACTGGCGAGCCCGCCCTTGGACCACCGAACTACATAACTCTCCGTGAAGTGCTTATGATCCGAGCCGTCGTACAGAGACATCAACAATTCGGCATCCTCTGACATCTTGCACACAAAGTTGCGGACAGAAGCGAAGAAGCTGTACGAAGAGGAGGTGTTCTGAGACTGTGACGAGGAATGTGATGTATTGTGACCTAATTCCTGCTGAAATCAAATATAACAATGTATTAAATAATTTTATCAATTGACAGTTCAGCTCAATGTCTAGAGCTTAAAGGAATTAATTATTTTATGTATTATAATATCCTTTTGTGGCATGTTTGGAAGGTAACGAAAAAGGAAACCTTCTTTCGTTCCTTTTCTGCCAGCTCCAGGCCTCACTTCCATACATCAGTGTCGGTACCGGGACTCCATTGTGCACCGCTAGTCTTGCCTCGGTTGACAAATTTCCATTAGATATAATTCCATTCAAAGCGCCACTCACTTTATTCCCTGCAGTCACCCTCCTTTCAATATCATTCTCAGCCTTTCCGTTTCTATCAAACATACTTCCCAAATACACAACCTCATCTACTTGTTTCAAATATTCATTACCTACAAGTATTTAACACGGTGTTTTGCTTTATTTCATCTCGAATACCATTAGTACTGCATCATCTGCATACAATAAACAGCATACAATCAAATCGCCCATTTTTGCTCCTGCATTCATACATTCCAGTTCTTTCACACAATTATCCATATGCAAGTTGAATAGCCATAGAGACATTATACAATCCTACTTGACACCCTTTGTAATTGGAGTTATTTTATACAAATATAAACAACACACTTACATTTCTTTGCTTAATACTTTCAGATGTTTCTACGTGGAAAGAATATAATTGACACGTAGAAACATTTCTAGGATCTATTTGGACTCCAGTGGTGGCGCAGCGTACAGTTAGATCCATACCCAACTCCCTAAAAACACAATAAAAACGAATTTCTTTATAAAAATTAATATTTAATAAATGTTTAAATTAACATTTAAAGATGGTTTCGTGGTACTTTAAATCACATTATAATTACCATGTGTTATACCAATGAATTGATCCATTTTTTAAGAGTGCACAGTTCAATTTTTACTGGAGCGTATTCAAACTATTACGAAATCCATCGAAAGAAGGATAATTAATTATATTACTGAGTACTTATTAGTTGTTTATATATTATTATATAGTTATCTATAGTTTTTTTCCGGGATTTGTTGTACATATCTCGTTTCTCACAGCTTCGCATGACAACAGATTTGAAACCATAGCATTACGTAGTGTATCTTTAAAAATCTTGTTGATCAAAAAAGACCTTATAATGTATAATTCTGATTAATGATATAAATGACATATTTTTATATAAATAATGTTGTATTTCAACTGTTGAGAGTAAGGGAGAGAAATAATGTGCTGTAGGTGAATACTCCGAATCCTATGGTCAGCTATTCAAACTAATGAGTGGAGAAAAATCGTCAAAGATATCAACAAATCACAATTCTCAACCAATAAGGGAACCGACTGGGGAAGAATTTCGACTGGAGAAGATAACGACATGAAAGCATTTTTATTGTGTAGGAATGCTAACCAATTAATATTAAAACATTTATTTTAATGTGGGCAATATTATAATAGATTTATTTTCATAATATGCAGAGTACACTAGTCTCCATTTGCGTTGAATTAAAAACACAATACTGAAAATCTGGCCTGCGTCGGTATAATTCAATAAGCGCAATTACGCATTAAATATATTTTTTTAAGAGAACACATTCTTATTGTGAAGTAATTATTCAGAACATAGGTCTGTGATATTTTAAATATGAATTAAATATATTAATTAGAAAGATATACATATAAAATCATATGTTAGGGATATGTTCTCCTAAATAATAAAGTTGTATCAATGTGCCCAAAATTTAATAAAAATGAATTGATAATTCTGGCGTCTGCTATCAGATTACTTAAAGGTATTTGAGATTCCGTAAAAATAAGGTAGATGGCTCTTTTAAATAATGGAACAATTAAATGTATTATTATCAAAAAGGTAACATATAGGTTCGAAAATTTATCACTAAAAATATTGTCGCTGTAGCATAGTTGGATAATGCACCTTCCCCGGTTTGGAAAGAGATCCAGGTTCGAATCCCGGTGGCGCAACAACAATATTTTTCGATAAAATTGATTTTATATATATATCTTTCTAATTAATACATTTAATAACAGACTAAATAAATTGGCTATTTCTTCGCTTTACGCGTGCGGTTGGTTCTCTAACAACATTACTGATCTATTTACACAGAGTTATAAAAATAAATTACACTTATGATAGTGGTGGGAGAGCAAACATGAAAAATTAAAGAAGAAATAATTCAATAAGTGTTTTTTTTTTTGATAGATAAAAAAACTATGGAGACTTGATCAGCATTCGATTGTGGAATACATTTTCTACAGAATCTAATGGGAAATATGATTTGATTTACATTGTTGCTTTCACGAAATGCAACTCCGACACAATTGGAGACCTAATTGTAAATGCATTCACCTGTTTCCTCTGTCCATGGTATAGATGGCGGTTCTCTGTACTTTCTTGAGCTGGTCCAAGGGTAGAGTTCCAGACAGGATGGCACTCCTCAACTGTAGCAGTGTTCTCATACTGACTTCTATGAACCTGAATTGTTCATTGCTTGTCTGAAATAAACATAGACACAACGATACATTAGAATCGTAAAGGATATTTAAAATTTAACTTATAATATGTAATAGTGAATAGACATTAATATAATTTGTCGATTAGTTAAATTAATAAGCCTACAAATTGCTAGCAATAAAAAGTTATAATTTAAATCGTCGCCAGCAATCCACAAATTGACTTCAATCCTGCCACCAGAAATATCAAATAAAACAATACCTAATTATGAATTCATATTCTTGCAAAATGTTATTGTTACCAGAATGAATACAGCTTACTAAAAAAATAAGACAATAAATATTTGAATACAATTTAAGAACATCAATAACATTACCCGACATATATAATTTGTTTGTTTATTTGTGTCGCATATCAATATATAATAAACAATATTAAGTACACTGGTTTGGTCATATGGAACGGATGAATGAGGAGAGAATGGTAAGAAAGATATACGACGCAAATGTTGATGGCACCAGAAGTAGAGGACGTCCGCAGAAGACTTTGCACGACCAGGTAAACCAGATACTGGAGGATGGTCCTGTTAAAAGCCTTGTATGAGAATAGTAATCGTCGAACATGTATGAATGTGGATGAGGCGAGAATTGTGTGTCAAGACAGAAGAGTGTGGCGCTCTATAGATGTGCTCGGGTTTCGCGGGGTGAACAGCGACGGGCAGGGGTTTAATAGTGGAGCGATGGGATGGGGGGGGTAGGAGGGGTGTTCACCAACCTAGCTTGGCAACATAAAAAACCTCATGTGAGGTGATTGTAGGGGCGAGTGTGGGTGTTGGGGGCCGGGGTTGAATAAAGTGGGTAATTAGTGAAATTTAGTTGTGTTAGATGTGTTTGTTGATATTTTGAGAGGTATTGTTTATTGTACGTGGGATAAAAATTATTACATGGGGGGGCAGACCGGGTGAGGGTGAGAAGGGGGGGGTGGGGGGGGGGGTGTTGTGGGTTTGTGTAATAATATGTTTAATGTGTTAAATTTTTTGTTATAATTGTGTTGTGGGGTACTCATTTAAGGAAGGGTGTGTAAGGTTAGGGGGGGGGGAGGGTTTTGGATTGTGTGAAGTATATGTAAAAGTTTTTTAGTTAGGTATGTTAATATTAATATGGAAAGTTATTATTGAAAATAATGGTGTGATGTGTTTTTGAGTGTTGTGTTGTATATGTAGTAGCACGGTATGGGGAAGGGTGGAAATGATATTGATGATATAGGAATAGTCAAAATTTAGTATCATAGGACATCACGTTTACATGCGATTTATGTACAAAGGATAACAGGTTCATGTTGCGCGATCGATCAGTATGAGACACACAATGGCTGGTGAGGAGTGAAGGTGGGGGAGGGTGATAGGCAACAGTACATTATCTTAGTTAAAGAAAAATTTTTGGAAGATGATTCACGGTAGCTATCTCTTCATTCTATTAGTGTAGTGTAGATGAACTGTGTAATGTGTGGGGGGGGTTTTGTTGGATGGTAGGGATGATTGAGATGGGGAGGGATAGTGATATGATATCTTAGTGTGTGTTTGTATATCATTGGAGTGTATGGCGGAGAGATGTTAGTTATAAGAGAAATTATGGAGGTATACTTTTTGAATAAATTTAAGCATATGTTGTTTGATAACGTTTTGGTATAGATCATTGTTTGTGGGTATGGAGTATCAATCTAATTTACTAATCAATTAGGCAGGAGATTGTAAGATGATCAGTTTACTTAATTCATAATACATTATGAAAAGAGTTGTTTTTTTATTGAGTTAGTAGTGTTAACCTCGGGAAATATTAATATTTAAAATGGCAAGGATATATATAAGGAGTAAACACCGCAGAGGGTGAATGTTAAATCAACACAACACATATGTATGAGATTGAGCAAGCACGTACACACGGCAACCACCTTCACAGTGGACCTTCTGTGATACGTAATTCAATACTCCCATAGATCTTAGCAATTGATCAGGTTGACATTGTTGAAAGAAGAAGAATTGAGATATTTGTTTATTGTGTGAGGTGGTGGCAGGACAGACGGTGGAGGGGGAAGTAGTGGAGGAAAGGTAGTAGGGTATAGTGGAAAAAAAGGAGGGCATTGGGGGAGGGTGGTGTGAATAGTGTATAGTATATGTGATTTTCGTGGGGGTGGGGGGGGGGCTTGGTGGTGTTGGGGGCACAAGCAGGGGATGGGGTGTGGGGTAGGGTAGGGGGGGCGGGAGGGGTGGGGGGGACTGCGGGGGGTGGGCGGGGGGTTGTGGGGGGGTAGAAGTAGGAGGTTGAGTTGGGTGTGAGTGTGAGTGAGTGATATTGATCTGGGGGTTTTTTTGTTTATTTTTGTGATTATAATTTACGTTAATTTAATATTTTGGTGAGGAATGTGTGGAAATAGTAATAAGGAGGTGGAGTGTTTTTGACATGGTATTTATGTGGATTGTTATCAGAGATATATTGTAATAGTTAAAGTTATTATTTGTTATATTTTGTATTATGAATTTTTTTAATTGGGTTTTCAGTAATGTTTAATTTTTTGTTTTTGTTTATGAGTGATTATGATTTGATTTTATTTTGATTTAATTATGATTTGATATATTAAAGATTTTTTGTGGGAGAATTTGGTATTGGGACTTGGGTCTATACTCATATATTTAATGGGAAAGTGTATATGGATGATTTATTTTTTAGAATTATGAGGATATTGTTTTTGTTTTTTTTATTTGTGTTTAATTGGTGTTCTTTTTTGTTTTTGATTTAGATTAATGTTATTTTTTGTGTTTGTTTTTTATGTCATATGATGAAAAGATTTAGTTTTTAATTGTAAATTTTTCTGATAATGTTATTTTAGTTGTATAGTAGTATTAATGATTTTAAAGTTTTAGAGTAAAAATTTCAAACAACATTTTCCGTAACAGTGCAGAATTTGCACATATTCCTAGAACATTTTCGACTTGTAATTTAGTAGGGTATCCATCCATAAAATATTGTGGTCTGTTACACCTGTATGTTTGTTGAAATAATTTAAAACAATTTATATGTAAAAGTTTGGCAAAAATTAGTTATGAGACCATTGAGAATTTAATTCATGGTATCAGCCATCCTGTTGATGTGGATATACAATAGCTTATAACTTTCAAGTATCCTCACTGGGAACATGTCATAAAAGTCGTGTCAAAGTAATAGTCAACAAAAAGACAAATCTAGTGTATAACTTCTGATATAAATGAATAATAAAAACCCACATTTTCGTAAAAAATGCAAATTTTTTAATTATCATTGAAAGTAGCCCCTTAAGTATCAAAAGAATTGAGCATGGTGTTTATCCCACAAAAATCTTGGTATGAAAAGGTAATAGAATTATACAAACATATGTTATCAATGTACTCTATATTCCTTGTCTGTAGAATATCTAGTGTATAACTTTCTGCTATAAATGAATATAAAAACACATTTTCCGTAGTAAAAAAATGACTAAATTTATTTTTAATTATCATTGAGTAGCCCCTGAAGTATCAAACGACTTGAGCTGATTTATCACAAAAATCTTGGTATGAAAAGGTAATAGAATTATACAAAAATATTTTATCAATGTACTCTATATTCCTTGTCTGTAGACCTAATATAACATAGCAGAGCATAGTAAAACGAAATTTGTATGATTTAATTAATTGGTTGGTTTATCAATTGTTTACACCAAATCATTATCTGTCTACAATCAATTGGATATATCACTAGATATTTTATGTGTACAAATAATCTCTCGGTTTGTGGTGCAAAATTAATTTTACAATAAAACGCATTTAGCGAGAATAGGTTTTAAAATACTGTCCCAACTTTACATTACAAAAATACTAATATAAATTAAACAAACCAAACGTATACAGCATGTAACAGACCTAGTCCACAATATTTTATGGGTGGATACCTGACTAAATTACGAGTCAAAAATGTTCAAGGAATATGTGCAAAATCTGCAGTTACTGAAAATATGATTATTTTTTAATTTGATAACATTATTTTATTAACCACTTATTGAGTTTAAATACATTTACAGGTTTCGAAAAATACCATTTTCTTCTTCAGTATGTCAATACTAACTAAAAACATATATTATTGTTTCTTTACCAGAATCTATTTTTAAAGAAACAATAATTATTTATATAATAAATTTAGTACCTAACTCAAATTGTTAATACAAATTTACTAGAAAAATTTTTAGGAAAAAAAAAAATTCTTAGTTAAATTTAGTTGGTTGTTTATAATTTTTTGATTAGTTTTACACGCTTTATTTATCTCCAATGATTCCAAATTATTTAATTTGTGACCAACACCATTTATATGCAAAATTGACAATCCTAATTTTTTATCAAAACCATGACCATTTTCTATCAAATGATTAGAAAATTTTGAAAACCCACTATTGTTCAAACATCTCAAATGCTCCTTTACTCTTTTATATTAAAATTTCTACCCGTTTTACCGATATAAAATGCAGCACAATCCTTGCAACTAAGTTTATAGACACCAGAATTGTTAAATTTATCATCTTCATCTTTAGAATTCATGAGTAAATTTCCTATATTATTATTTGTATAAAATGCCGGATTAACAATATTATTGTTTGAAATTTATATAAAATCGTGTTAAGCTCGAAGACAACGTACTTCGAAATAAATATTTGCGAAATTGTTCAATTATTAATCTATATCTTTGCTTCAGGTCCTAAACCATGTAACAAAAAATAGTCTAGCCGCTCAAAATTTCATAATTTTTAATTTTTAGTATTCAATATATAATTTGAAATCAATAAAATATTTCAAATAATCTAAATAATCACATAATTACGATTATTTTGAAATGCTTATATCTCTGACATGGTTGAGATTAGGCACATCCCTTCAACATTTTCGACTCATAATTTAGTCAGGTATCCGCCCATAAAGTATTATGGACAAGATCTGATACACCTGTATATGTATATACTTTTCCAAACTTTTACAACATATTATTTTCAAATACTTTTTCTCTTTCAAAAATTGTAACACCTTGTAGAAAATGTCATTTTATTTTATATTTAATTATCTTTTATATTCTATGTAAAAAATTAACTAACATTCACATGCCAGTTTTAAAGAAAATCAAAATGTGATACATCAGCTTTAAAACAGAAAAAAATTATGACTTAGTTAAGCATATACAAAAGTTCACATTTTATAGCACCAAATTAAAAACGGCCACTTAAATACAAGATAGATACGTCATAAAATTTATTGCAAAATACTGTTAATATTTTATACAAGTTAATTTTAAATCAGGACAGGACGCATCAAGGAACATTAGATAAGACTTGTTCACTACCGGGAGTGTGTAAAATAGTCACAGCGTTGCAGTCATTATTGTAATTTATTATCAACCAACTATTTGATCCTTAAATTGTAAGTATGAACTTCAAAAATATTGACTGAGAAATGTACAAGCATTATGTACAAGTGTTAGAACTAAGAGTTTGACCTTTTGTTGAGAGAGGAGGGCAAAGACGTGTGAACACATTGACATTTCTACATAGCAAAAATTTATGATAAAAATTCAATTAACTCACAATAACAAGTTGAGTTCTGTCTCCCAATATAGATTGAAAAAGTGAAGAATATAATTTTGTAATATCTATTATTATATATTTTATCATTTTTCTAATTAATAATGATATTATTGTTTTTATCATATATTATTGTAAGGGTCGGTTATTCGATCAGTAGTAAAATTTAACAAAAAAGTTTTCGGATTGTTTGTTTGCCAAGTTTACTATTGTCAAAGTTAATCCCGCTTAATTGTGTGGCAAAGCGAATAATCGTAAAATACCTGAGAATGTCGTCAAATGAGATTTATTTTAAATATTCACCATTGGCAAAACATACAATTTTATGCGGCACTATTCAGTCCATGTGCTAATATAAATTCAACAGAGATATCATCATCAGACGAACTCTCATCACTGAAATAGTGGGATATTGAATATACTGCAACTTTCAAAGTATCAATGTGACAGATGATTTTCGAAACAGCTGTGAAGAGTCCGCCATTTTTAACTAATGATTTACAGTATTTACCTTTCGATATTAGAGAGTAAAATTAATTTACTATAGAATGTTCTTTCGATGAGTAAATATTTTTTGTCAACAATCAAACAACCCATTTTTGCTAAAAATTTTACTAAAGAAACTTCTTTTACTACAGTAAAAATTTGCCACTGATCAAATAACCAGCACTAACTGTACATTACTTTTACATTTAACTGTTAGGGGTAACTTTATCTGATGAAAACAAACATATTTGTCAATCAAAAATTATACACAACTCTTCAGAGATGTCTTTGCTTTGCATAACATCACTTATATTCTGAATTGTAGGCACGGCATTCATAAAACTAATCTAATACCAAAGAAAGCATAGGTAATTCGATACCGCTCATGAAACATCCGCATTTAAACTAACCCATACGTTCATGTCCTCAAAGAGTTAATAATCACTAATTAAATAATAAATTCAGAATGTCCTTAAAATTGTAATATCTAGTGTAAAATGCTTGATTGAAATCATTAATAAATTCAGGTTCGATTACAAAATTCCGAGGGTTAAAAGATAGTTTAATTATAAATGTTCATAGGTTTTCATGGCCGTTCAGAATCTTCTGTATATGTTTCTGGGTTAAAATCGGACATTTCTGGCCAATGTTTCGGATACCATTGCAGAGTCCATCATCATGGCTGATGTATCACACACTTCATGATATGAGATGACATCAGCCCTGGTGATGGACCCTGCAACCTGAAATATCGGCCAGAAAGGTCAGATTACATATATTGACTGAGTGCGCTTTGCAGTCAACAAAATTGTATCAAATAAAATTTAAAAATTGCAACGAGGTTAAGTGACTGCATGAAAACTTGAGAGTTTTCTGAAATATTAAAAAAAACAGTAAGAAACGAAATGATTTCTGATGTTGAACGGACTTAATTTTTTTTTGCATACTCTGAAGTCAATTATCACATAGATACTTATAGAGCAATAGGCGAATCTCATAATGTACAAAAACTTTAGTAATATTTTTTCCAAAGAACGAAACCATACATTCCTTTACAAAAATGATAAACTTACAATGATGCAAATCTACAAAAAAAAAAGATTCAAATTTAATTAACATTATGAAATCACTCATCTATTACCTGTCTACCGAGCAGTCCCGCAGTCGAACATATCCCTTGGGAACGACCCCTTTCTCCTCAGGCCTCCTGCCAGCGATCCTCCTCCCGTAGTACCAGCTCTCGCTCTCACACGCGATCTCCAGCAGTTCTCCCACGTGGATGCTGAGACCGAATCTCGCACCCGTTTTTTCACACGGCTGATAGTTGTGGATAGCTAAAAATAATATCATCATTTAAAATCCAAAGGTGTACAAATGCAAAAAAATAAGACATTTAAAATAAATAATATATTTAAAAAGTGAATGAAATAAATTCAAACGGACATATTTTAAAGTAAAATGCAGACCTGTTCTGAGATACACTTAACTCGAACACCTTGCGAGTTATTGGGTTGTGACATAGTGTTGAATTACTGACTAAGGCAAAATCATCACTATAATGTGTAATATAACAATTAGTCTAGAAAGTTAATTTCGTAAAATATGCAACCTTGAAATTATTCAGAATTCTCTAGACACGGTCCGCTGATATCATCTCATTTTGAAAATACAAAATTAATGTTGCGTTAACAAATATTAAGGTTAAAATACATATTAATTTACAAAACTACATATTATTACCACATCGCTATCATTTTCCGAAATTCTTCCATTATTTTCAATTCTTTCATTTAACAGAATACTTGAAACAAATGTAATTTAAAAATATGGATAAAACTTAATTTGTTAACAACCTTTTTTATGGTAAAGGAGAGATATTAATAAATACACAATACAGGCCATAGTTTCTTAATTAAATTTATAGTCGTGGAACCATTTTACATTTTGTAGAATATAACGAAATCTCTTATATATTTTTAAGGGTTCCGATACAAAAAAAAGCATTGCAGGTGAAAAATTTTCTGAAAGGCAACATATTTTGCTCTCTTTCATGTTCCATAGATAAATGCAGCCGCTCTGTATATAGGCCTGGGAGGAGAAATAACTTTTGGTATCAGATTATTTGTATGTTTTAAATAGTATTAGAAATATACAAAAAATGACAATATATTATATTATATATTTTAATGAGCAGAAAATAATACTATAATTTTTTGGCTTATTCTTCTTATATTTGGTTTAATTAGAGACTACTGTATTTACGTGTCTAGAACCGCATCAAGTCTGTTCCGATACTTTGTTTTGGTTGTACATTAAACGGGTAATTTTTTTAAAATTCTTTAGTGGAACCTTAATTTTACCTCGTGGAATCCTGGGGATCCGGAGAACATCATTAGAGAAATGCTGCTACAGTATTTAACACGAGTAATAAAGGTACACCCAGAATGACAAGAAATAGATTAGGATAGGATTAGATAGGACACAAAAATATATTTAAAGATTTTCAAATTATGTTTGTGATTGTCAAGAATTTTCCCAATAATAAACATCGATGATGACTTAAAAAAGAAAGTATTTAAGTATTAAAAGATTCTACCAGCAAAGAAACAGTTTAAAAAAATACATCATACATGTGAAATTCTGACCAACTAACTGTTTATCAACTAAATGTTTATCTCATAAAAATTTTAAAACAAAGTAACCGGACTGATCTGATAAATTACAATGATTTTTATTGGAAAACATTTTTACTTTGGCTGTTCATTTGCATGTTGCATTTCTATGACGATTTTCATTCACAGCAGTGAGGAAATTCCACTGTATAATGACTAGTTTAAACAATCAACAAAGTATCTTCTGATATGTTGAATTTAAACATTAAACTTTAAATGTATTAAAACTCACTGTCACAATATAGCATTACATTACGTGTGTATAATTATTTATTAATTAGTAATTGTTTAAAATAATTGATGAGAAAATAATGTAACATATTATTAGCGCATTTCTCATAAATGATTAATAATTAGCTTGTACTTATAACCAGGGACCAGACTAGGCTTAACTGGCCAATCAACTCTGAACTTTCCTTTGAACTAATTCTACCAATTCCATCAATCCAACCCTGATGGGGACACAAATTTAACAAAATAAGGTATCAAAATCTATAATTATTTATTAAGTAACTTGTATATGGATAATTGTGTGAAAGAACTGGAATGTATGAATAGAGGAGCAAAAATGGACGGTTTGATTGTATGCTGTTTATTGTACGCCGATGATGCAGTACTAATGTTGAATAATGAACAAGAACTACAGAGTCTAGCGAGTAGCATGTACGATGTATGCAAGGAAAGCTACCTTATTATGAATGTGTTAACAAGTCGAAAGTGATGGTATTCGAGAAGAAGGAAAGCAAGACACTGTGTAAAATACTTGTAAATAATGAATGTTTGGAACGAATAGATGAGTTTGTGTATTTTGGAAGTATGTTTGATAGAAACGGAAAAGCTGAGAATGACATTGAAAGGAGGGTGACTGGGGAATAAAGTGAACGGCACTTTGAATGGAATTATATCTAACGGGAATTTGTCAACCGAGGCAAGACTAGCGGTGCACAATGGAGTCCCGGTACCGACACTGATGTATGGAAGTGAGGCCTGGAGCTGGCAAAAAAGGAACGAAAGTAGACAGAATGCAGTGGAAATGAGATCACTTAGGCGTATATGTGGCAAATCTATTTATGACAGAGTAAAGAATGAAGAAATAAGGAAAGAATGTAAAGCTGATGTTAGTATAGTGAGTAAGATTAAAAGAGGATCACTTATATGGTTTGGTCATATGGAACGAATGAATGAGGAGAGAATGGTAAGAAAGACATATGACGCAAGTGTTGATGGCACCAGAAATAGAGGAGGTACGCGAAAGACTTGGCACGACCAGGTAAACCAGATAATGGAGAATGGTTCTGTTAGAAACCTTAACAATTGGCGAGCTTGTATGTGAAGATGTATGAATGGATGAGGCGAGAATTGTGTGTCAGGACAGAGGAGTGTGGTGCTCTATCCTCTCTGCCTACTCCCGCGGTAAAACGGCGTGATGGTAAGTAAGTAACTTGTTATATAGCTAAATACAATAAAAGATATTAAAATGTCAAATGTGTTAATTGTTGCAACGGAATGGTGAATTTTATGAAAATTGACAATTTATTAATACTAGAAAATGATTCACCAACAGCGCCGTCAAAGTTCACGATAAACCACAGATAAAGAAATACATCAGGATTGTTTTACAAGTCAATTACAAGTCCTGTGAATCAGCCGCCGACACGACCACATTGGAATATTAATGTGTCTCCACAAACATGCTGAGCCCCAGAATTTAAAAATAATAATTCTCCCAAAATTGATGGAAGCCCATTATTTTTAAATTGAATGTATTATACATAATGTTCATGATTAAATCTTTGTTGCACCTCACTAGGATGACATTTTCTGAGACAAAAAAACACTTCATTTGAGCATGATTTAAATTATTTATTTATTACATAGTGTTTAAAATATATCCTAGGACGGGTACGAAAGACGTACATAGAACGTAATTTAAATAATTATCTAGCTACAGTACAGCAGCAGTATAGTTTTGTCTTTCAAATTCCTCACTCTGATATTCATAGAAAATTGACCCTTTCAATCCAATATAATGTATCAATTTCCTTTCAAAGTTATCTAAACGTGACACACAGTAGGACATCTCTGGGATATATGTAATGTATAAATCTGAATCTGTGAGAGAAAACAAAAAAAAAGGCTATTAATTATTCAAAATATTTTTATCAAATTTTAATATTTTCAATGGTGAAAATTACATTTTTACGCAAATATAAAACTACTATTTTTTTATTTTAAGAAATTAAAATTAGGGATTGTCTATTTAACATATAAACAATGTTGTAATCAAAATACTATAAATAACCAACTAAATTTAACCACAAGTCCTATAATAAAATAAAAAATGTAATAATTTTGTATTATTAAGTCAATTTTCATATCTTTCATCATTGTAACAATTTAAGTTAAGTACTAGATTTATTTTTTAAAATAGAATTTAAAAACATAACAATTTTGACATGTTTGGTTTTAGTTAGTTTATTTAACATCCTGATGAAGAAAGTGGATTATTTATGATATGATATTTTTCTGCATTTCTGAGTTTTATATTCTGTACACACTTGTGTACTCACGCCCACCTTTGACAAGGTCAGGGATCAAATCACATTAGCAGATATCCGGATTAGGTTAAATTGCTAGCAAGCTCAGGCTGCTTTCCAGATCACATGGTTATTAAACTTGATTTTTTTATTTATTTATATTTACTCGCGATGACTTGAGTTTGTTATGTAAAAAAAGCCTTGAGAGTGGTCAATTAAGTAATTAATAGAAAAAATGAACAATGTAATGGATTCGTAATAAATAAAAAGTACCCACATTTAATAACATTAATTTACATGGCAGGTACTTTGTGACGCAACATAATTTTTTTTTTATAAATATAAACAACTTTGCACTACACACCACTGACAGTTACAGTTTACACTATAGTCACAACTATAGTTTACACTTGTTGACAAGAGGGACAGCGCCTTTCGAAACTATAATCGTGATGAAAATAAACCTCTGTTGTGTATGTAGCATGTATATTTTATTTATAAAATTTAAACTTCTCACATTTATTTATTTAAATTTAAGGAACTCAGTGAGGCCAATTATATTTGTGTTTCTTAACTGAACAAAGACAACCAACACACAATACACAAAAAAAAAAAAATTGCACCTGTCAGAAATCCATCTATTACCATTGGGTTAGCTAACACTTTAATTTTAGACCATTGGGTCTGCAATTAAAATGCAAAAGAAATAACATTCAAAGCAATCCTTCAAAATCCATTTATAACACCAATATTTTGTCACAATTAAAACAAATGAAAATGTATATTTCTATTAAGAATAATCACATGACTTTTTATAAATGTCTTAAAAGAATAATGTATTGCATTATTTATCATTATATTAATATAAAGTTACAAATTTTACATACAATAATATCAAAAATTAACACATCGAGATCACTACCAACGGAAATGAATAAGACAATAATTTCATATTTTTAATGACCACTCTAACTGGATATTAAACGTTCAAATAAATAAGTATATTTTTAAATTACCGGTTGTTTGAGTGTTACTTTATCGGGTATCACATACTTTCACACGCAGACGGACCTTTTCAGACTTAGGAATGCACGATACCTGCCGGTGACATATACACACACAGACACCACACACCACAGGTCATGAATACTAATGGGCCAGCATTTCAATTACTCCCCATCAAACTAGATTCGGCCTCTTCATCGACGAATGTGTGGCCATGGCAAAATTATACACGCTGATTTATTAAAATATATAGGCGAGCGTGTTTATAGCTATAACGAAGCAGTGAAAGAAAAAAGTATTAATGTGCAAACAGAAATGTAAACATCCGTTTTACATAATCAATTTGGAAATAATTCACTCAAAACAAAGCAGTCTATGTAATGATGCACATTTTTAATTTTTTCGACATCTTTTTTTTTTTCAAAAAAAGTAATTTAAGTATAAAAATAATTTGATTTTTAAAAAATGCTTTTAATTCCTCTTGAAATTTTGTTGGAAATCAGAAGCTGGTTTAGCAGACGCACCGATGATACACATCTTTGAAAGATTCCGTTTAGCACACTAGTCTCATTTGAAGAAATTGTAAACAAAATTTTGTCAGCAACATAAATATTATTTATATTTTGTCAGCAAAAATGATAAAACAAATTTCAATTTTCAGAATTTATTCAAATGACTAATAATAATAAAAAAACGCATTACATCTCAGACACACATGTCACTAAATCATATTCACAGAATAAGTTTTTCTGGTTCACCCTGCCCCAGCTTGTATACAGAACATTATATTTTTATTTTAATCTCTTCAAACATTGTCTAAATTTTATTCCACGATCATTTAGTATCCTTTTGTTTTATGGAAATATTTCTTCCTCGTTGGTGCCTACATACATATATTACATCCCTACTCAAGAATCATTTATAAACTTATCTAACACACTTCTTGTAAAGCAGTTTCATGACACATTTTAATTGGGAAGTCTATGAAAAAACAACATATTCTCTGTTAAAGGGTAAGGTTGATTGTTTGTTTCTTTCATTGTTCAAATTTATTGCAACACACAAGAAATTTTAAAATATGTCTTCTTGCAGTTACTAATTGAATAATCTAAATAACTTATATTCTTATTTTTTAATGAAAACACATTTTTATTGTGAAGTTGCAATTTCAGAACATAGTTCTGCGGTATTTTTAATACAATTTAAATTAATCAATTAGAAAGATATACAGAAAAAATCAATTTATCGAAAAAATATTTTGGTTACCACCGGGTTTCGAACCGGGAACTTTTCCTATTCGGAGAAATGCGCTAAACCACTACACCACGTCAGCCTAGTAAGTCAACTACAAATTTTCAATCCTATATACAGCAGCATTCTTTCAAATTGATACATCTGTTATTTCACAGAACTACGTTCTGAAAAAACTACTACTTCACAATAATAATGTGTTCACCGTAAAAATATTTTTCATTAAATGGATTTTTTTTTTGTATATCTTTCTAATCGATTAATTTAATTTGTATTAACTTATATTCCATTGCTGCATGGTGGTCTCAACGTTTAATATCTAAACTTATTTTTAAGTGCATTTCACATGCATTAACCCATTGCGCATATGCTACACTGAGAGAAAGACAGCCGACTGATATTCCAAGTTTTGCCAATGATCAAGATATATTTATTCATTATTCTAATGGTATAATACAGTACGAACGCAAAACTATTTGTCACATTGTCCCCTCTGATAGTACTGTAGGTTGGGTGACACAATTATTAATCGGCACAGCATTCTAATAAGGATGTTATCATAACACTCCCTGACAGGTAATTCTTATAAAAGTTTAAATGATTTGTTTGCAAATGGAAACTATTTTATACATTGGCAGAGTTGTCAAACATTACTAGAGGTATTATAAATATTTAGAATACAAATCATAAACTTTAAAAAAAGTAAATAACAAAAAATATTGACTATTTCCACAATAGATACATTACACAAACCATCTTCGTGATCTTATACTTTGATTTTCATCTCTCATTTGAACTCCATTACAACGGTTTACACATCATTAAGGGCCGGTTGTGTAAAAATTTTTACTATGGTAAAAAAGTAACTAAAGTAAATTATTTTGGGAAAACGGTTTATATGATAGTTGGTAAAAAATGCAAATTTTACTCTCGAATATTGGATGGTAAAAACTGAAAATCGTCGGTTAAATATGGCAAACTCTTCACAGCTGTTTCAAAAGTCATCTGTTACATTGATATTTTGAAAGTTGCAGTATATGACAATTAATCATTTAACATCCTGCTATTTTAGTGATGAGAGTTTGTCCGATGATGATCCCGTTGTTTAATATACATTAGCACATAATCCAAAAAGAATTTGGCCAGAAAATTTCAAATACAAAAACGAATAAAGCATATTTCATAATTATTTGTCTTGCCACTCTGCGAGGCGAGATTTCTTATCTGTACTTTGACAATAGTAAATTTGATATACCAACAAATCGCAAGTGTTTTTTACCACGGGCGATGGTAAAAAGGTACCATGGTAAAAATTTACTACTGATCACACAACCAGCCCTAACTCTTTGAATTGCCAATATATAACTGACCAGAAAAAAAAAAGTTTGATTTCTTATGTGTTTATTCTAATTAACCTATTTTTTTCATACTAATACTAGATAAATATTAGATTGGTATTTATGATGCATACAAGAAAATTTTTATTTCACCAATTAATGTAGTTACAGAATCGAGATGATTGTTCTATAATATATGTTTTAAAATATGCATATGTAAAAATTTTTAGTATATTTATTTACCAATGTAATTTTTCATTTAAAATGTGATATAAAAAATAAATTTAAAAAATGAAAGGAAATGAGAATGAATATCTGCGTGATGTTTCTGATATTTGATACATAATTTACAATTTGTAATTTATCCTTAACCATTGCCAGCTGATAAAAAATATTTTTTCTTTTTTTTTCTCTTAATTCTTGGGAATAGTCAAACTGAAATGCAAAAATAAAGGTTTTCTTGCATGGAAAGTGAAGTGATAAAGCTTTAGTGGATATTTATTATTATACATTATTTAAATATATAAAAAGATAGTACATTCATGCATTTTTGATTCTGCGAACATAGCCATCAGCAAAAATTGTGATGGATCATCAATCTAGTATTACAAATACTTATTTGAACACATATGAAAATGGTGCCAGAATAAAATATTATATTTTAAATGAACACTATATGCTTTAAAATATAAAGTATCATTGGCAAAATAGAACTGAATTATAGAGAACTTTGTTTTGTAAATAATGTGAGATTAATTAAATAATCAATTGTGTATGAAATTAAATTTCAATTATGCATTTTCCATATTTTGTACTTTTTAAGTTGTCAATTTGACACTGTTTATTAAATATAATATGGTCAGAGTTAAAATCATAAAATTTCCTCTGGGATGAATTAAAAAATTGTATACAAGCAGGCGGCATTAAAAAACATAAAAATAAAATATATATTAATATATATTTAATTTTATATGTCGAAAAAATTGTGTGTTTACAGAACAGATAACAAAAGGATAATCGGATTAATTTACCAGGCAAATTATATTTTTTTAAATGCGATATAGTTATAAAAAACTATATATTTTGAAAAACAACGTGCGAGGATACGTGAGCAACCAAATATGTACTAGATATAATGTATGGAACTCTATCCTCTGCTTATTCCACATGAATGCAGTGTGATGATAAAAAAGCTAGCTAAAGTAGCTAGCTGTCAGGAAAAATAATGTATTCGGGAAGAGGAAGTATTATTATCAGATAAATTGTTATCTCAAAAAGTGGCAGTTTGCGGTATTCAGTAAGCTCAAACAGTAGTACGAGCAGTTAAATTAAAAATGGGAGGGGCATACATTTGACATTGATGAATAATCACATCCATGAGACATAAATCCAATTCAACGGCCAACTTATTCAAAAATTACAAGTCAATGACATAATACGTATTAATAATCTACGCGGGAGGGAACATTTTAAAAAAAGAATTCAACAGTTGTCAATACGCAAGGGCAAAAACAAGGAACTCAAAAATGACAGAATAAAATATCAGCTAAAAAATCTATTAAATAATACGTACCGACTCCATATTTCGGTTTCTCGTTCACACTTGTCCAAACAGTCATATTTACATATAAAAGTAAGTTGCTAAACAAAATTAAATCACAGCCCCACAAATGAAAACATCACCACCCGCCATTTTAAAAAACTCACTGTCAAAAATTTCTTGCCAACATGCGAACTATGCGACCCGTAAATGTTATTATGAATATTATTTTCTTTGGGTGCGTTCATTTTGATCACACAGAGTGATACCAGTAACAGCAGAAAGATTACATTGCATTCACACGGACGGATATGTATTCCGACGAAATGCATTGTTTTACGTTCACTGCGAATCTTGTAAGACTGATATTTTATAGTTGAATTTTTATCATCGGTAACTGCAATAAATATGATGGTTTTAAGTTAAATATATGTAAATATGCGCAGTGCATCACAGTGTGCAAAGTGCGCAGTGTAGTGCGCATTGCGTAGTGTGGGCAGTGTTTAGTGATGCAGTAATGTAGTATGCAGTAACAACTGATATTTCCTGCATTTTTTTAATAACGTATTGCCCTTTCTCTCACTTAGGGGGTGTATCGCAAGTTGTCACTCCTATGAATTGCCTTATTATAATTTGTGTAATAATATCACTCATTGCTTCTTGAGTAACCCTCGTCATATTCTCGTCGACATTGTTCTTCCATCTTAATATACATATTGCGCAATACTTGGGCTGGAGGTCATTATGGCCGTTATTCGAATTTTGATCGGCCCGCACGGATTTTTTTGTTAAGACATCGGTCCGCTCCATATGGGCCCGTCGTCGGCGGTTTGCAAGTGACTGGCAAAATGAAATTTTCTATACTTCTTTTTAATTCTACGTGTAATTAATATGATAGCTTCGCCTCATTTCATGTCGAGGTATGGTTAGGTAGTAGGCTTTTATTTTCTACTCCTCCACACTGAAGTATATAATTATTATTTCTATGGTCATCTAGCATATTACCATAGATTAGAGATATACCACATCACATATCTATGGTCATCTAGCTGTCAGTTGTCGGTGTTGTCGATTTATTGAGGTTATAATTTGTGCTCGAAGTTTGTTTTCAAAAATGAAAGATCCCAAAATGACCCAAGCGCCTATTGAGCCTCTAGAAGATTTGCAAAGTTACTTTAAATCTCACAACGTTGTGCGGGAATATTTCGCTCACAACTCTAAAGTGCACTCAGTGGGATGGTCTTGCGATGGGAAGCGATTGGCGTCCGGCTCGTTCGATAAATCAGTTGCAATTTTCACACTGGATCGTTCCCGTCTGGTAAGTTTATATTTTCGATTATGGTTATCATACATTCACATCCATTAATGGATTTACACATTTATCAAAGTTTTTATGTGATGTAAAGTGCCACTACTGATGTATGTGAAGTGGATCTTTATTAGCTTTTTCCGCGAAAGTTTGTTTTATTTCTGAAGATTTGTATAATCTGTTAATTTTCTATGCATTCGGCCAATTGTGTATGTCTTTTAAGTAGAGTTTTCTGGGCTCTTCTGCCGTTTCTACGATTTCTGACTGATGTTTCGGATCCCATTGCAGGGTCCGTTATCAGAACTGACGTCGCTGATGCAACATGTAAGTGTTGCTTTTATGTTGCAATACCATGTTGTAAGCAGGGTATGTCGTTATTGGTTTTATTTTAAGTGCTGGTTTGCAGAACCCCAAGCGTCATCACACACGTTTTGAAGACGCATTTGAAATTTTTAAACTCCCAGTGAACATTAATAAAAATTAAAAACTTCTTGGTGTCCAGCACTTCAAAGCTTGATACAAATGAGTAGCTTGTTGGTCTAGTGGTTAAGATACTGGTCTAGTTATCTAGTAGTCAGGGGTATTCGCCTCATTCCAGGAACCCAGCATTTTACTATTTTCATAGTACAAGCGTTTAGTTTAGTTTGAAAATAGTAAGAATATTGATGTGACATGTATTCCGTGTATACATCTTTATTTTTAAAAAAAAGACAGTTATGTCAGATTTCGCATACATAGTGATCCAGCATTAGATGGAACGTACACATGAAACAAAATCCTGTCATAGATATAATATTGCACATATACAGTAATACCCCAGAGTTACGCAATGGGACCGGGAAGCATAATGTATGTGGAATGTTACGTTTACGGTCGGAACCTACAGATTTCGAAATTTAATTTCAGGTTATAATACTATAAACTGCCACTTTATTACCAAGTAAACAAATTACAAATGTTTGTAATATGTAGTTGTAATTAAAGACTCTTAATCAATAAATCAGTAAATGAAATATGTGCATACATTTATATATTTTTTATTAGAAGATATAATCAGATATAATACATTTTATATAAACATATTTTTTACATTTT
Source organism: Eubasilissa splendida (assembly GCA_031772225.1). Lineage (NCBI taxonomy): Eukaryota > Metazoa > Arthropoda > Insecta > Trichoptera > Phryganeidae > Eubasilissa > Eubasilissa splendida. Next base: position 6,707,249 of record CM062866.1, on the reverse strand, counting down.
CTCTACTCTATTGAGAGTCTGAGATTAGTGTATAGAGGAGTATAGTATAGATAAAAAAAAATTATGCATATGTATATTTTTTGGTTTTAGATACAAATTTATATATAAATTTAGTCTGTAATTTTTCTGATTGTAAGGGGGAGATTATTAAAGAATTTAATGCCTAGATAAATAAAGTGGTTTTGGGTTGCAGTATATTTAAGTTTTGGATTATCAATTTTGTCTCTATATCATGTAGATCGGAAATCACTTCTAATATTTAATTTATTTTTAATTTGAAAAATTTGGATTATTGAATTTTTTTGTATGTCTAATATTTTTAGTACTGTATAGATATATATGCACTATGAATTGTGAAACAAATAAATAAAATATATATAAAAACCCAATAAAAGTTATTTATTTGGAGTGGATTTATTAGTTGATTAATTAAATAGACTTTCTGGCGTAAAATTTCTTCATAACAAGAGGTCAACTGTTTTATATTTTGTCTTGCTCTCATTACATGCTCTTCATTAGAATCAATTTCTTCCAAAATCTGAATTCCATTTTCAACAGAGTTAAGACCCTTAGTTAATTTTGTAATAGCCATCAGCTTTTCCGGATCGTAAGTTTGCGCAAGTACAGTCTTGTATGTTGCAGTTAACGCATTGCACGGGTGTGGGTGCAGGATTGGGGGCAAGGTGAGAAGTTACATATCTCTGAATTTACATAAATCAGGGTATTACTGTACACAGACACGTCTTGCAAGTCAAACATAAACACCTATGCTTGTCTCATTAGCGACATCAGTCCTGATAATGGGCCCTGCAATGGGATCCGGAACATATGCTAGAGAGGTTGGAGACATGTACATCAGAATAGCTTAGATAAGATCTAAATAAGTGATTCTGAATGGTCATGAAAACCTGAGATGATATTTTCAATATTCTTGAAAAAAAGTAATCTTTTTGTTAGCTTTTAACTAGGGATTCTGAAGTCTCGGGTTTTTTCAATTTCCGGGACTCGAGACCCAAATTTTTAAAGTCCCGGGAATTCCTCATGATATTTTCACTATGAACGACGATATTAAAATACCTTATATTTTGTAAACTCGTCCATTCATCCATAGTTAGGTTGAAGCGAGCACCCACCTCTTTAAGATTATTTATTTTGCTAATAATCTCTTTTATTTTTATCTTCATGAAAATTTCAAATTAATTTCATGGTATCCAATTGATACTTCGGCAGTGTATAACCCTTTTGTTCGATGGATTCACGAATAAAAGCACTATTTGTAATAGGTTTGATAGAAATACCATCTTCAGCAGATAAACGGGCGATAGTTTCAGAAAGTGATTTTCTTTTAACGTAATTTGATAATGATTGCTGATTTATTTTGATTCTCTTAGGACTCTTCGAGCATCCTGTATCGGTTGATTCCGGTGTTTTTTTATCAATGTGAATTTGATGAATTCTTTCTAAGTGTCTTCCCAATCCACTTGTGTTTGACCCCTTACAAGAGATTTGCTTTGGACAGTGGATACATTGGGCTGATTCCTTTTGTACAAGTTTTTTTTTAAATGTTTCCACACTTTGGATTGATTTTTATCCATTATGGACTAAAATAATTAACAAAAAAAATAGTTGAATAATAAAAATGATTCTGTACGTACTGTGAACGACAAATATAAATAGTAACCTTTGTAATTTTAGTTCAAAATATACGTAGTTCAGAATATACAGCGATGGGACCATAAGTACGAGAAGAACGGATTTAGCTAAAGTCAAAATACAAACTGATACTTTCAACAAATAAAATCAACACGTGGAGAATTCCTTTAAATGATTCTAGGAATAACTCGTGCATCGTATTTGTAATTACATGCCGAAAAGAATCGATGATAAATACTTCAAAATATATTTTTTTCGTTTCAAGTGATATTTTACAAATAACGACGAAAGCTTTTACTACAAAGACAATATAATCCCTAGTTACAATTAATCATTATCTGTATCCTCAAAAATATTTTTGTTGATCGGTAAATGTGAAAGGATTTTTTTTTATCACTGCCGAGTGCTGACGCAACGTGACAAGGACAATCAAGTCATTTTGCCGATCCTTCCGCTTGCTACCTGCTTGTGTACAAACTTTCGACTATGCAGATTTTATTTTGAAAATATAAATGTAGGATATATTAAATAAAATTTGAATCTGAAAATCTCGAGTCCCGGGTTATTTTTTTTAAAATTCCCGGGACTCGAGACAGCAAAAAATCTTTGAATTCCCGGGAATAAATTCCGGGGTTGTCTCTACACAGAATCCCTACTTTTAACCAAATACACTTTAAATAATTTTCTAGTTTTTTTTATTTAAAATGATTTTCTTAAGGCTATGAATGCATTATTTTATGATATGTCTACATTCTAGACACAAGAATACCTGTTTAGAGGTCACACAGGCTCCGTGGACCAGCTTTGCTGGCATGCATCCCATCCTGACCTCCTGAGCACAGCGAGTGGAGATAAAACAGTCCGGATATGGGATACAAGGTATTTATTTATTCTATATGTTTTAACATAAACAATATCAATATTTTCGTTTTTACTATAACTTATCTTGCACATATTTGCTTAGTTTAATTTTGAATCTATGTAATTTTTTATTTTTTTTTCGTAGAAAGTAATCACTTTGGGATTTGACATATTAGGTTAAATAAAGTCACTTTGTATGAAACCACGAAATTTATATTAGGTAAGTTTCCTTTAAAATCAAATTAATATCCATCAACACTGTATTTTCCCCTCCCTTAATGTTCCGTCCAACTATATATGTATTCTGTCTCTCGCTTTCACATGTAATTTTATATTCTATCTCCCTCTTTATGAATATATATAAGTGCACTCTTTTTGTTTTTATTGTTGTTTTAAATACGTCCTGATGAAGCTCGAGCCAAGCGAAACCGGTTGGCGTATAATAAATTTTGTGGTTTCATACAAAGTGAGTGTATTTTATTTAATCTATGCAATTTTCCTCCTTATCATCCACGTCAGTCCCTCATGACTGAAGATCGAAATCTCCATGAACTCTTGCCATCTTAAGTATGCTCCTCCACTGCACATACTGCAAACCTTAGGGTTATCACTAGAGAAGTTCCTGTTACTGTGTCTACATGGTCGGTCCAATGAGTGGGGGATCTTACTCTCCGTCCTTTGACGTTGTCCACTGCAACAGGGTTCTATAAGATATATATATGCCCAACAAATTGAATGATTCATCTCAGGCAAATGGTTGGCATTTTATTCATCTGGCATTTTATTGAATATCTTTATCGCATTATACATCATCAATTTCTGAGATTTAGCCTTCTCCCTGAATGACAGTATTATTCTATCTCTTCCTCTTATATGATGTTCGCACTCAAGCCTCAATTTTTGTTTGCCTCAATTTTTATTATAAATTCTGCTGATATTTTTTTGGTAAGGTTTTTATAAATAAATACCATAACATTGAAATATATTTTTTGTTTAAATGTCATCATATTAAGATCTTTCAGCATTGTACTATTTAGTATGTGAGTGTATCTATTTTTTCTCAAGGGTTTATTTTGCAGTACTGATAATTGTTGCATTTCTGCAAAAATAAAATGCTGCAGTATTTAATATGAGGAATAATAATTGAGTTGTATACTATATCCAATATACCCAAATATTCTACTGTTTGTTTTTTTTCTTTTCCCTTGTCTGAATGGCACTTGAGCTACAAAATATAATGGAAAATGTTTAACTTAAAAAAATATTCTGGCTCTGACAAAATGACGCTTAACATGAAAAATAAGTTGGCAACTCGGAATAATAAAAAAATATACCGGCTTCGCATAGTCAAACAAATTGTTTACTTTTTTAATATTAGCAAAATTACTTTGTGGCAACATATAAATAATAAGAAAAAACACTTTGTTTGAACCACTATTGATAAATCAACATCTTCTTTTGGAAACAAAAGGTTCTTTTGACATTAACAAGGGTTTAGAAATTTTACTTGCAAATACTAGGGGTTTACAGTTAGCTAAATTAGGAATTTAAAAAATAAGAAAAAGTGTTAGTAGCAAATTAAACATTATAATGATTTAATTAAGACACTTTTTAACTTTTTTCCACTATTTATTATTTTATGGCCATTATCGATTTCAGCCTTATAAATAGCCAAATCCTTTTTGCAAATAGTCACTTTTTAAATTTTTTTTCACAGTAGTTCCTAATTAGTTACCCACAACTAATACATACTTTTGTTTTTATCTATGTTTGCATTTTTAATTTTAGTATACATTGTTTTCTGAAGAAGATTGATTTTTTGTTGATCAGGCTGACACCTTATAGCCATTAGACAGAAGGATGTCATTTTAAACAAATGGAGTTGGCTGTTACGATGAACAGATTACTGTTTATGATTTTACGTCTTAACTTTCTATTGAGTAGGTCGGTATCCGTCAATAAACAATAAGATGCAAAAATTAATTTACAATAAATATTTATTTGTTATTATTTTTATATATCATATATATATATACTGAAGTAAATGCGCATATTAAAGGCTTAATATAATTTATATTTGTTGCATTCTACAGTATAAAAAAAACTTAACTAGTTTGCTTAAAGATTCTATCCTAAACATGTTTTGTTTCCCATGGTTTCATGTTATTCAATTACCACTATTCAGTAGACATGCTACAGTTTATGGAGCCATAACATTATTTTATCATTTTTTTGTAGCCTGTAACCCTACAATTTTAAGACCTGCATTGATTTGATAAATATAATGTTAAAAATTATTTTTAATAGGTTACAAAAGTGTGCGGCAACAATAAACACAAAGGGTGAAAATATAAACATAGCCTGGTCTCCTGATGGCAACACTATAGCCGTGGGCAATAAGGAAGACCTTGTTTCCTTCATCGACACTAAAACTCATAAAATCATAGCCGAGGAACAGTCTAACTTCGAAGTCAATGAAATCTCCTGGAACAATACTTCCGATCTCTTCTTCCTGACAAACGGACAAGGATGTGTACATATATTAAGGTTAGTTATATTTTATATATTGTTTATTAATAAGAACCTGTTTATCATACTATAAAGACGAGTTTGCTTCAGACTTAAGACCGGTTGTGTGATCAGTAGTAACTTTTTACTATAATAAAAGTTTCTAAAGTAAAAAAAAATGATGTGTAAACTGGTTGTTTGATTGTTAGTAAAAAAATATTTATTTCTCGAAAGTAGATCCTGTAGTAAACTCATTTTACTTTGCGATATCCGATAGTAAAAACGAGAATCGATGGCGGACTTTTCACAGCTGTTCCAAAAGTCATCTGACATATTGATACATGGATAATTGTGTGAAAGAACTGGAGCAAAAATGGGCAATTTGATTGTATGCTGTTTATTTTACGCCGATGATGCAGTATTAATGGCGTATAATGAACAAGAACTACAAAGTCTAGTGAGTAGAATGTACGATGTATGCAAGGAAAGTGACCGTATTATGAATGTCCACAAGTCGAAAGTGATGGTATTCGAGAAGAAGGAAAGCAAGACACCGTGCAAAATACTTGTAGATAATGAATGTTTGGAACAAGTAGATGAGTTTGTGTATTTGGGAAGTATGTTCGATAGAAACGTAAAAGGCTGAGAATGATATCAAAAGGAGGGTGACTGCAGGGAATAAAGTGAACGGCGCTTTGAATGGAATTATATCTAACGGGAATTTGTCAACCGAGGCAAGACTAGTGGTACCGACACTGATGCATGGAAGTGAGGCCTGGAACTGGCAGAAGAGGAACGAAAGTAGACTGAATGCAGTGGAAATGAGATCACTTAGGCGTATATGTGGCAAGTCTATTTATGACAGAGTAAAGAATGAAGAAATAAGGAAAGAATGTAAAGTTGATGTTAGTATAGTGAGTAAGATTAAGAAAGGATCATTTAGGTAGTTTGGTCATAAACGGATGAATGAGGATAGAATGGTAAGAAAAATATGTGACACAAGTGTTGATGATACCAGAAGTAAAGAACGTCCGCGGAAGACTTGGCACGACCAGGTAACCAGATAATGGAGGATGGTTCTGTTAGAAGCCTCAACAATCGGCGAGCTTGTATGAGAAGATGTATGAATGTGGATGAGGTGAGAATTGTGTCAGGACAGAGGAGTGTAGCGCTCTATCCTCTCCGTCTACCCCTGTGGGAAAATAGCATGATGGTAAGTATATAAGTAAGATACTTTGAAAGTTGCAGTATACGATAATTAATTATTCAATATCTCATTATTTTAGTGATGAGAGTACATCCGATAATGATCTCGTTGTTTAATATACATTATTACACATAATACGAAAAAATTTCTCTACCAAAGTGACATCTAACGCCAAGTTGAAAAAATCCATAGATAATGCGTAAAGTAAAGCATATTTCACGATTATTTGACACACCTATAGACATCTCCATCTATGCTTTGATGTATCAACAACCAGCAAAGGATTTTTACTACGGGCATTAGTTAAAAGTTACCACTGATCACACAACCGTCCCTTGCTCTTACATATATCTGTAGTAGTACAGTAGGTCCTCTACATACGAAAAAGTTCCGATCCGAGATCTCATTTGCAAGTTGAACTTATTTGCATCTCCAACAAAGTTGGTTTCTATCTAGCATTTACTGTAATAATCACCACTGTTCTTGCACTTCAACATCAACATTTGCAGCGTCATGGCATGACGGGTTTACAGTGCAGGGGTTAAAATGAATTGAACTGTAGCTGCACTGTTTAAGATAATATTTATTTATTGACATACATTTTTATTACATCGGAGGTGAACGTATAATAATAAAATATTTAATACTGCAACTTCACAATAATAATACACATTATTGTGAAGTTGCAGTTTTTCGAAACATAGTTCTGTGGTATTTTAATACAATTTAAATGAATCAACTAGAAAAAATATTTTAGTTTCTACCAGGACTCAAACCTTTGTTTTTCATAGTTAAGTTCAGTTTATCTTGGGTGCAGCATACAGCCATAAGAAAACAAGTGTGGTTCGCTGATCTCCGCTTCTCTCAACTGGCGATGGTGATGATGATGAGGTCAGAAGAAATGAAACAGAAATATGTTCACTCTAGGGACACTGCAGCTCGCAGTATACTTTATTTTATTTCAGTTACAAACAATACAATTATTTATTCATTAAGGCATTGTTATATATTTTTCTCAACCATTTCAGCGAGGTGCTTTGACAGACGCAATCTTACAATCTTTGTTTGTTGAAATTACCCGGCTTTTTCTAACCCACGTTTTTAATTAGTGGTCATTGTCTGGCGCCCGCTGATGATTCACTGTTTTTATATTTATAAATTACTATACTAACTGCCTCGTGTCCTTATCACATTACTTTATTGGCGTCGCTTCGACGACCTCTCAATCCTGTGTGATATATTTTTGATTTGCTATTAATAATGTAGTTAATTCAATAATATTGTTTGATTTTTCCAGTTATCCCACGTTAGAACTGCAGACAGTGTTGAAGGCTCACCCGGGCACCTGTATTTGTATAGAACATGATCCAACCGGAAAGTACTTTGCTACTGGATCTGCTGATGCCCTGGTCTCTCTATGGGACGTGGATGAGCTGGCCTGCCTGAGAGTTTTCTCAAGGTTTGTAATATAAAAATCATAATTTATTTACTTTCAAATTCAATGTAACATTTTATACTAAGTTGATACTTAAAAAACACGGCAGATTAACCCAGAAAAATCCCCAAAGTTAATCAATCCAAAAGTTGTGTTGCTTTTGGGCAAATCTGTTTTCCAAGCAGAGAGACATATTTGCCAAAAGGTATATAATGTCAAAATTGCTCACCAGTCTCTATGTTAACTGTTTAATTAATAGAAATGATATATTTTTCAGGTTAGAGTGGCCGGTTCGAACTCTTTCTTTCAGTTTCGATGGAAGACTCTTAGCCTCAGCTAGCGAAGATCTTATCATCGACATAGGAGATACTGAAACGGGTTTGTTCATATAAATGTATTATGGTAATATTGTTATGAATATATAGTGAAACCGGAATTTTACTTATTTTCACAATTAAATTTTTGAATACCAGTAAAAATGACCCCTGCGAAAAATTCGCACTGGGCAGGGGAAATTAATAAAAAGGCTATCAAAGTTTGCAATTTATTTAATTAAAATAATAAGATAACATTGTACAAGCATGTATATTAAAAAAATTTACACAATATACTTTATAAACAAACAAATGCCAGTTTTACTGTTTCACTTGACTTATAATAATATTTTTCATCATTGTACGAACAGTGAACTCTGCCAAATTGTTGTCTTGACCTACAGTCGCAAAATAGCCACTTGCTTCTAACTATTCCAGAAATTTTTAATTTAATTTATTTAGCTATTGACTTTGTATGAACTCAGGGAAGTATCAATATGATCTTACAGCTGTTTCGGCGGTTAAGGCCATTTTCAAACAGTGGATAAACCATGTACAATTGACTTATTAAAATGATTTCAGTTACCCCTTCCTCTATGGGTAATTAGGTGGTTTCGGTGGAACCGATGTATATTAATATTCCTATTCTCAGAGGCACTACATTTATCATTAAAAATTCCCCAAACATATTTTATATAGGTTTGAAAATTTGTCATTAATGCACTGTATTGCTGTAGCTTAATTGGTTAATGCACGTTCCCCAGATTGGAAGAGATCCAGGTTCGAATCCCGATAGCAACAATAATATTTTTTGATAAAATTGATTTTATGTGTATATCTTTCTAATTAATACATTTAATTAGTATTTAAAATATCATAGACCTATGTTCTGAATAATTACAACTTCACAATTAGAATGTGTTCTCCTTAATAATTTGTATTATTTGTTAAAAGGTGAAAAAGTGGCGGATATACCAGTCCAAGCGGCAACATTCACAGTAGCCTGGCACCCCTCACTGTACCTCCTAGCGTACGCTTGCGACGACAAGGAAGCCAACGAGAGAAAGAGAGACGCGGGTAGCCTAAAAGTTTGGGGCTTTAGTGCGAGTTGAAATATTCCCGTCATTTAAAAGTGTTGGATGCTTCTAATCTCTTGATAGGTTAGACTACTTGGAATTTTGATGGAGTACAAGAGTTGCCAACATAAGTGTATAAATCAGGGACCACAAAATCATTTCTGTCAAAAATGATTAACTGAATATTATTTGGAAATAACTAATGTATTTCAAAACAATTGGTGTTATTTTCAATATATTTTTATTTTGACACTTAAATAAATTGATGAACCCAACAGCAGTTTTTCTATATTTGTTCAAAATCTTGTTTATGCTGTTGTTAAACTGTGTATCAATACACACTTCTGTGTAATTTAATATTTCCTATACAATTGTTATTAATAAAGGTGTGCTACCCACTGTAAAACCTCGTTATTGCGAAATCCAAGGGAACAAAAAATAAATTTTTGTATTAACGAATTCCCACATATAGCGAATTTTTTTATTTTTATTATATGAACATTCTGCGCGCGCCATAGAAATAAATGTAGTGCGGCTTTAAAAAGGTTTGTAAGTTCCGCTAACAAGACACCCATTGTCAGTTTAATATGGGATATAACATAATAAGACATTCTGCAAACAAAGGAGGATTTTCTGTATAAAGAAAACTCTGAATAATCTATTTAGTTTTGTTTCAACAGATAAGCAAATTTCTATGAAACAATATAAGATAACCTAAAATTCGGCAATATTTATGGAAATTTCAAAATGTCATGCAAATATAAAACATTCAATTTTAAATGTGTTTAATTGTAGAGCCCCTACAAGCATTGAGAGTTTCGCATCGGTCAATCGATCTTCATATTTCTTTAAATCGTTGAGAGACGAATTCGGAATCATAGTTTTTTGTCGAAGGTTAAAATTTTGAGGGAATTATCACGATCTGAAGCCATTTTAGGGTTCCACAAAATATTAAAAAATAAATTACGAAATACTAGTACTTATAAATGTCGGTAAACAAACACATGAAAGCAATTGCTAAATAAACACATTAACGAAAATGTTGTATGCAATATTACCGTTCATAGGAATCAATGTAAATGTTCAGTTATAATGTAAAAAGTGACGTAAGTTGACGATGATAATGAAGATAAAAAACGGAGATCAAAGATAATAATGTGCAGAATTATAGGCATCTCGAGCATTGTGGGCGATACCATACACAAAGCTGACGCGCGTCCTTAAGTATGACTTCAGTTTTGATTTCGGGGGTTTTTATTTTCTCCAACTGGTCTAGATAAGACCCGTTTTTAGAGGCGTGAACACGTGTATGCTTCAGAGCATGGGATGTATGTATTCTGTGCGAAAGAGAGAGAGACAATACATATACAGATACTTAATGTTCCGTCTATCTGTATATGTATTCTGTCTCTCTTTCACGTGTAATTTTATATTCTATCTCCCTCTTTATGTATATATAAGTGCACTCTTTTTATATCTATGATCAGTTTTAAATACGTCCTGATGAAGTTTGAGATAAGCGAAACCGATTGACGTATACTAAATTTTGTGGTTTCATACAAAGTGACTTTTATTTTATTTAATATAATATGTCAAACCACAAAGTGATTGCTTTCTATGAAAATATACAGCTTATCTGCTGATGATTTGTGGATCCGGTAGTTGGATGCAGTTGTCATAAGTTGTACATGTGTTCACTTGTCTATTGTGCAGTCATTATGTATGCACTTGCCATGGAATCTAGGCAGTTATATCGTAGTGGTCAGAGTGTGCCTCAAGTAAAATTTTGAATTTTTATTAAATATTTTAAAATGTCATTAAAAATGTTTTAATTTTCATCGCACCGGTTAATCCGACACTGGAAAATCAAGAATATATGCCGCCTTCTCAAAATGGCAATATTCTACAAGATTCAATATGCGGCTGAGATGGATCCTGTTGCGCTCATCCCTCTTACACTAGACTGAAGCAGGTGTATATTTTCAGCATCTCGCGGCATGTGGCTCAAAAACATAGGTTAAAGTTACACAATTAATTAACTTAATACAGACAGTGTTGGATACAAATAAAATAAAGTATATTTGTATTATACAATCCATTTTATTTTGTTGATCTTCAAATGTTTACTGTTGCAATAAATTATGTACAATGAAAATATTGTTCCCTGATTATAATAAATATAATACTGTTTCCTATTTAACCGAGACTACCAAGTTTCTAACTGCAGTCTTCCGGAATTATCCATTTGCTTCATGTAAGCATTTGCATCATCTTTGCTCATCTTTCCCTCGGAAATAAGAACATCTTCCAGCAAAGTGTCTTTCACATTATCAGGCATATTTTTGGAGTTACCGGCAATAAATACACAGGCTTCTTTCTCAGACATTAGTTGCCAAAGCATAGATCGATTGGCACTTATTTTATGCTGAACATAACTGCAAACAAAATATTAATATTTTTCAAATATCGCAAAAAATTATTAATTAGTTTTAAAATATTTAAGATAAACTTACACTTTATTTTCCTGGTCTCGAGAAAAAGCGCACACGAGGTTCAATTTGTCTGTCGCATGCATTTCTCGTAATTGCGCACCGCAGTGGAAGTCTCCCCTTTCATTTCTGCATCCAAAGAAAAGTATTAGGACACTACTAGAGGCTTTACCAAGAAAATCTCTTTCCATGATGAGGCTTCGGAATGGTGCAAGTCCGGTTCCTGGACCAACCATTATTAGTGGTATTTTCTGTGAAAAATAAATATTTAAATTGTATACAGTAAAATTCCTTTAATTTATGTACTCATATTTCGTATTTTCACATAATTCACACTTTTTTCAAAAATTTTAGCCCCGAAAATAATATTTCACATATATCGATAATTCGTAAAACCTTATTATTCGTAGTGTGTATGGATTTTTTATACCCGAAGTAAATAATTTGTTCACGTAATTTGCATATTCATGTGTTTTTAAATCCAAACTCGCGCGACTACACGTTCATCATCCCTTTGTAAAAATCTCTAGCTAACTCCACCCCCTAACCAATCACTGCGCTGTTCCTTATCGCGATAGATCGGCGTGCTTAGAGCTCGCAACTCGCAAGACGACCGCGGCCGAACTGAGTGATGTTTATGTATACCAAATTCTGTAGTGCGTTTTACAAGATTTTTTGTTATTTTGACAATAATTGTCGGCGCATTGCGAATTATATATTTCTACTCATCCTAGTAACCCCAAATAAAAATAATTTGAACAATTTTCATTGAATCTCGTAATTTATAAATGAATTGTGTGCAACGGTTCTATTGATTTTATATCCGGTTTATGGAATGTTGCGATTTATTTAATGTTATAAAGAAACTGAAACCTTTGTATTTAAATATACAACTTATTTTATAATTTATTTTTTTGTGTTTTGTTTTCTAAAATGGCACGAACATCTCGTAATTTGTGTAAATCCTTGACCATTTGAAAATATGGAACTTATTTTAAAAACTGACAAAAATTGATTTCAAAGATAAAATCAGCGGGAAAATTTCAATCCTGAATACCTCTCTAAGTTCAAACTTGAAAAATAGCAGAAAAATAATAAGCTTCAACTAATGTGCCAAAATGTTGGCCTAGTTTTACTCGAGGAACAGATGCGATGCTTGCGGAAACCTCAAAATAAATACAGATACACATGTGATGCCTGACTAGATGAAAAATTCTAAGGGCACAGTAAAAAGCTTACTAGCGGTATCATTTCATAGTGGACGTATACTAGAGAAAATTTTGATAACAAAGGTACATATATAACGAGATTTTGTAGCTTCCATTTGAATGTTAGTCTCATAGCAGGATGACTCTAGATTCTTAGACTTTCTACCGCCAGTGCCACAGGTAGAAAAACAGTTATACCAGCTAGTTAAATATATCATTTCAACTCGTGATAAATATCAATAGATCAATAGAAAATATATAAAAATTTTAAAAATATTGATTTTTCAAGCGTATTCTAGTATAATGTGTGAAAAACATTTTACAGATAAAGAATATTGCTTTAAACAATTTCAAAAAATAATTTGATTCTCATTGTATATGCTGTTTCAGGGAAATGAATATCAAATTTAGTCCATAGATGGCGATAGTGTAGTGGTACTCTAAGTGTTTCCACATATTAACATATATACAACTTCCAAAAATTTAATAGATATGGGGATTGATTAATGGAGGAGAATGGTGAATGTTATATTTGTATAAAGTGATCACTTAAGCCAGCTGAAGACAGGTCGTAAGCCCTGAAATTACATATACTTCCGTATATTTTCATTAAATATAATAAAAAATCGCTTCATCTCTACAAGATATCTATTATTTATTTTAAGTTATTGAACTCACCTCGTCCTTGGGAAACACAAAAGTTCCCCTTTTTATCCATCCGTAGACTTCCGTTCCAGGAGTCACATCCTTCAACCAATTGGAGCAAAGTCCCTTTCTTTCAAGTATTAATTTGGTTTTATAATTCACAATGGCGACCAATATCTCCAATTCAGTTTTGTTTGAAGTTTTACAACTACTAGCAATGGAAAATGACCGCGGCTTTATGGGAGTGAATAATTCAAAGAGACATTCAAATTTCAATTTTGAGGCGGAATGAGGAAAGTCTTCTAATACCTGAAATATTCAGAGAAATTTATCAGAAAAATAAAATTATTCACATTATACAATACAACAGAAAAATATTTTGACATTCTATTGAAAAACTTTTTCTTGTGTCTAATATTTATATACATGGAATCTAACTGAAAATTTCTTACATGAAATAAACACTTTATAATTCTTTTATTAATGTTATTACTATACTATTCATACATATTTTTAAAAATGCAAAGCAAAATATTAAGAAACAAATAATAGATATCTCATAGAGATCAAGCTATTTTTTATTAATGGAAAAATATGGAAGTATGGGTTTACGACCTGTCTTCGGCTAGTTTAAGTGATCACTTTACACGATGTAACGTTCACCATTCCACCCAATCAACCTACATATCTATCAAATTTTTGAAATTAAAAAATAAATTTGATTCTAATTGTGACATATGCTGTTTCAGGGAAAATGAATATCAAATTTAGTCCATAGATGGTGATAGTGTAGTGGTATTCAAAGCTACATATTAACATATATACAACTTTCAAAAAAATTATAGAAATGGAGGTTGATTGGGAGGAATGGTGAATGTTACATTGTATAAAGTGATCACTTAAGCCATCCGAAGACAGGTCGTAAGCCCTGTAATTACCCATACTTACATATATTTCCATTAATAAAAAATAGCTTGGTCTTGATAAGATTTATATCTATTATTTGTTTAATAACGGTGCCTTTGTAGGTAATTATGTGTTCTTGGACATATTCAAATGTTGCGAAATATTAGTGTTTGGATGTATGTAATAATGGCTTTCAAAGGGTTTTAAAATCATAATTATATTTATAAACTTGGCTTTAAAAGTTATCAAAGACGTCCACTATTCCAACAGCAAATTTTCTCAGTTGTTTCACAAGAGTTTTTTCAATAAAAACTTAAGAATTATAATCTTCTTTGAGCAAAAACTAATTTTAGTTAAAATAATTGTTTTCATTGACTTCTTACTGACCCTGTTATTTTTTGTAGTTAACTTTCACATTAATAACAGTTAAATTAATACCACTGGATTCTCTTGATGACATTAGTAAACACATACTAAAAAAGTCCTACAACTTTGTCCCAGTCATTCAACTTTTTATACATTTTATTGAAGTTGCTCTAATCTATACATTGTAAATAAACTAGAAACTAGGACATAGGCTAACTCACTATTTTGTGCCTAACTTTTGCACAAAGATTCCATTTGTTTATAACACCAAAAATATACAACAGTCTAAATGCAAATGTGAAAAATTGCTACCATAGTCTTGCATATTTTTCACGAAAAGTGCAGTTCTGGCTCCACGAAATGGGGAGAAATTACACCCAAGAACTTTTAAAGGTCCAAAATGGAGATTAAAACTGCTATAACAGTATATTGAATTACCTAATGGCATCTTGTTTTACTCTTTATAGGTATATCTTTTTCATATGCTATCTAATTGTATCTTTTACTACTGTTTATATATATATTTTTTTATACACTGAACTTACTTTAAGTTTTACGTTGTAATTATATGTTATTTAATTGGATCTTGCTTTTCTCTTTACATACACCATATATTGAACAGTGCATTTACGTTAAGTTTTACAAAGTATGTATCGTGACATCTTGTTTAACTTTTTATATATATTTTTTTGTACATTGATCATTGCACTTTGTTTACTACTATACCGGAAGAACACTGTCTGCATACAGTAAAATACTAGTATAGCAGGCAGGGTACCCAAATATATTTCTTACTTTTCTGAAATGATTATCTGGTTATAATATAATACACTGTACTAAGAATCAAATAAATAAATTATTATTAGTATATGATTTTTGTGAAGAAAAAGTAAAAGGATATTCAACTGAAGATGTAAGTTATTTTATAAAAAAATGGGCCATTTATTTAAAAATTATAAAATATGGACAGCAACATTGAATGCTCTTAAAAAGGATAAAAACCCTCTACGTATTAAAATTTTCTTGAAATAAATAAAAACAAACCTCTAAAATAGTTCTCCTCAATCTATTACAATAATTAAATAGATCTTCCTGTCCCTCTGGTGTGCAAAATTCTATACATTTGTCTTTCTCCAGTTTGTCTTCAGAAAAGTGAGCCAAAATGGAGAAAACATATTTCTTCGGAATGACAGACAGATCCCAATACTCCTCTACAATTTGTTTAAGTGTAACTGGTTTCTTGAAGAAGTAAGGGACCGGCATATCTAGAAAGAATTTTATATTGATTTAAGGTGTTATTTTGTTTTCATTGGTTATTACGACAATTCTAACTACTGTTTGTCATCAGCAATGCAGTGAATCAAAATTGCCAGTAAACACTGATCTTCTTTGTGTTTTGCTGACCATACCCTTAGCACCCTGGCGCGCCACAGAGGACCCCTAGTAATAATAAAATACAATGTAAATCAAAATGTTTAGAGGTTTTCATGGCCGTTTAGAATCTTTCTACCATTTATATGCGATCTCTCTTTGGCCGATGTTTCTGATCCCATTGCAGGGTCCATTATTAGGGTTGATGAATTTTAGTTTTTTTTTTTTTTCATATTCTGCAAATCGTGAATAGATTTTTTGGGGGTGATTTTCAGTTTGCTAATGAAATAAACAATGTACCATATTTGTTTATGTACATTATTATTCCTTCGGTTGGCACCTCTGGGTTTTGCATGTTGGTACATGTGATTGTCTGTGGGAGTGTGAAGTTGGCGCAATCGGACCAGATTACAGCACAAGGAAGAACAATACAAGGAAACAAGCATTTAATATCAGGTTAGTGATGACATTAATGCTTGCATTGATTTTTGTATTATCAATAGGAAACCCGGGGAACAACAAATTATTGAAAAGGTTCTCTAGAACACTATTAGTTATCGAACCTCTGAAATAGACTCAATTACATAGGTGCCACATGATGAAGTACCAATTATTACGATCCCTTTTTTGTAAGTAAAAATAAATCTTGTAGAAATTTGTGGAAGTGTTTATTTATTTTTCAGAATAATACGCGGAAATGTTTAGTGTATGGCAACAGTCTATGAGCTGCGCAGCCTAGACTACTGTCATTTCTTCAATATGAATGTGGATCGCCAAAATATTTCAAAGATAAAAGTGCATGATGACGACATAAAAGACAAAATGTTTACAGATAATGCAAGATGACATTTTAGAATTGAAGAGTTCGGCCAAATAACGGTCTACGTTACATTTTTAGCTAAATCTGGTTTTTGACTGAATAACATTCTATGTTGCTTTCGCTACACGTTCCTACAGATGTTGTTGCTATGCCACTGTACACAGCTGGAATTGTTGTGTTCAATAATTGGAGCAATTATCTATGTTACAGTTGCGTTTATTGTTATATTTGCCATCGGCTAGTTACAGTTTTGTTTATGGAACTACTGCATTAATTTTTTCTTGTTTTAATAAACCTATTGACATTCCGTCACATTAAATGAAACTGGATGATTTGGTCATAATGAAGAATAATATTCCCTGAAAACAATGACATAAGTGAATTGAATAAAAATGAATTGATAATTCTGACGTCTGCTAACAGATTACTCAAAGGTATTTGAGATTCCATACAAATAAGGTAGATGGCTTTTTCAAATAATGGAACGATTAAATGTATTAATATCAAAAGGTAACATATAGGTTCGAAAATTTGTCACTAAAAATACTGGCGCTGTAGCATAGTTGGATAATGCACCTTCTCCGGTTTGGAAAGAGATCCAGGTTCGAATCCCAGTGGCGCAACAATATTTTTCGATAAAATTGATTTTATATGTATATCTTTTCTAATTAATATATTTACTTCATATTTAAAATGTCACTGTTATAAGAGTTTGATGAAATAACGGTCTATGTTATTTTTAGGCAAAAAATGTGTTCCCTTAATTTAGCGATGACGTTTATTGTGTCTGCTAAAGTTTAAAAAACTCCTAACTCTTCAATTATCTGAAGAGTAATGTTCCTTCTTAAGTTTGGGACACGGTGTGCGCATAAAATGTACTAAGATGCATAAATAAGTCGAGAAAACTAATTAGAACCATCAAAGAAAGCTGCATACCGAGGACGCATTCTCCACAATGAAAAATATGATCTTTTACAACTCATTATGCAAGGAACAGTAGAAAGCAGCATCTACCATCTACCAAGGATGTGAAACACATTGCTGCATTAATTTAAAAAATATTTGTGTTGCTAGAATTATGCATATAAATTTCAGAATACCAAAAACGTCTCTCTTGCCGCATTGTCTTCTTAGATTGTAAAATTATATAGCTGCCCTTTTCTACAAATTACCCATGACATTAAAATATCATTAGTGTTGAAATTGAATGGTTACTTAGAATAATTAGAAGCATTCAAAATGTATGGAAATTCTCAGAATTCCAATTGTCCTCTTTCATCTCATGCAAACAAAATTGTATAGCTATCTCCCATTATAGTTATAAATACAAGTTGTTGAATTAAATTGTTAAATTCACAATGCCTTTGCAAGGCGAAACGTGTCTTAAGTAAATTAACAAAACAAGTGTTTTATTTTCACATATGTAACTTTACTTATTTCTAATACATATTTCTAAATTGCAAATAGTCATCTTTTAAATTTGTTTTCACAATAGTTTCTAATTAATTACCCACCACTTATAGTTTTGTTTTTATCTATGCTTGGATTTTTAATTTGAATATACATTGTTGTATACTTGAAGATACCATAGATATAGTGGTTTTAAACAAAGTGTTTTTCTTATTATTTATATAATATGTTGCTACAAAGTAATTTTGCAAATATTGAAGAAGAAAGAGATTACCTCGGCTGTGTAACCTCAGAAAGTTATTCAATGTCCAAAATGTTGATGATCTTAAACAGGGTAAATCAAAGTACTAATGCAAATTCTATCGAAGGTGGCACATGAAGAAGTCTTATTAAAAATCGTGTGCGCACACACATATGCCTTAAACCCTTAAAGGGAACATTGCCGAAGAGGCAACTTATTTTCCTCTAAGATTTAAATGAGGTAATTTAAAAAAAAAAAAACATTTTTATTCATAAAACACTCTTATATACATATGTTAATTACCCTTAATTTTGGCAACACTATTACATATATACATAACTAGGAATTTGTAAAAAAAAAAAAAAAGACAACTATATCACATGTTTAATATTTTTATTATAAAAATAAACATCAGTGATCAGAAATTCATGTATTAATATCATCTTCCAATTGCCAGCCGTCTTCCTGGCTGAGGAATCTCCTTTTAACAGCTGTGTTCATGTAAGGCCTCAACACCCATTCTTTGTCAGCGGCTTCCATTGAATCGAGCGTTCCCAACTTTATTTCATACAGTCTTAGCTGGAATCTCGGGCCGACTTCTTGCAGTTCTATATTTCTGTCAACCTGTAATAAAGTTATATTGTATTGTAATGATATATTAAGTGTTATAATTATGCATCAGGTAAAACTTTACTCGAAATCATTTAATGTAATAATAATAATTGGAGAAATTTTATAGTGCCATTTTTGTAAGAAATTTCACCTCAAGGGCACTTTACACAAACTGTTTATAGTACTACACTATTTTATCTGTAATGTTCGATTTTTCCGGAACCAATTAATAATTTTCCGCATCTAATAGTTTGGCAATGGTCAAGATAATTAGAGCAAAACCCCATTAATTTGATATTCAAGGGGTGAAAAAAAAACACTTTGAAAATGCATATAACTATGATAAAAATTGCGCAAATTGTTAATTTTTTAAAACTTTGTTATGAGCTCCGAAAGCTCATTCGCAGGTTCACAATTCTTGCGCTTAACATCCAACATTGTCTTAAAATTAATCGCTAAGTAATTTGACAAAACGTAGCTACACTGAAATGCACACAAATTTATTAAAAAAGACCGCATGCAACCACTGTAAACATTACTGGAAGTGTGAGTCCTGCATGCCGCAAAGATACAAACTAACCTTATAATAATTATTATCTTATTTTTTAATGTTCACAAGTAGAAGGTTGACAGAGGACTTACTGTATATGAATTAAATAAGGAAAACCAGTTGTTTTGTTAAAATATTATATTAACTATCGTAACAATGAGGGGTAAATTTAGACACCTACCTTTTTATATGTGTGATGCCTGAAGCAGATATAATCATCGTGATTCGCAAACGTAATCACCCTCTTGGAATCCTCCTTGGGAACGGGGAACAGATACTTGAGAATATTGGCCGTCCTCTGCCCAAGATCAGTTTTAAAGTTGTGGAAAACCAGGTGGGGATATTGCTCTGACATGGGCGCCATGTCGGGAACGTCGTGGCGCATAATCACATCAGACATTTGGAAAAATGCTGTCGGGCCGTAGGGCAGATGGCAGACGATCTGGAAATAAGTGATAAAAACAAATATTTGAATATTCTAGAACTTACTTACCATCACGCTGTTTCCCCGCGGGGGTAGACAGAGAGGATAGAGCGCCACACTCTTCTGTCCTGACACACAATTCTTATCTCATCCACATTCATGCATCTTCTCATACAAACTCAATGATTATTGAGACTTCTAACAGGACCATCATCCAATATCTGATTTACTTGGTCGTGCCAAGTCTTCCGCGGACGTTCTCTTCTTCTGGTATCATCAACACTTGTGTCATATATTTTTCTTACCATTCTCTCCTCATTCATCCGTTACTACCTAAGTGATCCGTTCTTAATCTTACTCACTATACTAACATCAGCTTTACATTCTTTCCTTATTTCTTCATTCTTTACTCTGTCATAAATGGATCTGCCACATATACGCCTAAGTGATCTCATTTCCACTGCATTCAGTCTACTTTTGTTCCTCTTCTGCCAGCTCCAGACCTCACTTCCATACATCAGTGTCGGTACCAGAACTCCATTGTGAACTGCTAATCTTGCCTCAGTTGACAAGTTCCCATTAGCTATTATTCCATTCAAAGTGCCATCACCCTTCTTTTGATATTTTTCTGTTTCTATCGAACATACTTCCCAAATACACAAACTCATCTACTTGTTCCAAATATTCATTACCTACTAGTATTTAGCACGGTGTCTTGCTTTCCTTCTTCTCGAATACTATCACTTTCGACTTGTTTACATTCATAATAAGGTCGCTTTCCTTGTATACATTGTACATTCTACTCACTAGCCTCTGTAATTCTTGTTCATTATTCGCCATTAATACTGCATATGTTTTAGAACATGTTCCAATTTCATTAATTCTCATTCCCTTATTCGTGAAGGCTTGGTGGGAGTACATACTCTCGACAAGGCGCCTCCACATAGCATTTTTTTAATACTTGTTAATACTAATTTACTCACTGTTGGTGATTTTATTTAGGATAATTCAACATACTGCAACCTTTGATAGAAAACGACATATGAAAAAGTCTTAATAAAAATTGTGTGCACGCTATGATGTCAAACTGTGTGCGCGCTCACACCCACACACATTTCTGCCATTTCCCTAACATTTCGACAGTCTGGATTCTTGATCTCACTCTCTGTGAGAATCCATATTTGGTGACCATATTTTAAAATGGACCTGTACATTAACACTTTGTCATTTTGATCATGAACACGTAATACACCACTAGTAGCTCCAATTCTTCTATCTTTTTACTCTTTTGTATTGCTAGAAAATTTCACAGCGATTTTCATCATGTTTCATCAAATAGTTGTATGTAATAACATTTCTGGAAATTATGTTGTGGTTTAAAATTGTAAATTCATTAAAACATTTTCTAAACAATGTTCTAAAAGTGTTAACCAGGAATAATTTTACAAAAGACAACTCCACACAGTACGTATTTCATAGGAATAAACGTATATGATAGTGCCACAAATTTCTGACCTAAATACAGATTTGTTTCTTACACATCAACGCAGGCCTATTAAGCAAGTTATTATATGATCTTAAAATTAAATTTCAACACTTTTAAAAGATTATAGATGAAACATGTTTTTCTACCAAGGTAGAGGGAACTCCTCTGTGCTCGTGCACCACTATGAAGTCAGTCACATCATTAGCTCTGCAAGCGTGGACGAGTTGCTTCATTTCATATTTGCCTCTGTTCATTCGCTGAGAATTTGGAAATATTAATCTGAAAAAAAAGATTAAATTAATATTTCAGAATTGAATACAACAATTTTTAATTAACCCGTAAAAATAAAAAAAAACATTCACCACCTACGGAAGGACGGGTGGGTGGGCTGGGTAGAGGGAAAATAAAATTGTGATTTAAAAAATACTAGACTGTTGGCAAATGATTCCTCGTGTGAGTGATTTAATTAATATACCTAAGTTCCTTGGCAAACATCTTAAGACGGGCGCTCGGCTCCCTGGAGGTGGTGATGACTATTTTGGGATCCTGAACTCCAGCCCAACGATACTCGTCATCTTGAGAATTGAGAGTGTTGGTCCCTCCGGCGATACCTCCGATGGCCGCCGCTAGCTCTGGACCTAATACAATTTCAAACGATAAGTCAGATTACAGAGTTGGATAATTAAGATAATTTTTAATCGTAATTGACTTCAAATGCAGGCATAAAAAAAACTTTAACTTAAGAAGTTGTTAATTTATTTAAATAATAATTAATAATGTTATTGGGGACATTCTGTCAAAAAAGAAAATTCTGTATTTATTTGGGACCACCACATTCCAATTACAGTAGACTCTTGATTATCCAGGGTCGTAGGGAAAAAATACAGTTGATTCCGCTTAATTGGGGCAGCCACTTATTTGGGCAAAATCTCGAGGAATGGAAACCAAACCAAGGAATTAGTAGTAATTTACATTGCTTAATTGGGACGACATTCCGCGTAATTGGGACAGTAAATTTAAGATTACAATACATAAATTTAAAAATTATTAATAAGTTCCACAAAAGCCAGAGAATTAGTGCAAAAATTTCCCTTTTGCAAGCAATATAGTTTGTCGCTGACAGTTGGCGAACTATGACAACCAACATCATATAAAATCTTTAAACATTTAGATATTTCCGAAATTTTGAGCAATGAGGGAAACGAGGACATGTTAGAAGATCTACTGTTAATTATCAAAAGTTTTCGACGATAGATAACAACTGACCATGTTACGATGAAAATGAAGAATGAGAATGAGAATTGTTGAAGCATTAAATTAAAAACATCAAAAACTAGATGATTAATATCCAACTGTGCCTGTAAGTAACCAAGAAAAATGTTTTCTTGCTGTTTTCTTTTATTTTATGCAGGAAGGCAATGAAGGGAGCCCTACATATTTAAAGAAAAAATTCATCATTTAATTTTAAGCTCACTTTGGTTAATTGGGGAAGCCACTTAATCGGGCCAAACTTCCTAGCCCCGATGTGTCGCAATTAAGCGGAGTCGACTGTATATCTGAATAATACCTGGATTATATCTGGCAAAATTAAAATTGATTTTTTTCTAAAATTATTCTACATATTTAAATATATATATATATATATATATATATATATATAAAACACACAGCTATGTGATAAGAAATTATATAATTACCGATAATAAATAAACCGCCGTTCGTAATTTACAATTTGACATGACGCTCCAGCCCACTCAAATCAAACAATGAATCTAAGAATGCCCAAATAATAACTTGCGAACACTGAACCAATATTTCCGGCCGATGACGTATTCGAAATTTGGCCAGTTTAATTTTCTAGCACCGTGCAGTCAAATGAAAAAAATATTTTATCAATTAAAGCAATATTTCGAAATGTTATTAAAAAAAGTCGTAATTTTACTGAAACAAATTATATTTGGAATGTTATATTGTATTTTATATATTTTACACTTACCTTTGTCTTCCCATTCGATTTGCTTCTGCAACTTAAGAGCACTTTTACGAAGATCTCCGTGAATAGGTATATTTTCTTCTAAGCTGTGTTTTATTTTATCTTTCTTGGCCTGTATGCTCTTTTCTTTACCCTCGGTGGCCTTTCTATACAGATATTCCCGTCTCAAACGAGCTTGTCGCCTTAACATTTTCAATATTACGATTCACAATATAAAACCGATAAATTGTAATCGCGTAATAAATGAGTCACGGTGAATTTAAATGTTTAATGTCATTTATAAAGTAAAATTTCGGTTTGTCTTTCACTCAATCGGAGTAACAAAACCTAAAAACACACGTGCGAGACGAGTTTGACAGCTATATTTCTGCCATAGATAAAAGAGTATATGTCTTTGTTGACAGCAATGATGGTACGCAAATCTATGGAAAAACAGAATATAATTTATGGGAAAACAGGAGACCGGGGTACGTTATCCTCGTATTTGTCTGGATGTTCCAGGTTATGTATACGTTATGATTGTGATATATGTTACGGTTGTGTATAAGTTTGATGTAAATATGCCGCGTTTGCTCACAATGAAACAAAAACGGAATCACATGAAACTTTGGAGTACTGTTTGGACATGTTTAAGTGCAATCCGCAAATATTAACGCATTTCCCTGGATAGGAAAGGATCCAGGTTCGAATCCTGGTAGAGACAATTTTTTTCTCTCAATAAATTGAATGGACCTTTTATTACAATGTTTTAAATTATTTATAATCTCTTAATTCATAAATTATTCAGTTACGAAAAATATTTTTTAAAATATATACATGTGTACATACATAATATAAAAGAAACATACCTGGATCATTTTGTGCAATTTCAATTAAATCATCAGAGTTTAAATTCATGTGACTGAATATTGAATAAAATTGATTTATTTTGGTTCTAGAGTTTCTCGGTCGTATATTCAACACATCTCCAGGTTCATAATTTTGAAAATGTTCATTTTCCAATTTAAATTTTATGAGTCGGACATCCTGAAATAATATTAAATTAAAGTATTGTAATCACAGACCAGTAAATGAATAGACTTGAAATAAAATATACAAATAAGAGAGGGCTTTAAAACATTAGTTGTGGGACGAGGGTCATTCTACAAACATTATTTTTGGAAACATAAATCTGATAGTTTATGGTACATAATAATCACATGGATAATACTAAAATGCAAATGTTGCAACAAGGAATTTGCGTTAGTTCATGTTTATATATTTGGTAGTCTGTGATTGTAATCAACATTACTTATGTAATTTGAAATACTGCTGATAATTTAGATTCCGATATAATTGATTATAATTATTAGTAAATAAAAAAGTTTATATATTTATAATAGTAGTATCACAAAGATGGTTGAAATTAATGATTTTAACATGGAATTCAATATGCAGTATAGTGTATTACTGTATCTGCCCACTTTGCAGGGGTAGTAAAAAAAAACTTTTATGTATTTTTAGGAAAATCAAACATTGACTCGTGGGATCAGTTTTATTGCAGCATAGCATTATCACCGGTATTTTAATAAAATATGATATCGCTTTCTGATTGTTTGCCACCAGTGGCTTACTTTCTAGTGTATCAGACATTCCTTGAAGAATTACGTTAATCAGTTATTAATAATTGTTACAATCGAACAAAATCAGTCACAATAACAGTTAAAATAACGATTTTACCATCACTATTTATCAGCATTAGTGAGAAAACTTGCTTGTATTTTGCTGTCGGACATCACACTTCTTTCTTTCTTTCTGTCAAATGGCATTTCAGAATCCGCGGTGATGTGAGAGTACGATGATGGAATTACATTAACGAACTACATTTTGTTACAATAAAAATAAAAAAGTTCACATATCTACCTGAAAGTGTTCTGCAGAAGTAGTTCTTACATTGCTTATTACTTTCATCGAAAAGGGCTTTTCTATAAAGTCACTTAGATTATGTCCAGAATAATATAGATCACTTGAAATGTCTGTTTTTAAATTTTGTTCCACTGGAATTTTAACCGTCCAACGTGGCACAAATTTCGACCAGATTTCATTTGTTATTTTGTTATCTATCCCCGGCAAGTATTCCTCAAGAATGTGCCATAATTTTGCTATCCACGGATCTGCAACTGCTTCATATCCTAAATCATGCTGGTAGTCACAAAGACCTGAAATAAAAAATTACTAACTGCTTAAAGTAAATTTCCCATTTGATAATATTATGTCAATTTAAATAAAACTTTGTTTACCGACATCTAGAAGACTTGTGCCACCCAATTGAAGTAAGCGTTTATATAACTTTTTGGCTGTGAAGTTGAATTTTGAGTAACTTGAATCTCCGAGCCCTAGAACTCCAAACTTGAGATTGCGCAAGGAGCTACATGGAAGATTTTTTCTTAGTAAAAATTTCCAAAACGACTTCATATTGTCAGGTTCCTCTCCTACGCCGGTAGTTGAACATACGAATATGACAAACTGTTCCCTAACTAAGCCTTCAATGTTGTATTCGTCCATAGCTTTCACTGGACCTTTTAGGTTACGACATCTCGATTGCCTCCAAATAGTTTCAGCTACTTCTTGAGCGGTGCCAGTTTGACTACCGTACAGTATAACAATTTTTGCTTCAGAAACCATCGTATTAATATTTTTTAAAGTTACGATAATGAACTACAGGTTTATTTAATAACATAAATCATTAGATCCAAACCTAACTTATTAGATCGGATTCAACATAGATAAGAAAAGTATGCGGATCATACCTGACAGATCACCATAGATAAGAGCATAACATTAGATTAAGTTTATTTTGACAGCTCCACACCATAGAAAAGTAGTTAGAACAATAATCAAACAGGTGGTTGTTTCAAAAAAGTACCTACTTGTAGAGCAAAGGAATAGTAATAATTTATTGATATGAACTGAGGTGATGGCATAGATAAGAGATATAGGTGATGGTAGTTGCGCAATCAACATAATTGGTAGCGGTCGCTACGAGACTAACAGGTACTCATAAATTTATTTGTACAATTTGACCAAAGTCTAGATTATGTGTAAATTAAATTTACCTTATATTTATTCCGTCTTCGCTAAGGGACATCTGGACTGCGACGTGCCGGAAGTAGGCGGACAGGGACCGGTCGCCGTCGCCGTCCGACGTTCGGCTGTTCGGTGTTGGCGTAGGTTTCCATTGCCGACCCGCCTTCGTGGGCGTTGGTGCCCATTCCCCTGGGCTTCGGTTCTAGTTAGGTTGTGCCTCCACCTCAAACTTCATTCAGATTCCATTGACTTTGGAATGGAACCATTGAAACTGGCACGATTTCAACAAAAGAATCCCATCTTTCATTAATATTGCAACCCAGGTAAAATAATATTTTGTAAATATGAATTAAATATATTAATTATAAAGATATACATATAAAATCAATTTTATCGGAAAATATTGTTGCGCCACCGGGATTCGAACCTGGATCTCTTTCCAAACCGGGGCCCGGAAGGTGTGTTATCCAACTATGTTACAGCGCCAGTATTTTTTGTGACAAATTTTCGAACCTATATGTTACCTTTTGATATTAATACATTGTTGTTGCGCTACCGGGATTCGAACCTGGATCTCTTCCCTAACCGGGGGAGGTGCTTTATCCAACTAAGCTACAGCGGCATCATTTTTAGCGACAATTTTTCGACCCTATATGTTACCTTTTTTGAAATGAATACATTTGAAGAGATCCAGGTTCGAATCCCGGTAGCGCAACAATATTTTTCGATAAAATTGATTTTATATGTATATCTTTATAATTAATATATTTAATTCATATTTAAAATATCACAGACCGTCTGTTCTGAATAATTACAACTTCACAATAAGAATGTGTTCTCCTAAAAAAAAAAAAATATTTTGTAGCTTCTTCAATATCATTCTAGCAATATAAAAACTTTATGAGATGGCATGTTCCCCATGAACATGCCGGATTTGTTAAAAGAAAACAAAACAAATTAACTAGTAGAGAGGGTAATGGTAACTAGAAACATGGAAGAGAGAGGAAGAGAACGATTTACTACTCAGTGGAATGATCAGGTCAAAGAGGCTACGAGTTTCTCATTTACATTGGCTCTTGGAGCTGCATATTGAAGTGATGGATGGAGGACAGTCAAGTGTACAACGTCTTATGAGGAGTCATTATTCTCAGCAATTGGGGGATAACAAGAGAAGAAGATTAAAATAAAATAATTCTAGTTATTATAGACAACAATACTTTATTAATACAAATCAAAAGAAATAAAGAAAAAAATAATCTCATACAATATAATAAAATAATGTACCATATTTTTGTACATTATCTTTTGTCTAATAAAAAATAGTATTAAGAGTATCCGGAATTGATGCCGTTTTTTGACATGCAGATTTTGAAATTTCGACATGCAATTTTTGAAATAGGATTAGCAGTGGTGGCATGGCATCTAAAAAGATTCAGCTGTGTAAAGTGGAATTCAAAAAATATTATTTATTTTGAGATGCTAAAGCAAGGTGAATCAGTACTGGCAGAAGTAGATAGTGAACAATTAATTTGATTAAGTGTGTTATTGAGTGAAAAGAGACCGGCTCTAGTATAAAATATTCTACAGTATGACAACACTCCACCAACACACTGCTAAAATAAGGCCCTTGGTAGGGAAGTTTTATTGCAACCCCCATATTTTCTGGATTTTGCTCCTTCTGACTACCATTTAGATTCTGGAGAAATTGTACAAAAAAGGAATAAACGATTTAATCGAAAGATGAAAGGTTGCTAAAATGATGGAAATTATACTGTTTAAAAAAATTGCAACACAGTTTAAAAAGCTATTGAGTTTTATTGAAAAAAAAACAAAATTAATTCCAGGTACATCTAATATAATACATCACGGGATCATAGTGACATTACATCCCCACTCACACAAAAAATAGCCCCCAGTCAAAAATTACGCACTCTGGAACACTGACCCAGGACAGTATTAAATCAGAATATTGTCCTAGTCAAAATTTTGGAGTTAATTAATACATGTATGAAATTTAATATAAAGTTTGAATAATTCAAGTATTATTCAAAATATATATTAGAACCGGGCCTCAAAATAAAAACTTTTTCAATTCTATACCCCTTTCCAGACATACCACTAATTGTGTGTGTGTGATAGTCAAATTA
This sequence comes from Eubasilissa splendida, assembly GCA_031772225.1. NCBI lineage: Eukaryota > Metazoa > Arthropoda > Insecta > Trichoptera > Phryganeidae > Eubasilissa > Eubasilissa splendida. The sequence goes on along the minus strand of CM062866.1, from coordinate 6,678,461 downwards.
GTACCATGTTCCACCAACTCATAGGTCAAACAAAACACAATATTATAAATGCAAGAAAATATAATAAAGTAAATTGTACATTAATGAATTCATCGCACTATCTTACTGATATAATATTTATGTACATATGAACACACATTTGTGTCAAACACACGTCATAATACCCTTTCCCCAAGATAATAGTATTATTGGTGCGCTGACCAGAGCACAGTGTCTTGAATTAGGGAGTCCTCACTACGTGGTGTTTGATATAAAATTGTAATCAAATAATGAGTAGAGTTCTGGTTATTGTTTCCATGGTTCAGATAGGCCTAGTACATTATGAGTAGATTCTATGACTCGTGTTTTTCAAACAGGGCTACTGGCTGGAGAAACATTTCACTTATCAAGTCAGTATGGAATTGCATGGCCATTATGTCACTGGGAAGTATAAAAAGTACAGAAATGTATTTGAGTTTATAAAATTTACGATAGATATTTCCTCCAAGATGGCATTTAAAATATATTTGTAATTATCTTTGTATACGTGACCAAAAACTGTTCATATATGTATAGGTCACAAAATAGTACCCAGCAGACATTTAGTCATATTTTCATAGCACAAAATTAAATAATTAGAAAAGTTATAAATATTTAACAGATCTCATTCGTTAAAATTACGCATGCCGCTCATTTGAGTCAAAATACAAAACTGTTGATTATCCAGGGCGGTTGGGAAAATTTGACCTGGATGAAAAACTCCAGTAAAAGAAATGGTTTTTGTTACAATTTAGCACGATATGCCCTCCCGCTTTGGTTCTAGACTAAATAAGTGAGGTTGAAGTCACCCCCGGACTCCAAATGAGCAAATTTTTTATATAAGCTTGTGCATTCGCAAATACGCAATACATTTTTATTGCATATGAGATTTTCGCCTTTAAGGTGTATTAATCTATTTAGATGGTCTCTATATTTTTTTATACACGCACGCGTACAGCTCGCTGGATAGTTGTATTGAAGCGTACAGGGTAGGTGTAAAATAATATTACATAAACACCTGGATAATCAAGAGTTTAATGTAGCCTATAATCATAACAGATAGTACATTGTAATTTGGCAATCTTGGGGGCTATTTACCTGTTGGTGTGTTGTGAATAGCGTTACTTGATAGATAAAATTACCACCCGCTGGTTAGCGCCGTCCGATGAATAAAGTGATTATTACTTAATTGCATGGATAAAGTATTCAATAATAACAAGATATGTACTTAAAAATCAATCTTGATGTGCTTGTGGTCTAGTGGTTGTGATATTCGCTGATACTGCTTGTGGTCTAGTGATTTAGTGGTCGGGGGTTTGAGCCTAGTTCCAGGAAGCCATCAAGTTAGTCCTATTTTCATAGAACAAGTGTTTAGCTTAGTTTGAAAATAGCAAGAGTATTGATGTGACACGTATTCCGTGTACGCATCTCTATTTAAAAAAATCACAAAATTAAAAAGTTTGAATACCACGTAATAGAATTATAAATACATAGTTATTTGACAGTTTATCTAGAAATAGTGAAATAGCCCCCTTAATACATATGATAAAATCTTTTATACAAAAGTAACATTACAAAACATTGTCAAGTCTTAATAATACATTCTCTCTCTCACATAAAAAAATTATAATATTTTGTTTAAGTGCCAAGACAAATTTTTGCTCAGGCAGATATGACAATAAACACTAAGAAATTAATTAACCTTACAGACTAACCACAAGACTTTTACCTGTTCTTAACACAGTTCTCACTTACTAACTAACTATCCACAATAAACAATTACACTTCTGCCGACTAACATTTCAGTCTTACATTAATTATTCAAATTAAAATAAAATAATAATAATACATCCACCTACTTCTGAATCCACACAAGTATTATACAAATCTATAGTAACAATGTACATAGTAAAAAATAAAAATCTATAGTAATAACAGATCCATGGTATAAAATCATATAACCTATAATACGAATTATATGAGATTTGTAACATCAAAATAATCTAAATGATTCGATAGCAACTAAAGTAATAATTTATTTAGGGTATGAATCTGAACAAAATAAGATTTATTCATCAAGAGGAGAAGGGCGTGGTATTCTAACCTCATCAACATACTGAATCCTTTTACGTAAAGTATTATAAGTAATCCAAATATTCAATACATTTTTAAGTGGCAGTAATTTTTATGTATATATAATCTACATAGGAAGGTACACAGGGAAACAGCGAGTTTTTCAAGTAAGAGGAATTTGAATTTTACATGTGATTTGTCATCATTACCTACATATCGGACATATATTTATTTAGAGCGTGTATTCTGGCATGTGTACATACCTTTTACGTATATACACAAACAATTCAAAATATAATAGAAATAGTAAAACAAAATGAAGATTTCACTCACACACATTTCCTGTCGACCACAAAATATCTCGTGGCTTAGGCCTCAACAAAAATCTGATTTTAATGGCGCCTACCTAGCCGCTACCTGATTCCTTGGCAATTGAAATAAACTCCATGGAGTTAATTCAATAACTGTACTGATGATCATGAGTTCGAGAGTATCGTGTGAAATCGAGTTGGCACGGAACAGGTTGGTAGATAATAGTAAAATGTCATTTTATAAAATAAGAAATTACTATAACAGAATTCAGATCGACATATATGTAAATAACTGAATATGTGTCTACCTGTCTTTTCTCCATACAATTGTAAACATTTCGTCCAATTTAAACCAAATGTTGTATAGTTACTCTTTAATACTCTGCGAAAAACTTAGGCACCCACCCCCCTTTTTCTGGCTATCACACCCCTCCCCCAATATAAACTAGTATTATATTAAACACCATCCAAATTTTGTTCAGTTGCATTCTAGGATCCTGAGAAAAATGTAGTCACTACTCCCCCCGGATATCTCACTATTCTTTGGCTTGGAGCAAATTATTGCGTACATCATTATAAAACAATGGCACACCACTTTACCCTATCACTAAGCCCCTATTTTAAATTATAATTAAATTTGGAAACCAGACAACAACGGGTAGTGACTGTTAGTCATACATAAATAGCAATTGATAGTCATATTACGTGCACTGAAATGTAACATGCGAACTGTAATGTTGGTACATCCAACAGGACAATATAAATACAAATTATCATATTTTCTGATGAATAATCTGCACTTTTCTTAATCAGAAAGTAATTGTGCAATGTACAATGAAAAATAAAAAAATAAATACTGACAAATCATGTTAATAAAACAGAATTTATCTGAAGAATAGCAGATGAATGATTTATGGTCAATATTGTCAATGACGTTTTTCTGGTTCAATTAACATCTTTCAAAGCTTTATGGTAAGCTTATTTATGGTGTAATGTGTTTATATATATATATATATATATACACATTACACAGTTCAAAGGTTTGACAAAACCTCAAGATATAAATATTAGCTTCATTCATTATATTAAGCAGATATGGATCTATCACAAATTAGATAAAGTAAACAATTAATCTATATCTTAAAGAGACCCAGATGGAAGGAAAGAAGTTGGCAAATGGTTTCACATACTTGGTTTCAGTAACTGATGTTTGCGCAGATTTAATTTGTTAAAATCAATTAATGACTATTGATTCATCATCATCTTCACTATTATCCAAATCGATGCTGAAATTTAGTTCATATTTTGTTTCTATTTCACGGTGTTTAAGATTTCTTATGATTTCTTTTTGGCTAATGTGGGTATCGATGGTCTCAGGAGAAGCGTGGTGTTTCTTCTGAATAGAAGCAGAGGAAGTTGCCGCAGACATTGTGCTGCACAAAAATGAGGAATCTTCATCATCATCCTGCATCACTTTCTTGAAAATATCGTCGACATTTACAATAGCATAATCACTTTTGACTGTGTTCTCAGTACTCTGAACATTGGAATTTTTACTTTTCTTAGGACACGACGTCGTCAAAGACGTCTCCATCTGTCTCTTCACACTCTTTTCGTTGTCTGTAAGGTCGATAACGTTTTTGTCAGATATGCCGTACGAGTTATTTGCTGAAGTTCCCTGATTGGTGATCTGAAACAGGTTTCGTGGTCCACTGTCTGTCGTTTTAGGAAAATCGTCAAACTCCTCGTTTTCGTGGAGATTATTGGTTATGGATATTACTGGAAGACTAGTGTAGGAAAGGCTCTTATCGGCCAATGCCTGCAGGATCAATGGTTTCAAGAGATTTAGTTGGGCGGAGGTTATTACGACATCTGTAAACAGCGGTCGAATAATGAACGGATTGTGACTGACAAATTCAAACTCTTCACTGATCATCATGTCTTCAATCATGTCCACTCTGAATTTGGGACGACACACAGAATCTCTCAAGGGTTGTAAAATTACATAATCATCAGTGCTCTGGTAGGACGTAATTCCTTTTGGGACCTAAAATATTTAGTAAAATTATTAAAATTGTAAATAGTATGATAGAAAATATGGGAATCAAGAATAATATGTATATACAGGCAACCCCCATTTGATATTATTAATAATATCTTGAATGTAGGTATTAATTTTAATATACATATAAGAAACAAACGCATTACGTGTATCATACCACCTCTACATAAAATATTAATAAATTCAGTTAAATATCCGGTGGAAAATAAATGAACCCCGGTATGCTGCCGAGAAATCAACGAGATGTGAAAATAGAAGTTTACAAATATCTTAAGCTGTATATTAATATACATAAAATTAATAAAATATTTAATGTTAAGAAAATGTATAAATAATAATATTGCAGTTTTACGCAACATTCATTTTTCAATCAATAAATGTATGATACATGTGTCTGAGACATGTAATGTTTTTTTTTTGTCCATCCACTACCATAATACAAAACAAAATGTCTTTAGAATGATTTAAACGTAATGACATTGATACAAAAAATAATCCTTCAATCTATAAAGAAAACATCTGTTATTTACATACAAAAATAACAGGTGTTGAATATACTCACTTTAGTTGGAAAAACTTTCACCTGCGCTCTCTTCGTAAGGCTTACTGCATAATACCTTACAGAATGGTATGTGTCTCTCGCGAATTCCGCTTGACACTTCATCATATCCTGGACTAAGATATTTTTATCTTGAAACAGGTAAACACGTAAAAGCTTTGTGTGCTCTTCAAATGGTTGTCTCATCAAAGACTTGGATTTGGTTTTAGTCAACCTTCGAATTGCTGAAACAATTGTGTCTTTGTCCACTTTGTCGCTTAAGTATTCAATGATTTTAGGTTTAATCTCATTATAGGAGAAGTGCAGATCCTCTATACTAGGTTGCGGTGTATCAGGTGTGGGTTCTGGTACTTCTATCTTAACGGGAACAGTTTCAATTTGAGGAATTGGCATTTCCACATGTACAGGTACATGACTCGGAGCCTGCAGCACGGTATTCATTTTTCGTGCATTAATTTTTTCACTCACTTCTTTCCGTTGTTGGGAAGGCAAAATTTCCTCTGACTTTTCAGATTTGATCTTGAACGGAGAAGGGACTGATTCAGATTCGTTTTTAAGCTTGTTGTTCTCATTTAGGAGTAATTCGTACATGTACTGTTTGATAGGCGCTGTATGCATTTCAATATCCTGTTTATCTGATATATAGCTGAGAATCGTTGATGCAACAGAAGGGAAATTTTCTTCAAAATTCTTGTCAGTTGCCAGCTTAATCGCAGGTTTTGGAGTTTCAGCCTGCTGTTTTATAACAAAATTCTGGTCGCAATTATTGTAAATAACATTTCTTATATTTATTGACTCATTATTCACTGATTTGTCGACGTTCATTGTTACAGTTGTCTGCTTAAGGAATTTATTTTCCGGAGCCGGTGCAGCAAATGGCGGTTCACTTATTAAAATATCATGCTTTAGTCTTAACACTTCCATTTGCAATTGATTATTAGTCCTTCTTAAAGCTTGAATTTGTTGAAAGTCTTTTAAATTTTGTATTTCGAATTTTAATTTGTGTATCCTAAGCATCAGAGACATTTGTTCTCTGCAAAAATAAGATAGTATATAAATATTTAAAATTGTGCGGACCTCGAAAAGTTCCAACTTTATTTGAAACAAAACACTAGGGTCTCAATTTGTGACGGAATTATGAAACGATTATGAATTGCTATATGATTCGACAGAAACTTAAGAGATGCATTTCACAAATGTTGTCAATACATTTTCAATGCTAATGAAGTCTAATACTATGCTAAAATAATCATAACAAAACAAAACTGTTCTAGGTATCAATATTGGGAAGTATTCAAATAAAATAATTATGCACAGCTGATTCCGCTTTATTGGGACATATGAGACATAGGAAATTTGACTCAATTAAGCGGCTTCCCCAATTAACCGAAGCGAGCTTAAAATTAAATATTTATTGCCTTCTTGCATAAAATATTGCTGTAACCAGGCTATATTTTTTTTTCTCCTGATTACTTATAGGCATAGTTGGATATTAATCATCAACGTCTTCTTCATCAAATTTTTGATCTTTTGATTTAATGCTTTAACAATTGCATCCTCAATCTTTATTTTCATCGTAACATGGTAAATTGTTATTGTCGAAAACTTTTGATAATTAACAATAGAACTTGTAACACGTCCTCATTTACCTCATTGCTCAAAATTGATATATTGTAATCTTAAATTTACTGCCCCAATTACGCGAAAAGTTTTCCAATTTGGCCCAAATAAGTGGCTGCCCCAATTAACCCACGGCCCAATTAAGCGGAATCGAATGTATATAGTAAAATCCCATTTGTTCAAAATTAATCGTAAGTCAAAGTTTTGGAGCTGAATCTGGTCCCTCTGGAATATTTTCATAATAAATTGTAAATATAAATCCAAGATCGTTAATCAAAGCAAGTTTTGGACATAATCAAATGAATTTATCTATTTTTCACTTAATTTGTATGTTTTTTGTCAAATAGTAAATGTCGGTCATCTGTAAAATCCCATCACAAATTTACAAGAAAAGATTAGCAGATAACAAATATTATATTTTCGCCCTTATAGGTAACGTAATTTTCTCAGTTACGGGTCACGAATGTCCGTGGTTGTCGATATTCTGTTCCGTATTACCATAATTATTTTTGTTTGCTCCGTATTGCCGTAATTGGATTATTTATTTGAATTATTGGACTTTTTAGTATATAAACTTTAGTATGCAGTTGAGTACCTCAAACTTTTCCACATTTTAGAAATTTTTATATTTTTATTAGTTTTACACAGACATTTGATTCTATTTAAGTTTAATATAAAGGCATTTTGAAGAATGCGTGGTTGGCGTTCTTTAGATTTTCTCGTATCTGATAAATTATTTTATTGCCATTGGTTTATTTGTAAAGACAATTATATGTATTTCTTTAATATTTGCATGTTAGACATTTTGAATTCGCGAGAGCATGGTTTGTGTTCCTCTGACTTTTCCATATTTCATTAAATTTAAATAAAAATATTTGTGATTTTGGCAGATAATTTTATATTCTCGAAAATAGCACCAATACTAAACTCACATAAAACGCTAACAGTTGCAAAAAAAAAAAGAATTAATACAATAGATTGACAAAAAATATTATCCAAAACAAAATTAGCAGAAAAATACACGACCCTATCATTGACATTTTCGGCGATATTAAATATGACGCCAGACAGAATCAAGGAAGGAAGAGGAGTAAGGAAGCGAAAGATAAATAACAAGAATCACAGGCATCGCAAAAACCTGCCGCGATCACCACAGAGCAAACTTCTAAAAGTACTGGAAACTTTTGTTGTTAATTTTGCAGATACAGAGGAATGGCGTATGTTGACAAGTTCATAGATTATGTAGTTATTTAAAATGGCGTGAAGAGATAATCCATTATAATCGGGTTTTTTAAAGTAAGCTTGTTAACTGTTTAAATTTGTGCTGTAATGGTGATTATAAAGGATATGAACTTTATACTAACAGAACAAAGTGTTTGTATAATAAATTATTTACAATATGCATAATCTTACCAGTTGATAAAAAAGTATAATTCTAGAAGAGATGATAAATAATGTAAATATGAATATAGCCCATAGCTATAAATGGGATTTTACTGTATTTAAAAAAATATATTAATAAATTTAATAAAGTACAAACTTTCAAATAGCTAAGTATAAACTCTCAAATAATAAAGTATACATTCTAACAATAAAAAATTATTGGGCGCATTTTAGTTTTTAAAAAGCTGACTCTCATTCAGATTATCCATTGCGTAAAGATCTTTACATCACCGGACATCTTTAGCGACTGCATTCACAATATTTCTAATTTAACTTTCATCATTATAATGGTTAGTAAAAATCTATTGTACATTGCTTTGTCTATCAACAAAAACAAACGTTCTGCTAATTTTTGATTAATTATTTCTTCAACTTTTGTATGCTTTTTGAAATAAAACTACAACAACCATGTGTATAATTTAATTCAATGTAGTGTTTATAGACCAGCAATGTTGCCAAACACAACTTTTTTTTATCATATAGCTTTGGAAATCCAACTGCATGTATAAGACGAAGGAATATTCTATTTATTTAAACTGTAACGATATATACCTATGAAGGCCTATAGCCTCCACAATCTGCATGCACCCTGCATATGCAAAACGCGGCTCTCAACAATCTCAAAATACGCCTGGTACTGACCCCAGCAGCCGATAATAATATGTGCCGCAGCCGCCCAGGGAGTGTGACACTTCTCATGTAGCAGACTAGTTCAATAACAAATGTTTCACATTGTAGACTTCTTACTGCTTATATTTGTAAATATGAATTAAATATATTAATTAGAAAGATATACATATAAAATCAATTTTATCGAAAAATATTGTTGTTGTGCCACCGGGATTCGAACCTGGATCTCTTTTCTAACCGGGGAAGGCGCATTATCCAACTATGCTACAGCGACAATTTTCGAACCTATATGTTACCTTTTTTCAAATTAATACATTTTTATGGTTCCATTATTTGAAAGAGCCATCTACTTTGTTTTTACGAAATCTCAAATACCTTTGAGTAATCCAATAGCAGACGCCAGAATTATCGATTCATTTTTATTAAATTTTGGATACATTGATACAACTTTATATTTGTATCCGTAACGGTGTTTCAAGCACCAATAAACATCTGTCTACTGTAGTACTAGTTTTTTATTGTTCATCCTGCTCTGGACACACACTTGAACACGCACACATCTGCACGCATACTCCGCATTATAATTCAAACGAACATGTGAGTGAATGGGTGAAATAAATCATTCACTCACGTTAAAGCACATCCTTCTGACCTGTTAACATACTTATCTAAACAACACACAAACATCATACTACTTCATTTTCATTGAAGACGCATATCGAATCGCACCGATGCAGACCAGATTTTCAGCTTTATTATTTTGACGCAATGCAAATCGAAACAACGCATATCAAGTCGACGCAAATCAAGACCCTAGTGTACTTTGAAGAATTTTAAATTATTTTTGATTACTTACTCAGATTTTCTCGGTTCTAACTTTATATCGGACACAAAGTTTTCAAAGTCCAATGCTGAAACTTCTGTGAATGAAACAAAAATAAAATCTTCATTTTTTTGCTTCAAACTGAACAAGTTAATGTGAGCTTCTGATTGAATATAGCATCTAAATAAGTCATTATTTTAACTACAAATTATCACGACCCGTAAAAATTATTACATCAAACATTTAAATAATTTATATTCTTGAAATATATATGAGATGTGACAATTTAATTCCCGGAATAGTCACCTGTGATGTAATTGTATCAAAATCATGTGAGTATTCATGTATGAACTAATACACGTGTAAATTTCAAGCTGATAGTCAGTTGTTAGTTAGCTATTCGGAATATTATGTGTGTGCACTTTTGTGTAAAAATGGGTGATCGAAATTTAGAGTAGTCGCAGTGCGATTACTGTGCGACACTTTCTGACCAAAAAGCGATTACCCAATTAGATTATCCTGCTTATTCATCTGACTTAGTTCCCTGTGATTTATAACTATTTCTAAATTATACTAAAGGATGAAGATTTTTTTAAATTGATATCGGAAAAAAATGTGACTGGTACTTAATACAATTCCGGAAAAAGAGTTGTAGGCCCGCTTCCAGAAACGGGAACATCATTTAAATAAGTGTGTAGATGAACAAGGGGAGTACTTTGAAGTAGTGATGAGGTCAAAATCACGAACCGTGAGTCAACCATTGATATCTTTGAGTCACATTCACTATCAGTGATTGAAAATCTGAGAATATCGTGATTCATAATTCATTTTATTTTATTTATATTTTGTTATGAACTGTGATTCGGTGCATGTACATATGAAACGAAAATATTCATGAAGGAATGACGTTATAATTCGTGATAAGCGCCATCTAATAGATTCTGCCAAAAAGTTTTACACATTTGACCTGAAAAATATTTTATTACATTATTTTTGTGATATTATATTAATTATATGTGCTGGAATATGTTTTTTACGCAAATGAAGTTTGAATAATATAAGTAAATACGCTCATTATGATTATTTATTTATTTTGTGTATTATGATATCGTGCGGTGCACACGTATTAGTAATGAAACTGTGATCACAAATCACAGTTTTCAATCACTGATATTATCGAATATCAATCACAACACCACTGAGCCAAGAGTAGCATTTTTTCTCATCACTACTATGAAGGTGACAGTTGCCACTGATGTACAGTTCAACACATATATTTTTTAGAGATGCATTCCGGGAATTAATATGTTTTCTTTTTCCAGTGCTTGTCTAGGTATCGTACATTAGCGATCATGTTGGTGATCATTATGTTGTTTGCAAGAGCTCGAAATAGTTGGACAGTGGATTAAATTGTCACACCTAGTAAATACGTATACGAAAAAATTGTTTTCACCGTTTAGATGAATATATCGCGTAACACGTAAAATAACTAATTTACAATACAAAAGTGGTGATTACAAACCTCTAGCAGAGATACCGGGGTTGGGTGACGGTGCTGGTTTATCTACTTTTTGCTTTTTTGCTTTTGGACCTCTTTTTTTCTTTGTACTATTCATTTTAAGAAAATTTTCCCCGTTCCAAACAACCTGAAACAGATGAGGACGCCTTTGAAGAAAGTTATTCAAATGGCCATGATTTTTCAGCAGTACATTTGCTGTTGTTAAATTCTCCAACAATCCGATACGTATATATAATATTAACATAATTTCCTTCACAAGTTTGAAGATAGTTCAGTCACAATAAAATAAACATGTAACAGATTTCTAATCTTAACAAATTATTGTCATACATTTTAATATATACTACATATTATAATAATAGCATACATTTTGTTACTATTGCATTTTGTTATTGCAAAATGAAACCAAAAACCTATTTATGCACCTAAATAAACAACAATTGTGAATACTATTAACCTTTTAAATGCCATGAACGCGTTAACACGCCAAACTTTGTATGTCATGCCAAGCTATAATCGTGTTAACATACACATTTTGACCTTGCAAACTTGGAAGGATTAAAGTCATATTTTTAAATCATTTTGCTATCTGTGAACGACAGGTACCAGCTTTTGATAGATAAGTCAAGACCGTTAAAGCATGGTCTTACCATATATGGTGTCTTTAATTTCAAACAGAGTTGGCAGTTAAAAGGTTAAAGAAATAGCTTTCAATTTGGTTGAACAAATCAACATATTGGGTCATCCCATAAATAATGCGTTTTTTTCAATAACATGAACGGAAGTCGGAGGGGGATGGGATAAACTACCTGCATCAGGTAAAATTACTAAATGTTATAAAAGTATAGTAACTTATTCTTAGTACAAGTTTTGAAGAGTGCAGTTCAATTTCAAGTTATTTTTTAAAAGCTATAATGGAAGTGACAAAGGAACATATTCAGCATATTTTGCTTTATGAGTTCAATAAAGGCAACAACGCAATGGAAAGTGCGAGGAATATTAATGCAGTATATGGGGATCGGACAATAAGCGTAAGCCAGTGTCAACGGTGGTTCCAGAAATTCTGAGCCGGAAACTATAGCCTAGAAGACGAGCCTCGTCTTGGAAAATCTGTCAAACAAAATCTCATTGTAACTAGCAGACAAGTTAGGATTTAGTCATTCAACCATTCATCGACACCTGCGTGCCATCGGAAAAGTCAGCAAATTAGGTCAAAGGGTTCCTCACAAACTTTCAGAGTCTAATCGGGTGCACAGAGTGAATGCGTGCTCTTCTTTACTATTGCTCACGAATGAACCTTTTTTGGAAACGATGCCCCACCCACCATATTCGCCGGACATTGCCCTATCTGATTATAATGTATTCCGCAGTGTCAGTTTTCATGAAATACACAAATAAAAGTACAAAACGAGTTAATGTTAGTTGGATGGCAGTAATATATTCACACTATTTGATGACACAAAAATAACTAAGAGTTGTTTTAAATGTAGAAAAGTTAGGCATATAAAAATGAAAATGTGTAATTTCATAACCGGCACGCAAGATGATGATTTTAATTAAACACATCTTTTGGCGGAATTTCCGACTCAGCTGGCCCGGTACTACTATTATAAATTTACAATTATACAGTAGTGATGGGTCCACACTGTACGAAGTATTTCAATGAACTACTTACGTTCGTTTGCACATTTTAAATCATGCTGACGCTTCAATAGTTTAATACTTCACACCATATTCACACACACTAGCAAATAACTTAGCTGCCTGCAACGAAGCTCTAACTCAGCTACACATGCAATTAACTGCGAACTGTGTATGTATAGAGAACGAAATTTCGCAAAGTACTACACGAGTTTGCAGCTCACTTCATGTAGTTCATTGAAGTGTGATACTTCGCGAAGTACTACACACTTCGCTCTTCAGACACTTCATTAAAGTATAGTTCAATATCGGTTTAAATAACAAATTAATCTCACTTCATGGAACTATATAAAGTGCAAAGCGTTTTCGCTCTGCATCGGGAGTGGGCCAACCAGTGGTACCAACATACTTTAAATGAAGTGTTCATTTTGAATGTAGGTGAGGCGTTCATTACGAAATGAAGTTTTGCCCTCCTCTATTATACAGATGGTCAAACCTCGTAGGGTTTAGGGGCCGGATGTGGCAGTGTCAGTGTAGTTATAAAAATACTCACAAATGATCAGATTTATAAAAAAAATTATAATTTTGTATATGTATATAATTATTTTATGATATGAATTCTCTAGTTTTTCAAGTTGAATGTAGAGTTTTGTATGAAAATTTATTATATATATTTATTATATAATAATATTTTTGAATTATAACGAATTTTGAAATAAAGTTGTTTATATTAACAAGCTTTTATTGTACAAATAAATGTGGCTAATTTAGGCCAGTAAATAACTACCTAAATATGAACAAATTCTTGAATATATCATAAAATAATAAGTCATAACCTTTTTAGAAAAATGGAATATACTACGTGAAGAACAATATGGTTTTAGAAATAATCAGTCATGTGTAATGGCTCTCAATCTTATCCTGGAGATTGGAAAGACGATTCTGATAAGGCTAAATATATCATTGCAGTTTTTCTGGATTCTAAAAAGAGCTTTTGAAACCATTGACAGAGATATAATAATAAAAAATACTTTGAAAACTCGGAATAAAGGGAACACCTTTGAAATGGTTTAAGGAATACCTAAGTAATAGACACCAAACCACTAAAGTAGGTGACTTAATATTTGACCCCCCCCTTATATCATTAGGAGTACCACAAGGGTCAGTTCTTGGACCAAACATTTTCATTATCTGCATAAAGAACATTGTAAAATTTCTAAAACATTTCAAAATAAGATTATTTGCAGACGATGCACTCAAATACATTGCGGGAGACAATTATGCAACTGTACTAAATGAATTAAACAATATAGCAATTAAAAACTAAATTCATGAACATTGTAAATAAAACAATACCAATTACACCAGCAATTATAGATGGTGAAAGTTTGAAGGAAATTACTGAAATAAAATATTTGGGAATCATAATAGATTCAAAATTGAACTTTTCGCAAAATACCAGACACGTGACTAAAAAGATCAGGAAGGATCAGAAGACTCATTAGTACCGAGTCTTGTAAAATAGTATACAACTCTGTTATTATTCCTCACATCCACTAATGCAGCAGCATTTTATTTTTGACAAATGAAGAAGAAATGCAACAATTATCAGTACTGCAAAATAAAGCATTGCGAATATTACTCAGAAAAAATAAATATACTCGAATCAGTGCGATGTTGAACGATCTAAATATGATGACCTTTAAGCAGAAAATATATTTAAATGTTATGATATATATTTTCAAAAACACAAAAAAAAAATATTGGCAGAATTTATAAAAAAAATTTATGCACATCATACGAGAGGAAAAGATAGACTGAGACCATTCAGGAAGAAGGCTACATCTCAGAAATTGATGATGTACAGTGTGATGAAGATCTTCAATGAAATACCAGATGATATAAGGAGAAACTACATAGATTCAAAATGAAACTAAGCAAATATGTGTAAGATAAATTTTGATGTTGTTTATATTAGAGCATATATATATTTACATAGGTAAGGTACACAACAATCGTGAATATTATTTAAAAAATAGCTTGAAATTTGGTCGAAGAAATGAAGATAGAATGGATCTTCCGGAGTAACCGAATAAGTCGATGTTGTAAAATGCATACATGCAAAACAATCATACAGTTACACTTACTGTTTATAATGTGCGTCGGAAAACGTCGAAGGTTTATGCACTTTCCGATATTTCTGGCAAAAACAGCTTTTTATAAATTGTTATACTCCGTAAACACTTGCCCCGAAAGACATCAGACAGAAGTACCAAAAAACGATTCGAAAGATTTTTGAGAGCAATATAAACTTGATTTTCCTTTTTAGATAACAAACAAAAGCTCTTTCAGATTAAAAACAAGATACCATTTTCATCTATGGTAATCTCTCCTGTCATATTCACTCTCTTATCCATAGCCCTTATCAATCTACGCAATGGCATTGGCTTTTATATGAATATGTATTTTCAACGGTTCGTTTTCGAACTGTCAACGATCTACTTTTATCTATGGTTCTACTCTAGGGATCGTCGATATTGATATGCCCCAGCGAAAATTGTGTCGCGAGCGTATTTTGATTTGGACCGACCGATTATTGATTGACGGCCGTGGATACTGGATATTCTTGGCAGTGCATTTCGTAGGGATCCGCGTCACACGGCAACCTTTTCTTCCGCCATTAGAAAGCTGTTAATTATCTCGGCTATTCATCTGGGTAGATTTACCTCTTCAACGGCTGGTGTAATTACGAAGCGACGACCACACACATTATGTTCGGGGTGACAGATATAATAGCCGGAAGAGAAACCAACGCTTTCGACCAACCAATCGAATTACAACTACCGAAAGACCCCCCCTTTATGTCAATATCTCTTTTCATCACGCACAGTAAATCCAGAGCCATAGATAAAAGATTTTAAAATATTTAAATGTCAGAAAGTCCAAATAATCTTAATTGGAGTGCTTACAATTCGTTCTCCCACACACAGCCAGTAGTAGAATTGGTCATAAGGCAAGGTCATTTTACTACTGGTTGCGCACGAAGTAAAATAATAAATCTAAAATCTCAATATACGCATATGCGTTTGAAAGTGTTCGACATCGTGTTTACGATGCACGGGTACTGAAGTACCCATGTTTCTCACAATTTTGCGTGACTATCAGAGGTTTTAAATACCCAGATAATTGTGGTGAAATAAAAACTCGGGAAGCGCGGCGGCAAAAATGAGTTTCTACAGCCGCCGGCGCGTTATTTATTTAGTATGAGACGGGCACGACCATGTGAGGTGCCCCGTCTCACGCCAGACTAATAGGAGCGGGCTTACAGGCATTGCCCCGCCCCCATGCGATCCGGTATCCTCGACGCCTGGGGGCGAGAGGCAACAATTGCCAGCCATTTCGGCGGCGCAGCCCTCGGGACGGCATACTTTAATTTACGCTACATTAAATGTGTTTTAACATTAATATGAAAAAGATTCTTCGTTTGATTAATGGTACACAAATAAAAATAATGATTGTGATATAAATGGGATAAGACATTGTGCGCCATGTGATTTGAGTCGGGGTTCTTTCTTCTTCTTTCAAATAGGCAATCCACCCTTCAAGAGTGACTTGTGTAGTCAGGGTTCTTTAGGAGTTTTAATTCGATTAATCGGTGATTAGTATCCTCCGATTCTCTGGCAACGTTCGGTCAGCTTCCACTTTGGAATTCTGACTCTGATTCTCGTTCTCAACTTGCGTCTGGGATTCAACTGGCGTCTGGTATTCAACTCATGTCTGGGATTCAACTCTAACTTCCGAATTTTGTTTTCGACTCTGTGTATTCTTCACTGTGTGCTGATTTACTTTGACACAACCCACTTTACAACTCTGGACGAGCTCCCACTTTTAGCTCTTACTCCCGAACTTCAGTCCTCACCGCGTGTTTACAACTGGTCCCTCCGGAGCTCGGTTTCAACTAGCCCTTCCGAACCACGGCTTCAACTACCTCCTCCCAGAGTTCAACAAAAGCTACTTTATTACCCAGGAGTTAATAATCCTAGGGGCGAAAATAGTGCTCGCAACTTAATAGCTTTTCTTTAGTGCGATGTCTCGGCCGGTGAGGATGTATTGTTTTGCCATTAACCGCTTCCGAGTGAGATATTTCTCGGAACAATTCACTCCTTAGACAAAAGGCAACCGCTTGAGTTGATTTTTTTTTGGGAGCTCTCCCGGCTATTATGTCTGTCGTCCGAACATAATCTATTGCGTAACGCGTGTGGTCGAACTTCATAATTACAGAAGAGATAAATTTCCCCGATGAATGGTTGAGAAAAAAAATATGGCTTTCTAATGATGGAAGAAAAGGTTCTCGTGTGACGCGGGTCCTTGCGAAATGCATTCCCAAGAACACCCAGTATTTGCTGGCGTCAAATTATGATTGGTCGGTCCGAATCAAAATCGACTAGTGACACGAATTACCGTTCAGGCGTATCAATTGTTTTCTATGATTTGGTTTGAAAATTCAGAAAAGTTATTGCTAGTTAGACAATGACAATGATCTTTTAGTCTAATGTTGAGATTTTTAGAGGCTTGTTGTTGATATATTTATTATTGCAATCTCTGCATGAAATTTTGTGAACCCGAACTTTTCCATCCCGTCATGCGTAAAGGTAATAAAATTAATAATTTTGAAATAAAAAGGAATTTGAACTCGGTATTAATTTGTTAAACAATATTACTATACTTCAGTCAGTACCTAATACATACTTCTATTTAACACCACCTAAGACTTGTTCCCTATATTTGTGTGTACATATTTAGTTTAATACTTCACCCGTCGATGAGGGTTACTGTTACTCTCGAAACTCGAGTAGTGTAAATAAACTTAAGTAGAGTTATAAATGTTTTATTAATATCCATCCATTTTGATGATCATGATGTTTCTCCTTTATTTGGTGTTAAAGTGACTCCATCCCTACACCATAATTAAAGGTTCACCACATCATTACTGGCATAACTATAAAAATTGGACCCAATGCAAAATGAAAAAGGGGGCCCCTCTGTGTATGTATTGTATACAAGATGTACTTTTAAAAATATTAAGTAACATGCAGTTTTATCCATTAAATATTATGAACAAAATTTGTTTCCTATAATATTCATACAATTTTAAAAATTTTATAATTTTTTTTGATTGAGTTGGAATTTATATATAAATATAAATGATTAGTCCATATTGATGCTGGGAATAGTATCAATATCAAAAGTACTGCAGGACACGGACCTTTTCTAACGTGGAATCACAAAGTTTATTCACTAAACAATCATGGAATTCCACAAAGTTTCACTAAAAACCTTTGAACAGTTATTTTCAAATACTTCAAAAATGGCTCACGTGCTTACAGGAGGGAACCACTTGAAATCATGTGTTAAATACGGGATATGTGAACATAGATGCGGTACTAGATGGGCATTTGTATTTACATGCAAAATTTTGAATGCTGGCACATTGTTTGTTTTCGATTTCCTTTAATATTTCATGGTTTGTGCGTTTCTAGTCGGGCGTCACCACTTTGGTGAGTTGGTTATTAAGGCCTGGAAGTGCACTCAGGTTAATTCACCTTTTTGATTGCAGATCAGAAGGTTTTATGGGAATGCAAGCATCTCGGGTAACAATAGAAATGAAAGGCTTACCTCGGTTTTGGTTTGCTGTTTATTCGTTTATGGATGGAGAAGCGAATTTTCAGATTCAGTAAATTAGGTCACAATACTACATTTAAGAGTGATTACAATAAGATAATTCACTAGAAAAGCTGCTAAACTGGACGAGAGCACGAGAGAGGATGGTCGCTCGTGCTTACTGCGCCCATCTCTGTCGACTGTACTCGCACGCAACCTGCTGCTAGAGGTGTGTGCCACGCCTACAGCAGCTTCACTTACTCTGCCTGCCTTAGTTCATTTTTTAGAAGATGAAGAAAAAGAAATCAAATAAAATGGTAGCATTAACTCTTTTTCATGAAAAACATCACATAAACCATATTTAATATGCAATAACAATATATTGTGTAATATTTGCATTAAACATAATAAAATGATACCATACATAATTGTTTACATTTATTTTTATATATAGAAAATTGTACTTTTTTTCTTCTTTAAATTCAAATACTTAAGATGTCCATAGTAAGTAGTTTTGTCAAAGTGAATAGCAATGATATATTCGTAGAAGCAAAATTAGCTGATGGATTGATGGCTTTGAGATGTGGTGCTGGAGACACATGTTGCGCATACCAGGATGGCAAGACGCACAAATGTCTCCATTCTGCAGGAACTGAAGATCAAGGACAGATGTGGTGGGCCACATCGAAGGACGAAGAGGAAAAGGAAGATCCCCCATCCATTGGACTGACCAAGTGGAAAAAGCAACAGGCACTTCTCTGGTGACAGAGCTAAAATCTGAAAGATGCCGAGAAAAATGGAGGAGTATAGTCAAGAGGGCGGGAGTTTATGGAGCTCGCAATCTTCATGGACATGGATGATGAAAATCAGCTGAGGGTTATCTGCACGTAGAATGCTCAAGTAGTAAATACTAAAAATTGCATCTATAATTACAATATCTAAACTAAATTTTAAATTCCCTTTGAGGATAATATAAAATAAAATAAGAAGTTCAATAGATAAACTATAAAGGTTTACTCATTGTTAAAGCTAAGTGAACAATTAGTGATCATCACATATAATTATCACAAAAAACTGTATACTTCACATATTTGTGAAAGTTAATGATTATTACTGGAATTTATTCTCGCCTTCAATAAGTTAGAGGTAGACATTTTAAGTTTTATTTCTAAGAATTATAAGTAAGAAATCATTATTCAACACGTTTGTAAAAAAATAATTAGTATTTACATTCATATAAAAAAAAACCATATAAAATATAAATCAATATTTTTTTCCCAACACCTATTGGTTAACTAATTTATTCATATTCTTAACATTAAACAATACCAATGTTATTGTTATAAAATAAATTACCATTGTTAGTCAATCCCTGACAACATATAATTATTTAAAAGTGAATTAACCCTTTGCACTCGGCATCTTTTTCGTATGTGTGTAGCTTTATTTGCATTATAATACAATTAAGTAGATATATAAAAAAACCTTTTGTTTTAAATATTTTTTATTTGGTTTTGTTAAAATATGTATATATTGAATGTAAAATATAAAGCCGCGTTTCTTTTTTTTCATCCGGAATTTTTCTATTAGAATGTGTTTTTAGTTTCGAAATTAAAGATATATTATTTTTTTATAAGGTGATCTTGTATAGGAAAAGTATCAGAACGTCTTCGAAATCCAGTACCTTCCCGAAAATCTATTAATTGATCAATCAATAATTTTATAAACTTCAAATGTGTCATTTTTCATTTTTTCTTCCTTGGAACTTTATAAAGTATATAAGAGTTTATAGTACACATCTTCATTCCCCAAAAAAAGAGTTTTCTCCATCAATTTAGTATCTTACGCATAAAACAATATGCCGATGCATAGTGATCGGCAGCCCTTTGGCAAGTACTTTGTGGGCACATCGAAATGTCAAATAAAATCAAGATTTATAATCCAAACTAATAAAAAAAAGAACCCATTCCGTGTTGTTTTGTTGTCTCCCTTGTATACCCGCTGATGTGGTATTATCTCACTCCTTTGTGGAGAATATGTCGAATTTGTATGATGTATTAATCGATTCTCTGTCAAATTTAATAACTTATTATTATTGATTTGTACAAATATGATTCTCGGTTAAATAATATTGAAAACTGAAGGTCCCAATATATTAACAATATTAAAATATGGCGGCATCCGAGTAATGCGGCGAACCATGAATGCCGCCGTCGTGGCGCCATTCGAGTGCAAAGGGTTAAAAGATCGACAGCTTGAGCATGTTGACCAGCACTGATAAATAAAATGAAAATACATAAATATTTCTTTCAAACACTGATTACAGATTCTAAATATGTTCACTTTTAATAACAGCCCCTAAAATAAAACTAGTTCATAGTAGGCACCTGATATTATCATTACATTGGAACTCGGAGATTTTGATTTTAATATTTATCAATTCTATGATCTGAAAACTATGATTTACACAAATATGTTAATGTATAACATCTATATTTAAGTCAACTATTAATTTATTATACTTATCGTATAATCGTTCAAGTATTATAGTCAATAATATTAGTTAACTAGACTCCATTAAATTGATGACTTTACATAAAACAGTGCAGTGTTCGACCAAGGTCAGGGCAATATTAAACATAAAATTGTAAAGGAAAGAAAGCGGCGGCCGATGTCTATATCTAAGAGGGTAATGGCCGGTTACATACTGCTGGGAATTATGCAGAAGTTATTTATGAATATCCTGAGTCAAAAAGTGACAGAAAATACATTAGTTTTTGATGTTTGATTCTGTTAATGGAAATTAAGCATAATAAATGGCTGATTCTAAAAATCACTGAATGGTTGATTCTAATAACCGGTGTCTACTGTATGTGGATTTAATTATTTTTCATAATAAATCTCTTGGTTATCGAAGCTACCTCTTCTGATGCATGCAACACAAATGCATGATTGTGTTGCACTTCTTCAATATGCAAATCAGGAATATTTTCTTGAAGTTGTTTGAACCGTTTCCCTGGAGCCCAGCCATCATTTTCTGTATAGACAATGTTGATCTTATTCTTATTACTTTTTATATTTTCAAAATCAAGATTTCTTACCAAATCCATTTCACTGAATGCCATGAATAAGACTTTTTCGATAACTGCAGGACGCAAGTATTTCAAAACCGAGTTTAAATGATCAGATGGAATGTCACTGAAGTAGAAGAAAACCGTAATAAGGTATGTTTTTATCACAATTGGAAGTTTACTGAATATAAACAAGAAGAAATAAATAATGGGAGTTATTCTCCGAAAGACTTTGTTGAACCAAAATCCATTGGGTGTGTCAGCAATATATTCTAAGGTTGGGAATAATAATGTAGTGGAGACTATTCTCTTTCCTATTTCCGGATGTTTGAGAAGCTCCATGGCCATCCAGCCTCCGATAGAATGACCAACGACGTGGATCTTGGTCGGCTTGTCAATCATATCTGTGAGAAAGTCTACCTTTTGCTGTAACTGCCCTAGCAGATTAAATGATCTTTCTCTTCCTTTTATTACGCCAATGCCATATTCGTGAGGAATGTCTTCTTCGTTCGGCTCCTCATGTCCCCCGTGTCCTGAAAAAATAAAATTTTTTCACAATGTATTTATTATTTTAATAATTAATTTGCTTTTATGTATGTTGTATAGAAGAAGCAATAAAGATAGAATCAGTTGTGTAACAACAAATTATCAGGCCACTGGGCAAATGCATGTACCACCCCCCTTCTACCCTCGAAGAACACACCTCGTTATACTTTTATTTAACTGAAATTATTACTAGAAAATAATTTTCATGTTTATTTATATTTTAATATATAAAAATTCTTCTGTTAGATATAATATCTTTAAAATAGTTAAATAATATAAAGCTATTATAATAGCTGTTAGTAATACTATTGTCCTAAAGGCCCATGTCCACGATAATCTCTTAATGAGACTTTGATCTCTGAGAGTCAGTACAGGTATATGCATACCGGCAGCACCATTCTAATCCGCACGTAAAACATATGGGGTGATGATTAATAAATCGCTTCATACTGAACTCTGAATCTTCGAGACAAATCTCACCCGTGGACACAGGCCATTTATCTGTTTGGGCATTCAAAGGTTAATAATACTCATCAATGGTACCACGAAATCAACTTATAATTAAATTTAAGATATACCTACTCATTCATTCGTAACCAAGATTTTTAAACCTATACTGTAATTATTCAAATTGTTCAGTGGCTCTGGGTCTTCGAGCGGTGACCCAGGGGGTAGCTATGCCACTAAATATGTCAGTGGTAGTATGGCAAAAGGACATATTGAATAAGATTGTTTTTTTGTTGTTTTTCTATTGATCCTACTGTCATAGTGATACATTATTTAAAAAAAATATTTTTACATGCATAAAGATCAGCTTTATTGTTACACCAACGGGATACTCTTTTACTATGTTATGAATCATGATTAAATATGTTGTTTTGAAGCAAAAAAGTTTTTTTCAATAATTCTCTTTGTCACACTACTCTATTGATGTACAATGGTGTCCCAAAAAAAGTGTATACCCGGAAATTACGTTGTTTTTGTTTTTTATTAGATTAGCATTGGATTTCACAAAGGTAGTGAATTTATTAATGATATGTAAATGAAATAAACATTTAAATACCTAGTATTGATATAATGAGTAACGGTTATAACAAGCAAATTTAGTCCCCTCACGCCCTTCATAACCGAGATCGACTGTATATTCTCAGCAAACCAGACATATAAATGATTTAATATGAATATTTTTTTGCTGCACAATTACATATCATAAAATAGCTATCTGTCATAAAATACAATATCGTTCATGACATTTTCATGTGTTTACGTGAAAAAATAAATTTTAATAATGTGAGGGAATGAGGCGTGAGGTAATGATAAATTACAAGCGAGGGAATGACATTTATTACTTAATCACCATAAAAAAAGTATACAAAAATTATTCAAATAAAATAACCTGGGAACACAAATTGACTGCCACGACTAGAGGTTCTGGTGGAACAATTTTGGCTATCACATTCTAATAGACGCAAATACCTTTTTAACTTGCCACTTGAATTTACCTTTAACATCAGTCGGTGTCATGGCATTCACTTACCATTCCCCACTGCCAATACCTATCCTAGGTACAGGGTATCATCATACTTGACTAATGTCATTCCTTAATAGTGAGGGAATGACGATTTTAACTTGGAACAACATTATTTCGTTTGAGGTTATGGCCATGCATTTGTCTCCATAGCTCAAGTTACAGAAACACTATTAATGCAAAATAATAAATAATAATAATAAATAATGAGTAAGAAAAATAATACATACCTTTATATAGATTACACCAGGTGAGGGAATGATGCTCAATTTAAACTTTAAGGTCAAAATAAACCTTAATTTTTCAATGAATAATTACACACACAGATCACTGATCAGTAGCCACAAGTGGGGAAACATACCTTTTTTTAAATAAAATTAGAAATTTACACATTTAAATATTTTAGTGTATATATTTTTAAAGTAGATCCAACACTTTATTGTTTAGGTAGCAGTAAAATCAGAGTTTAACTATTGTTTTAGTCAGTAAATGTCTTCAAGTATGTCAACCCCCTATCAGGGAATGGCGAGGGAATGATATTTTGGGTGTTTTGTAATTTTTTTTAAATATAACTAAACTGGCTATAAAATTTAAACTAGTGTATTGAGGTGGCCCTGGGTACAAAGTTCATAATAAAAATATGAAAATTCCAAATAATTTAGAAAAGTGATAAAATCTCTTGTAGGGAAAGCAAATTATTAAATTTGGAGAGTATGACCATATATATATATACATAGTAAATTTGAGGTTTTCATAGGTTGAGTATAATGTCTAAGAAAAGTTTATTGGTTGTAAATGCTCTTATTATACAAAGTAAACTTTAGTTTAACTCACTTAGAGTTGAGCTGTCAGCCTAAGAGGACATGTCTCACAACCATTTTAGAGCGAGACATTCCATGTAGATGAGTAATGAGATTTACCCAAAACGTTGGGATAACTATGTTCCTTTTCAGGACCAACAGACGCGACATAACTAAGAAACTCTCTCTCTGACATATATATATATATATATATATAAATACACTAGATTAAGAATAAATAAATAAATATGTTTTTAATACAAATTAAATGAGTCAGTTAGAAAGATATATAGAAAAAATCTTTTATCTGTGTATCTTTCTAATTGATGATTTAAAATTGTATTAAATCACCACAGAACTATGTTCTGAAAATCCTTGAGTAATTAGCAACACCTCATATCTCACATTTTTTTTGCTTTTCAGGAGAACTACATAATTTTATATTACTTTCAGTATTACTCTGTTTACAGAGTAAACTCTTTTATACAATGAAATAATTTGTATAACTAGTTTTGTGCGTTTTGGTCTTGTACATGTATCCCGAAATTCATATTTTTATATTGTTGTTAAATGTTGCATTTTATTTTATTATAAGCTAGTTATTGTAAACAATAATTATTAATATGTAATCCTCTTCTCTGCATTGTATTGTATCATTGTAATTATAACAGATTAATAAATTATTTTTTTATTTTTTTTATTTACTTTTTAAAAACTTACTTGGAACTAACGTTAGAGCTGAATTTAGTTTTTTTTTTACCAAATTAGCGCGAAAATACAAACCAAACAGTAAATTTCTTAATTTGTCAAAAAAATGAGATATGCGGTGTTGTTAATATTATTTGTTAAATGTAACTTTGTTTTTTACCACAAAAATTGATAAAGATTTCTATCTTCACATTGTACTTTAATATGCCTTTGTAAAACTATCCATTAGAGTCATTCTTCGGTCACCTGTTGATAATCTGTCTCCTTAAAATAAAATTAATTCTAACAGATAATAAAAAATAAGTTACTAACATGATTAATATAAAATTATGAGAATTTTCATGTACGGGTGCAAACATTACCTAATAGAGAACAATTGAATAACAAATGAATATCATTACCCACAATCCAAACAGGGAGGTTGGTGGATTTGTGGAGGCATTCCAGATATTTAGTGTAAAATCCAATGAGTCCAGGATTTCCAGGAATAACCAATATTATCTCATTAGGTGTTTTAGAATGAGATTCTGGATCGGTCCAGCAGGCAAGATGCGCGATTACTTCGTTCAGTTCAAGAAAAATATCACAATTCATGTTTAAATATATGCTTTCACTTGTATTCACAACTTATAAATATTATTTTATTTGTTACAAAATACAGAAAATATTTCGAGTACGTTTTTAATCCATTTTTAATTATTCTGTCGGTCAAACTGCACTTTGAGCAATTTACATATATTTATTTATTGCGAAACGCGCATAGATAAGAGTTACTGTAACCGTCACCCATAAACATGAGAGCTGTCATCTGTCAAATCGTAGATATTGATTTCAGCCTCGAAGTGTGTAGGTACCATAGATAAGAGTAGGTACCGATAGTTACTCAATTTTTTCTGGCCAGCTATCTTTTCAATAATAATTGAATTAGGGTGTGTGTTACGGCCGCATCATAGGGCCGCATCTCATGTATGACGTTCACGTATTGCACTTATTATTTACGGCACGAAATTTAATTTTTTTTAAATCTTGCTGTGCATAGGCCGCGCGCCGTGCGATCCTTACCCCGCTCCTAAACAGACGTTAGCGGTCGGACAAAGGGTCACTACTACACTCTCCCGTACATTGGCCGAGGTGGGTTGTTGCCCGGGCTGACGAAATCCTCTTGCTCCTCGACTGTCCAATGTTCCGGATCTGCTCCCGGGGTACAGATCCGGAACATTGGATTTTCCTTTTTTTTCTCATGTTGTAAATAAATGCGTAGATATCTACAGAACGCTCGTATTAATTTAATTTACCCTCCCACCATCTAGTCGTGACCACCACAAATAATGATTGCGCAATGACCAGAACGTTGCATTCATATCATGTGTATGAAAAGATCTCAAATTAATACTAAATAAAACAAAGTGCTTGCACAATATTAAAGGACAAATTTTGTGATTGTTAGCTAAATTGAGTATAAATCTTTTGATGCCAAAGGTGGACTTTTTGGTACAAATCAATACATCCGAGATAGTGGGGTAACTATGCAATGTAGCCAATGCGGTGCATTGGGGCTCACGTTAAATGGGGGGCCCAAATATCCATGGTCTATAATATTTTGGTATCTATACTTTTCTCACTCTAATATAAATAAAAACACGTTAACCTTTTAAATGCCATGAGCGCGTTAACACACCGAACATTATATATTACGATAAGCTATTAACATGCACTTTTGGACCTAGTAAACTTGCAAGTGGACAACTCGTCTCAGATTTTGATAGATAAGTCAAGACCCTTAAAGTCTAGTCTTACCATGGTCTTACCCTATGTGGTGTCATGGTGGTGTTTTCCATTTCAAATAGAGTCGCTAGTTAAAAGGTTAAAGTAACATTTATTAAGGGTTCTTTTACACTAGACAGCAAATGAAATTATTTACATAATTAATGTGATGTCCTTGGAATTGTATAAATGTGTGTGTGTGTGTGTATGTAAGCGCTACACCGCCGGGCCGGGATGCGTATCTGTGGGCATGTGTGCGGGGATATAAAGGGCGACGCGTGTCAGGCGCGCTCTCTCTCTGCGTTTCCATCGGCTTTATTGTTTGATTTATACTAATGATATATCTTGTATCTAAATTGTATCATACTGTAATTAACGCGTAATAGTCACAAAGAAATTCTCTTGGACCTTCACATTTACGAGGTGTACACTAAAGACATACTTAGAAGACAAGTACGTAACAATTAATTAATTAACGCTTTATTAAACGTACATATTAAAAATCCTGGGTCGTTGTTTTTCATAAAATGCTAACATATATAGGGCGCTCCTTTTTCGTTTAAGCATTTGGGGCTAATTTCGTTAGTTACGCTATTTATCCAAAATAAACATTGATAGAGCCCGGCTTAAGCTAATATGCAATAAAAATATTCACCATAAATATAAAAATAATCTTTTTTTAAGGAAAATAGATTTTTGTCGTGAATTTGCATTAAAATGCTCTCAAAAGTGGAAGATGTATCTTTGGGGGTTAGGACGGTGGTTAAATGAAATAAATATGATTGGCGTGTGTTGAGGTGTTTATTGTCGGTATGATAAAAACAAGGAAGACAGATAGAAATTAATGAAGAATTGGCGGTCTTACTCGGCGAGCGTGAGCCGGCAAGACCGCCGTTGTGAAACGATGAAACTGGAGAGGCTGCTTGGCGGTGAATGCTCGAGCCAGGCTTGTAGCAGCAGCCGGTAGCGCTGTCGCTAGCGTCGATGCCGACCGAGATGATGGTGGATTTGAATTCCGATCGCTATATATCAATTGGAAAGATTACAGAATATGAATAAAAAATTAGTCGAAAAACATATTTGATTGCTATAGCGAAAATGGTAGAGAGCTTTCCCCGGATAGGAAGAAGTCAAGCTCCGAATCTTGGTAACAACTAAATATATTTTTGATTTTTTCTGTATATCTTTCTAGTTGATCAACATTATAAAAATAATAATTCAGTTAAGAAATAAGGTTAGGGTTTTAAATAAAACTAGAAGTGAACGATGATGGAAACTCTGGCGACGAGTTTCTCAGTATCAAGCTAGGTTTTTATTTTGCCAGAATCCGATTTGGACGACAAAATAAAATTGATTTTATCGGAAAAAGGCTGTTTAGTATGGTATATTATTATATCAATAAATTTTTCATAAGATATAAAACGATTGGGTTACAACTAAGCAAAGGGGTGTTTTATATCGACAATAATACATTTGACGTACCAACAACTCGCAAACGTTTTTTACCACGGGCGATGGTAATAAATGGTAAAATAATAAAAACTTACCATGGCCAAAATTTACTGTTGATAACACAACCGGCTCTAAATGTATAATATCATTATTGCGTACATATTCTTGTTTTCTCAATACCTTGTCGGCCCCGAGCCGTCAGTTTTGTGCGGTAAATTTAAATAGAGGATAAAATTAGAAAATATTATATTTATAATTACTGAGTAACATTAATTAAATATTTTTATAACTTAAGAAAAAATTAGAGAAATGAAACATTATAAATACAATACTGAATAAATCTGTCGCTGATTTATTTACTGAATATTTTAAGTAAAAATATAGTGACAGGTCTACTTTTAGTCGAAGTGACTTTTCGTTGTTTTTTTAAGATTATTTTTCTGTTAGATATCTTCACGAAGGAGTTTGATATCGAAGTTAGATAATTTATGTCACCAAAATGTTAAAATCAAAAGGCTTATACAATATCGGTAGAGCATGTCGAGGGAGCAAAGTGCCTCGTGATTTTTTATATAAGTCGGCAACATTGAATTCTTTTCCAGTTGTCAGAAATTTATCAACGGGTCGTGTGTTAAATATGCGTCTTGTACAGTTTACTCTTGCCGGTTCGGAGGAACAAAATATTGGAGAATTGAAAGATGACCAAGTTGTTAACTTAACCAAAGCGGACCCTGGATTACCGAGAACCATTTTGGAAGTCCTGCGAAAAGGGTTGATCCAGAAATGCCAGCAGTACGTATAAATTTATTTTTGTGCTTATTAACT
This sequence comes from Eubasilissa splendida, assembly GCA_031772225.1. Lineage (NCBI taxonomy): Eukaryota > Metazoa > Arthropoda > Insecta > Trichoptera > Phryganeidae > Eubasilissa > Eubasilissa splendida. The sequence goes on along the minus strand of CM062866.1, from coordinate 6,649,407 downwards.
GGAGTATTTTAATACGTTTTTTAACCTATTACGTAAAACATATTTACGTGAATGTATATGTGTGTCTTAATTTATTTCACATTAACCTGAAAATATTAATTTTGTTGAATAGCTACATGGAAGGTGCAATTATGTACATGTTATTTGTTATCAGGCTATTATGTCATTGACCTTGACATTAGTTTGGTGACATTGTTTTTCTTTCATATTTGAACTATGATATATTTTGTAGGTAGTATTGTTGAAGATTAATAATTGAAAATTCCCTACAACTACATTTGATTAAAAATAGTTGAATATTTTTCAGGCTGCAGAATAGCTTAATATTCTTGAATTTGAAAGTTGTTCGTGTTCAGCCGTTAATGCAGTTGATTATAATAAATGAAGGGTTATCATGTAAAATAGATGAGCAGTAATGTAAAAAGGTGTTAAATATCTATAGAGTTGTCATATTTCCATAATGAGAAATGAGGACATTTTCCAGATTTCAACAGCGGTGAATTCAGAATGCGGATATATTGAAGAGTAAAAGTAAAAAAGGACATTTATTATAAATATTAATTTTTTAAATTTTATGTACATGTAAAAAGTTTTGTATTATGTTGAAACAAAAAGAATATATTTCTTTTGAAAGAAAGCGAACGTGTTGTGGCTTGACATTATAATAAAATAATGTTTGAGTTTTAAACCGCTTTATTATGCACAAATACTAAAGTCAACTAGTTTCAGTTGGACTCAACCTTCTTCAGGACAATATAGTATATAGACTAATAATACAGATGTTTAAATAGGAGGTTAAGAAGACAGAGCAACAGTATATCAGAGTGGGACAGAGTATCAGATAGGTGGTTGGAGAGAAGGGTAGGGAACAACTTTAATATCCGACTATTGGATATATTTATTTGGTTATTTAGTATCTGGCTATTATTATTGAATGATTTATTAATTTCTAATGCTTCTAAATTTTTAAGGCGTAAACCTATTCCATTTTTATCTAACACTTGTGCTCTTGTATTCTTATTAAAAGTATGGTTAGAATTAATTAAGTTCTAATATTGTTAATTTAGAATTTTAATTTTTTTTTAAATTTAATTAAAAAGAAAGTAAATAAAATGTTATTTAAATTATTTTTGTTAACATTTTGTTGACATTTATATCTTTATTCATTGTTTACGGCCATGAGGCTGTTTGAGTCAATTTCCTGTAAAATAAACAAATTTGCCAGATATGTGACCTTTTTGTTTTAAAGGTACATTTTTCAAATAGACGACAAACAAATCCATTTCTATTATCAGATATCTATTTGAAAATTGGATAATTGTAATGCTGCTATAATGTAGATAGATAATTATTTAAATTATGTCTTATACAGCAGGTAGGTAATTGTTTAAAATATATTCCATGTACTTTAGCATCCGTCCTAGGATGGGTTTTAAACACTAGTAGCCAAGATCAAATTATATGTATATTTTTCTGTGTAGTCAATTGTAAACAAACAAACACCTTAAATACAAATATTTTATTCCATGCTATGCCTCCAATTTCATAAAGGATATTTTCAAGTTATTTGTGATTATTTAACAAATGAAAGGTTCAAAAGCAAAACTGCCACTATCCAATTGATAAAATTGAGATAAACGCATTTGTAATAGATGATTTTAAAATTGATATGCTTTTAAAACATACAAACATGTTTGTAATACATGATTTTAAAATTGATGTGTTTTTAAAACATAAAAACATGTTTTTTAAGACAGTTATTAATTGTAACATTGTCACTATTACCAAATTACTATTGGCAGTGTTTCATACAGGAATCAAGAACTGTTTTTTAGGGTGGTTCACCAGTTCACTCATGTAGCTCGGGCTGACGATGTATGTGCAGCAGTGCGCAGGCTCCAATCCGTTTCCAAAAGTCCAGAGTAAAGGCAGTGTCAAAACGAGGTAGAGAGAAATGAAACTTCAGCGTGTGTACTCAGAGAGTCCGGTGATCCCCCGTGATTTATTAATTTTAATATTAAAGGTATAAACATTACACAAAATACAATCTGCTCAAATGGCATTGTTCAATATACATAGCGTCCATCTATGAGAGATCACCTCACATTAGTTCCACAATCACTGGTTTCCCGGGTCCGTGGGAACATTGAGATTCATTATCGTTTGGGTGGTCCCAAAAAGGGCCCTTTTCAGGGCCTCATACTGGCATAGCTCCCACGAGCGAGATCCTGTGCGGCACAGGCATATTTTCATAAAAGTCACCCTTTATTCGTCAATTGGTAAGTGGTGGTTTTGTTTCTGAACCCCTCAAATATATTCGGGCCTATTCTCATCCGTTGGCAGTATTCATAACAGCATAGAATGTGATTTTTTATACATATTTCTCCCTTGCTGATGTTTACAAAGATAGTAAATACCCACAACAAAGTTTCTATATATTTACATGTCTTATTATAAACCTATAAAATGTTACAACATTTTCTAAGACATTATTATTAACGCTGCTTCAGACGACTGTAACGATATTGTGCTCGAAAGCCTTAAAAGAATTTATTTTTTAATTATTTAATTTGTGAAAAAAAATATAGAGTTCAAAGTTATTCATGTCGGTTCCTCATGACTGAGGATCGCGATATCCATGAACTCTCGTCCTCTTGACTATGTTCTTTCACTTTTCTCTGCATTCTGCAGTTCTTAGGGCTGTCACCAGAGAAGTGCATGTTGCCTTTTTCACTTGGTCGATCCAACAGGTGGGGGATCTTCCTATTCCTCTTTGTTCTTCGACTTGAACCATCGCAACAAGCTTCTCCAAGCTATCTTACAAGATGCCCAAAAAATTGAAAGATTTGTTTTCAGGCAAACGTTAAATTACATATAGTACACCTAAATAATGTGTATTTAATGTGTAACAACACTGTATTTACACTTTTGCTTGAATGGTCGAAAATTATTTAGTTAATTAATTTGTACTTTTTAAATGTTTTTTTTTTAGAGCGAGTGCCAAAGCGACTGAAACAGTCCCGCTTTCTAAGGTGAAATTGCTGGCCCCGGTCACCGGTGGCGATAAAGTTATTGGAGTCGGTCTGAATTACAGGTAAACACTATGTAGTTGTTTTCTTCAGTGACATCTCTTGCAGAAATCACATTTAATAGAAAAAATATCTTTTAATATTCTACTGTACTAATTAATGATTTCAATCAAAGATTTTTTCACTAATCTCATAGACTACTGCGAGAGATATAAGCATTTAAAAAAGTCATAGTTATGTGATTATTTCGAGTATTCATAATGTTTTATTGATTCCATATTATATATTGAATATAAAAAATAAAAGGTCATCGAACTTCGAGCGGCCAGACTGTTGAATAATAATAGGTCAATTTCACAAATATTTATTTCTGAGTATGTAAATTTAAAGCTTTACTTGATTTTGTAAAAATTTCATGCAATAATATTTTCCGTAATGGTGCAGAATTTGTACATTCTCCTTGAACATTTTTAACTCATAAAATATTGTGGACTAGGTCTGATACACCAGTATATTTTCTTCTATCACTGTTATTATACAAATGTGTGTCGACTATTATATACTATCATCCTCACGATATTTAAATTTTCGCATTCTTCCAAAATGTCATTCTCCTCCAGCAGCACACTTCATAGGCCTCCGGTCTCTATTTGTTAGGTTCCAATTTTCACATCCATATAGTATTCTGTGTATTTGTTTTGCTATTACATATATAGGGTGGAGTAACAGGAACTGAAATTTTAAATTTGATTTTTTAAATTTGATTTTAAATTAAATTTTAAATTAAATTTGAAATGTTAAACGTATATTAATAATGGACATATGTTATCTATATAGCCTGTAAATTAATTATGCAGAGGTACACAATTGCAGGGTTTACAATCCCCACCCTGCTCCAGTTAGTCCGGCAACTGGAGTGACCCCGAATGGCGCTAATACCGTGTCGGGGTGCTCTCTTACTGTTGCCAACCAAACAAAAAGTGGTCGCCTCAAGTCAGTTCGCTAGGGCACGAGCGGATTTGCCCGACCGAAGTCGAGATCCTCACACTCGCTCCAAACCGTCGGTGGACACGGATACGAAAGCCGGTACCGGACCGAGGGGTCGGGGCAGAAGACTGCTGGACGGCGAGGCTCCAAGGGATGAGGCGGGATGCAAAATGAAACACTTGCTAAAGGTGTATTCAGTGCACCGCAGTATGTAGTTTGTTGTGTAGAGACGAGACGTTTGACGAGAAGTGACCTCCATACTGCGGTGCGCTTCTATTTATTCAAGATGAGTGGACGTGCGCCGTTACCAGCGCACGCCACCCCAAAACCACCCGCCGTGCCAATCAGGGCGCGTTTACATGCCTAACCGCGCCCCAAGCGACACGGCGTTCGGCGCCGCCTGTCGGCCGGATAGCGCAACATCGCGCCATTTTTCGGTCGCGAGCTGACAGGCGGCAGAAGCCGTTTTGCGGAGACAAACAATTAAATATTATACTTAAAATTAACAATTGGGGATATCACGAGTAGTGAATTCTGTAGTCAATATCGCGACCCGTGATATCCCGTAACAAGAATTATCCGGCCAGTGTTTTCTTTCGAGTTATTTTGTTTTTTGTGATTTCGTTATCTCGGAATGTTCGCTAAGCGGGTTTCTTGCCAGTGGCGGGTGCTGCGAAGGGCCTTTTGATAGGAAATGTAACACTGGCGGGATAATTTTGTATGGGTGCCGCGGACTACGACATTTGTTTATTTCTACTGTTGTCCGCGGCACTAAATATACTAAATTCAAACAACAGTGGCGGCGTACCGGCGGGTGGGCAAAGGTTTATTGTGTTCCCAATCCCGCGGCACGCCGCGTAAAACAAATAATAATTATTTATACGTAAATAATAACATTTCAAATTTAAATAACAAATATGTAATATCTTATTTCATGGCACTAGTCTCTGTGTGCAACACTCCCCCCGTGCGGCTTGGCCGTACTACGACGGTGCACAGAGAGGCTTCGTTGGTAGAACTATGATGCGGGTAGCTGGTCGTGTGTAGTCCCCGGTTGCTGTCCGGATCCGCACCGCTCGTACCTGCCCGTCGGCTGCTGGTCTTGCCTCGATGATAATCCCCCGTGGCCATGTGTTGCGTGGCAAGGTGGCGTCGGTGATAATGGCCAATTCGCCCTCGCGGATTGGTGGAGCTGGCTCCTGCCACTTGTGTCGAAGTGCGAGCGTTGGCAGGTACTCGCGCATCCATCGACGCCAAAACATGTCGGCGAGCTGCTGCGCCACCTGCCACTGTTTCCTTAGACAGGTCTGTTCATCGAGGGCTCCGTAGACGGCCAGGTGTTGTTGTCGTCCGGCCGCTCCCATCAGCAGGTGGTTTGGTGTGAGTGGCGAATTGTCCCGCGGGTCCACGGAGACATGGGTCAACGGGCGGCTGTTCACTGTAAATTCCGCTTCGGCCAGGGTAGTCCGCAAGGTTTCCTCTCGCGGAGCCCGTTCCTTTGTTGTTGCTTCGAGCGCCCGCTTGACTGAGCGGACGAGGCTTTCCCAGGCTCCGCCCATATGGGGGGCGAGCGGGGGGTTGAAAGTCCAATCAACCCCCACCTCCGCTAGGTGTTCCACAACCCGCGGCTCTTGTCTTAGATCCGCCAGCGCGCTGGCCAATTCTCGGTCGGCGCCGCGGAAATTGGTTCCGTTGTCGCTGTAGAGGTGCCGCGGGTGGCCGCGGCGAGCTGCCATTCTTCTGAGGGCCATTATGGCTGAATCAGCCGTCAGTGATGCGGCCAGCTCCAGGTGCACGGCGCGTGTTGTCATGCAGGTGAATAAGGCGCCGTACCGCTTCTCGCGCCGGCGTCCTACTGTCACCTCCATCGGGCCGAAGTAGTCGAGGCCGCAATGGGTGAACGGTGGTGTGTGGTGAGCCAGGCGGGCTTCCGGGAGCTGTCCCATCAGTGGCGGCTGTGGACGACTGCGTCCATTCCGGCAGGCCTGGCATTGGAACTGTACCCGGCGCACGGCGGGTCTCAGTTTCAGCACGAAGAAGTTCTCCCGGACGTCGCTCACTGTCCGCTCCGTGCCGGGATGACCCGCGCTCTCGTGATAGTGGCGTATCATGAGCCGGGTGTATGGGTGATTTCCGTCCAAGATGATGGGGTTTCGCAGGCCTGGCGAGATGTCGACGTCGGTCGTCCCGGTCAGGCGTGTTCCCATGCGGATGACGCTGTTGTCGTCTAGGTGGGGGGTGAGTTGGTAGAGTCGTCCGTTTCGTGGTAGAGCCTCCCCCCGTTGCAACAGCCGGATCTCGGGCCCGAAATCCGCGGCCTGGGTTTGTAGTATCCAGGCCCGCTCGGCGCGGTCCCGCTCGTCCGTTGTCAAATTTTGGGCCGATACCTCACCTCGAGGTCGGCGGCAGTTGTGGGCAAATCGGCGGACCCACGCAGTTGTCCGAATGAGGCGGGTCCACGACGAAAAACGCTCGAGGTTCGGCATCGCTCCTCCAGCTGTTTTGGCGTGGCGGGTCACCGTCACCGTTTCGGGCCTGACCTCCATCTCGAGTTTGTCAGGCGGAGGCCTGCTCACCTCCCGTGGCCATGCTGCTTCCGGTTGCTTGAGGAATGCGGGGCCCCTGAACCACCTTCCGGCGGTCGACAAGTCAGGGGGCTCTCCGTCCCTGGTCCCCAAGTCCGCTGGGTTTTGGGCTGTAGGCACCCATCTCCAGCCGTCGGCCCCCACCAGCTCGTCTATTTCTCCGAGCCGGTTGGCGACAAATGTGGAATAGGACCTGGGGTCGGTCCGGATCCACGCCAGGACGGTGGACGAGTCAGTCCACAGAATCGTCCTCTCAACCCTGCACACGTGCTCTGTCTTTATGACGGCGGCTAGGCGAGCCGCCATCAGAGCCGCCTGCAGCTCAAGCCGTGGTATAGAGAGTGGCTTGAGCGGGGCCACCTTACACTTTGCCGAGATGAAGGCTACGTCCGAGCCGCCCTCTCCTGTCTCGACAAAGTAGGCGACCGTGCAGCACGCTAGCTCTGAGGCGTCGCAGAAGATGTGCAGGGTCGGTCGGCTTCTCCGACTCGCCACGCTCTGGCGTGGCACGGCGCACTGACTCGTGCGGAGGAGCCGGTGCCAATCTTGCCATTTGTCCGCGTGCTCGGGACGGATCGGGTCATCCCACCCGACCTTCGAGCGCCACACTTGTTGTAGAAGTATCTTCGACCGGATTAGTAGGCAAGCTACAAAGCCCACCGGGTCGAAGATTCGCATTACGGCGCTCAGTAACTGTCTCTTGGTGGGGCGATCCTTGGCCTTCAGTTCTGGCAAGTTCACGAACTGAAAGAGGAACTTGTCTGCGGCTGGATCCCACGTTATGCCGAGCACGCGTTCAGTAGTTGTTTCTTCACTGATGATTCGCACCGGTTCCATGGCACGAAGTGACGGCGGGATGTGGCTCAGGACCTCTGGGCTATTGGAGGCCCAGTTCGCCAGATGCATGCCGCCTCGACGAAGCACCTCGGTCACATTGCGGGTCATCTCGATGGCCTGCTCCGGGGTGTCCATTGCGTCGAGGTAGTCGTCCATGTAAAACTTGTCCTGGACGGCGGCAGAGGCGTCTGGGAATTCCGTGGCGCTGGCGTCGGCGATCCGATTTCTGACAAACTGCGCGCTGCTGGGCGAGCAAGTCGCTCCGAATACCATTGATGTCATTTGGTATGTGCGTGGTGCGGCCTCGCCCGGCCTTTTCCACCAAAACAGCTGCGCGCACTGATCCTGTGGCTTGATTTTCACCCGCAGGAACATTTCCCGGACGTCGGCTGCCAGAGCCACCCGTCCTTCCCGGAACCGAAAGATGTTGCCCAACAGTGATGATAGTAGGTCCGGGCCTGTCAACAGGGCGTCATTCAGGGAGACGCCCCGGCATTTGCTTGCCGCATCGAATACAATCCTGATTTTCCCAGGTTTGTTGGGATTGAAGACGGCGAAGTGCGGCAAGTACCAGCGGTGGCTCCCCAAACGGGCCACCTCATCCTCTGACAGGGGACGAGCATATCCCTTGTCGAGGTACTCAGCCATCTTCGCCCTGTAGGCGCTGGCGTAGGCCGGATCTTTATCCATCTTCCTTTCGATGCTGATTAGTCGGTTGATGGCGCACTGTTGGTTGTCGGGAAGGACTGTTTCCTCTTTGGCCCAGAGTAGCCCGGTTTCCCATTGTCCGGTCGGGAGGCGCCTCGTTGTAGATTCCATTACCGCGGTGGCTCGGGCCACGCTCGCGTTGATGCGGGTCGCGGTCGTGATTCCCAACGAATCCACCGCGTAATGCTCCCGCACGAGCGCCTCCAGGCGCGTGTCGGCGGCGGTACCGCTAGCCGCGGCGAGTGCTAGCACGGTCGCACCGGTTGTGTGTGGGCGGTAGGTGGTGGCTCCGTGAGATGTCCACCCGAGGACCGTTCTGGACAGGACCCCCCTGCCTTGTGTCATTTTACATTCGCGGCTCACGATCAAATGGGCGTGGTCCTGCCCGATTAGTAGTTGTGGTGACACTTCGATGGCCTCGGCGTGGCCCACACACGGTTTCCCTCCCTGATGCGTCATTGTCCATTGGGAGGGCAAAGCAAGTCCGCGGACCGTGCTTGCTTGCAGCGGGTACTCGGCCCCGCCGCCGCGGATGGTCAGGTTCACTGACTGGGACCGGGCGTCCGAAGAACACATTCCGTTGGCGCCGTGGATGCGTAATTGACGCACCGGTCCCCTGGCCCCGACGGCACTGGCCACTGTTGCCTCGATGAGGGTTACCGTGGATCCCTCATCGAGTAACGCGTAGAGTCTTTTCCGCCCCCGGGGGCCGGAAATTGTCACTGGGAGGACCTTTAGCAACACTTGGTCCTCCTGGCCTCCCGAGAGGCTCGCTTGGCTTGTACCGACGGAAGCCAGCTGATCATTCTTCAGTCAGGATCTGCCCGACGATGCACCGGAGGCCGCGTTGCCTGCCGCCGACGGTGCTTGTGCTCGTGACCCCCCATGTAGTAGGCGATGGTGGGGTCTACGACATCCGCTTGCTGCACAGCGCTTTCCCCGGCACTGCTGTGATCGGTGTCCCGGACCGAGGCACGTGAAGCACACTTCCGAAATTTTTACTAACGCCCATCGGTCCGGTACCGATTTCCGCGCGAAGTCGTGGCACTCGGCGAGACCGTGCCGAGTCGAGTGGCATGCTTGGCACTGCACACTTTCGGATGAATCCAGGTTTGCGTTCACGTTTTCTTTTGAATCTTCCTCAGGCGCGGCCTCTATGGCGAGGTGCACCTGCCCGCTCCGGCGGGTGGGATGGTTTGTGATGCTGATGGACAGGCATCCGGCGTTTGGCGCCACCGCGGTTACTTTGGTCAGCCAGGTGGAGAAGTCCTTGACGGCGATGTCCGGCGACTGGTCGACCCTTGATAACATCCAGATACTCTTAAAGTGTGCTGGCAGCTTGCTGACCATCTCCGCCAGTAGTCGTGGTGATACCAGATGTTTCGTGTCGAATGCCTCGACCGTGGCGACGACATTCCTGACTGCCACGGCGTAGTCCACGATAGCTTCCGTGGGGGCGGTTTCCGACAGCTTGGTGTATCGCTGGATCCGATCCAGCATGTGGCTGATGATGGTGTCGGGCCGCCCGTACCAGCGTTCCAGCGTGGTTACTATTTCCAGCACGTTGTTGGGGTCGATCAGCAATGCCGCCACGGTCTCGCGTGCTTTCCCTTTCAAGGCGCGCTGCAGGCGCATCAGGTTCTCCGCTGGGTTCAGGTCGCAGAGCGCGGTGGATTGGTCGTATTGAGCTTTGAACGTTGGCCATTCCAAGGCGTCACCGCTGAATGGCGGCAGATCTCTGGCGCTTGACTGGCGCGCCATAAATGCGTTCATCGGCTGTGCGTGCACCCAATCGCTTGTTCCGCGATGTCTGGCGGCCTCATCTGGAGTTGCGTGTGCAGTGGCGTATGGCATGGCGTATGGTGCGGTGTATGGTGCGGCGCTTGCCGCTGATCCCCAGACGGCACGTGGTGGTGACGACCATGCTTCGGCGGCGGCGTTTGGACTGGCCGCGCCCGCGGCGCTCGGCCGGGTGAGGTCGATTGTGTTGCCCGCTGCACCGGCGGCGGCTCCTTCGGGAGCAAGTGGTGCGACGGACTGGAATCCCGTGGGCCCGGCGTTAGTTCGCGCGTCCGGCTCGGGCCCCCAGGAGATCATGGTTGACATGGTCGGGCCGGTCCGTCCGGCTGTTCCGAGCATGGCTACCGGCTGAATCGGTGTCGTGGTGCTCCACACTCTCCTTGATTCAGGCGGAGCGGCCGGTCCGACCGCTCCGAGCGCCATCCGTGATGCGTCCTCCCAAGGTGCCGCCGATGCAGGCGGGGCGGCCGGTCCGACCGCTCCGAGCGCCATCCGTGATGCGTCCTCCCAAGGTGCCGCCGATGCAGGCGGGGCGGCCGGTCCGACCGCTCCGAGCGCCATCCGTGATGCGTCCTCCCAGGACGCCGCAGACACCGGCGGAGCGGCCGGTCCGACCGCTCCGAGCGCCATCCGTGATGCGTCCTCCCAGGACGCCGCAGACACCGGCGGAACGGCCGGTCCGACCGCTCCGAGCGCCATCCGTGATGCGTCCTCCCAAGGTGCCGCCGATGCAGGCGGGGCGGCCGGTCCGACCGCTCCGAGCGCCATCCGTGATGCGTCCTCCCAAGGTGCCGCCGATGCAGGCGGGGCGGCCGGTCCGACCGCTCCGAGCGCCATCCGTGATGCGTCCTCCCAGGACGCCGTAGAAACCGGCGGAGCGGCCGGTCCGACCGCTCCGAGCGCCATCCGTGATGTAGGTGAACCGGTCGGTCCGACCGTTCCGTAGTCCGCATCCTGCGTCATCGCTGGTGCCGGACTCCATGGTGCTGCCATTGGCTGACCCTGACTCTGCACTTGATAGTAGGCGTCCATCCGTGCGTGTTGTAGTTCCAGGTTCAGGCGATGGTTTTCTTCCATTAACCTACGCTGCCTCCTTTCCCATCGGATATTGGCCCGCAGTCGACGAACCGTGTTCTCCGTTGACGTAGAAGAACCCCGGCGAGATCCGCGCTCATCCCTGGATCTGCTGTCGTCCGAACTCGAGCGTGACGATCCGCGCCGCGGCGGTAAATCCTCTTCCTGTCGCGGCGTATCGTCCTCCTCCCGTTCCGATCTTCGTGCATCCGATCTCAGTCCGGATCGCGACATTTCGTTTCCGGACCACCGACGCTAGCTAGTTGACCTGAGGCAATCCGACTCACGAAGGACCAGTTGTTGCCAACCAAACAAAAAGTGGTCGCCTCAAGTCAGTTCGCTAGGGCACGAGCGGATTTGCCCGACCGAAGTCGAGATCCTCACACTCGCTCCAAACCGTCGGTGGACACGGATACGAAAGCCGGTACCGGACCGAGGGGTCGGGGCAGAAGACTGCTGGACGGCGAGGCTCCAAGGGATGAGGCGGGATGCAAAATGAAACACTTGCTAAAGGTGTATTCAGTGCACCGCAGTATGTAGTTTGTTGTGTAGAGACGAGACGTTTGACGAGAAGTGACCTCCATACTGCGGTGCGCTTCTATTTATTCAAGATGAGTGGACGTGCGCCGTTACCAGCGCACGCCACCCCAAAACCACCCGCCGTGCCAATCAGGGCGCGTTTACATGCCTAACCGCGCCCCAAGCGACACGGCGTTCGGCGCCGCCTGTCGGCCGGATAGCGCAACATCGCGCCATTTTTCGGTCGCGAGCTGACAGGCGGCAGAAGCCGTTTTGCGGAGACAAACAATTAAATATTATACTTAAAATTAACAATTGGGGATATCACGAGTAGTGAATTCTGTAGTCAATATCGCGACCCGTGATATCCCGTAACAAGAATTATCCGGCCAGTGTTTTCTTTCGAGTTATTTTGTTTTTTGTGATTTCGTTATCTCGGAATGTTCGCTAAGCGGGTTTCTTGCCAGTGGCGGGTGCTGCGAAGGGCCTTTTGATAGGAAATGTAACACTGGCGGGATAATTTTGTATGGGTGCCGCGGACTACGACATTTGTTTATTTCTACTGTTGTCCGCGGCACTAAATATACTAAATTCAAACAACAGTGGCGGCGTACCGGCGGGTGGGCAAAGGTTTATTGTGTTCCCAATCCCGCGGCACGCCGCGTAAAACAAATAATAATTATTTATACGTAAATAATAACATTTCAAATTTAAATAACAAATATGTAATATCTTATTTCATGGCACTAGTCTCTGTGTGCAA
>CM062866.1:6313862-6637005 GCA_031772225.1 Eubasilissa splendida | reverse complement strand
TGACCTCCATACTGCGGTGCGCTTCTATTTATTCAAGATGAGTGGACGTGCGCCGTTACCAGCGCACGCCACCCCAAAACCACCCACCGTGCCAATCAGGGCGCGTTTACATGCCTAACCGCGCCCCAAGCGACACGGCGTTCGGCGCCGCCTGTCGGCCGGATAGCGCAACATCGCGCCATTTTTCGGTCGCGAGCTGACAGGCGGCAGAAGCCGTTTTCCGGAGACAAATAATTAAATATTATACTAAAATTTAACAATTGGGGATATCACGAGTAGTGAATTCTGTAGTAAATATCGCGACCCGTGATATCCCGTAACAAGAATTATCCGGCCAGTGTTTTCTTTCGAGTTATTTCGTTTTTTGTGACTTCGTTATCTCGGAATGTTCGTTAAGCGGGTTTCTTGCCAGTGGCGGGCTCTGCTAAGGGCCTTTTGATAGGAAATGTAACACTGGCGGGATAATTTTGTATGGGTGCCGCGGACTACGACATTTGTTTATTTCTACTGTTGTCCGCGGCACTAAATACACTAAATTTAAACAACAGTGGCGGCGTACCGGCGGGTGGGCAAAGGTTTATTGTGTTCCCAATCCCGCGGCACGCCGCGTAAAACAAATAATAATTATTTATAATTAAATAATAACATTTCACAATTAAATAACAAATATGTAATATTTTATTTCATGGCACTAGTCTCTGTGTGCAACACTTACCATACCAACAAAACGGATAATTTCACAAAATAAAATAAAACAATTGGTATGGAATATTAAGGGCATGAAATATTTATTATCGAGACCCGGCCTGCGATATCATCAATATAATAAAGCTTTATTACAATAATTAAACGTAATACAATAGTTGTGGCACAAGATAAGGTGGGCGACCGCTGGTAATTTTAATTATAACAGGTGGCCTTGTCGAGGACCACCGATCATTCCAAGCACGGCTCTACTATGACCACTCGTTAGCACTGCGCGCCTGGCGATGAATCCAACATCACGCGTGTCCGTGAACATCACATTTATGTGAATCCGTTATTGAAAATTGTGCTCAAAGAGTTGTCATTTGTAACGTGAACCGAGGTGGCCATTTGGCTAATATCATTATTCGCACATAATTGTCATGTGCACTAATTATATTGTTGTCAATAAACATGAACATTTAAAAAAAAACTTTTTTTTTTTCATTGATTTAAAAATTGGAGTTCGTGTTGCATTACCCTTTATATAGCTGTCTGTTGCTTGTTTTGCTACGGTTATTCTTTTTCTCTTTATTTCTTTTTCGCCAGTTTGATCTTCAATATTACTCAAGTATGAAAAGTTCTTACGTGTTGAAGAGTTTTGTTGTTTGATTTTGTATTACGCCATGTAAATATAATCATTAAATACCAGTGGTAAAGATAATTTTCTTATCTGTAAATTCTAATGTCAAACGTGATATAAAAAACTTTCTTTACTTTAATAATGTCTTATATCCCCAAGTGCTTTGAATTGATTGTTGAATACATACACATTTTTAAATCATTTATGTCTGAAGTTGGAAGAAGATTATCATGTTTTTTCTGAAATTTATTGGTATCTTGACAACTTCACGACAATAATTGAATGTTTTATCAGTTGTTGACATACTCAGAATTAATAGTGTTGGAATAATTTTGCTGCCATAATGATAGAAATATAGACATTTGATAGAAACTTATTACCAACCTAATAACGGACTAAGGCCTGGTTGTTTGATCAGGGGTAGATTTTTATTATAGTTAAAAGAGCTCTTTAATTAAAAATAATTGCGAAAACGGATTGTTCTATTGTAGATAAAAAATATTTACTCATTAAAAGTACATTCAATAGTAAATTAATTTTATCATCCGATATCAGGTGGTAAAAACTATAAATCTTTAGTTAAAAATGAATTCTTTCGAAAGTCTTCTGTCACATTGTTACTTTGAAAATTGCAGTACATATACGACAATGAATCGTTCAATATCCCTCTATTTATTTTAGAGTATATCTGATGATGATCTCGCTGGTTTAATTTATATTACCAAAGATTTTTCACCAGCAAAGTGACAAATTTTAAACGCAGGGGTGAATATAGCCATAGATAAAGCATAAAATTGTATGTATTGCCAATGGTGAATATTTAAAATAAATTTATTTTGGTAAAATTCGCAGGTATTTAATGATTATTCGTCTTGACACTATTAGGCCTTGCCACACAGGCGATGGTAAAAAGTTGCTATAGTCAAAATTGACCACTGTTCACACAACCGGCGTAGAGTGAACAGTGGTCAATTTATAGAGTGACTTGATACAATGTTCGCTTTATCCGCATTCATAAATCTGGTCATGCATGCTCCACGGATGTCCTCTATTTCTGGTGCCATCAACTCGTGTTGTGTATATTTATTGTTTCCTCATTCATTTAACCCACCAAACAACAGCTTTCATTAACTCCTAATTTGTTCAAAAAAACCTGTATTAGAAAAAGCTATCATTTTTACATTATTTACAGAATAATTATTTGTTTACATAATATTTTTAATTAATTATTTTAGTGGGCACTGCCAGGAACAAAACCTGCCTATTCCGAAGGAGCCCATGTTCTTCAGCAAGTTTCCAGGATGCATCATTGGCCCCAATGATACCATTCTTCTTAGGGAGAGTCTCACACAAGTAAGTATTTATACTTTGTATATATGTTAATATTTTGGATTGACTAATTATTTATATGTAAATATTAATCGAGATGCAATCTCCGAAATTGAATTTTGCAATGATTATTATTATCCTGCATATAAAACAATTTTAGGATTTTTGTATACCAACATTTATACAAGTTAATCTTATATTTTTCTACAACAGACTATACCTCCTCCTAAATTCTTACAGTTCACTAGCCCTAAAAAACAAATTACTCTTATATAAAGCAATCATCTGTCCTATACTCACATATGCAAGTCCCATTTGTGGTTCAAGTAACACAAAATTTTTTGAATTTAAACAAAACTACATTCTTAGGAGAATCACAAACTCACCCTGGTTTGTCAGAAACACAATCATTCACAGAGACTCAAACATACCCTCATTCGACGACACATACACAATTTATCTTCTAAATTAATTTCCATCCCAAACCCTTCTTTAAACTCCATCGGACTATACGATCCCTCATCCGATCCCCATCATCTTTGTCCCATTTCACTTCTTTACCCTGTTGAACATAATATGTATATAAAAAGATTAAAGAAACTTCACTAACAATCTAAATCTGGGAATTGAACTTATTAAAAATCTCCTTCATACTGCTTGCAGATTATTACAGCGTTTATACACATACATTATGTTTTATACATTATTACAGCATCTTGTGACCAATGTTCATCAATTGAAGAAAAAGACTGTATCAAGTACCTTGGAATCATAGTAGATAACAATCTCAAATGGAAAGAACATATTACTAATCTCACAAACAAAATTAGGAGAACTGCCTACTTATTTTGTAGACTCATCTTATCACTTACATATCTGAAAATAATATATTACGCGTTTGTACAGTCACATTTGCAATACGGTATTATTGGATGGGGAGGTGCATATAAAACTTCAATGTCACAATTAGAAATCACTTAAAAAATGATAATAAAAATTATTCTTAAAAATAAAAAACTCAGTACACTTTCACAGATTTAAGTCCAAAAATAAAATTACAAAAAATTCAATAATTCAAATTTTCAAAATTAAAAATCAAATTTTAGAAGCGAATTCCTATCTACAAGATATAGAGATCAAATTGATATCCCAAAACTAAAATATACTGCAACTCAAAATCAATATATTTATCAAGGCATCAAATTTTTTAACAATCTCCCCATCACAATTAGAAAAATTACGGACTATCATAAATTTGTAACTGAAGTAAAAAAAATATGTACACAGACTAACTGAAACATAAATTAACTTGTATATACTCCTTCTCTATACACGAATCTTACTCTCATAGAGAAGAAACAAATGTTAAAATATATATATCCACTGTTTATTCAAATTGTATTATATTTTTAATATTAATAAAAAAAAAAATATATATATATATTCAGGCCTATTCTCAAAATTGCAATATTGAAATGAAGGTGATTGTTACACCAACCCTCAAAAATAGACAGATAGTTTTGACAGATTATGGTACGTTTATCTCCCTCACTCCCTCACTCTTTCTCCCTCTCTCTCATTCAAATATAACACTATTTTTGAGGGTTGGTGTAACAATCACCTTCATTTCAATATTGCAATTTTGAGAATAGGCCTGATTGAGACCATACAAATGCATTGTACAAATTTCCATTGTAAAAATGAGACCCCCCCTTGCAATGATATTGTATATTGGTTTTTACAAATGCTGTTAGATAGACAGAGCATCGGCAATCTTGGATGATATACAGTGTTGTTGCAGGAAATATCACTTAGAAATTGTGTGTAATTTGATATATTTAAAAAAAACCCTTAGAATTAACATGAATAATGTTGTCTCTATCTCATTTATGTAAAAATTGTATAGCTATCCTCTTTCATATACATATTACCTATATATGTATAATATATAAATATCATTAGTGTTTGAACAGAATTGTTTCTTAGAATCATACTAAAATATAAAAACCCAAAATTTCCATTATTACTTTAAGTACTTAAAATTATATAGCTGTCCCTTTTCAATAGATTTCATATAAATAAAATGTTGGTGTAGTGGTTAAGATGCTGATTTAGTGATTTAATGGTCGGGGGTTCGCGCCTCGTTCCAGGACACCAGCAAGTTAGTTCTATTTTCATAGTACAAGCATTTAGCTTAGTTTGAAAATAGTAAGAATATTGATACAAGGCGAAATGCGTCTCACGGAAATTAAAGGAGTAGAACTAAAAAACAAGTGTTTTTATTTTCATATGTATGATTATGGAGTTCTATAAAACTTACCTCCGAAACAATAAATCTTTTACCGTTATTTCAAAACTATGATGTTATTTGATTCAGTACATTACATTAGGTAGAAATTAATTAAAAACTTAATCTATTTTAGAGCGTCGACTGGGAGGTGGAACTGGCGGTGGTGATAGGTAAAGTGGCTCGAGATGTTCCCAAAGAGAGAGCTTTGGAGTACGTGGCAGGATACTGCGTGGCTCAGGATATCAGCGCCAGGGATTGGCAGAAACAGAGGAATGGGGGACAATTCCTCATTGGGAAGGTTATAGGTTATACATATTTACTTTGATTTAAGTAGCTCGGGGAATATTTTTAACATTAAGTTAGTATTTACTGCCGAGTACCAGTTTCGGATATTTGGGATTGATATTTCTCAATTCTGGGTACGAATCCGAGTACCGTTTTACGAAATTTGTATTGTTTTTCTCAATAAAGTAGTATCCCTCACAGCGCTGTTTAATAATAAAAATGGGGAAAATGGAATTAAAATTATTATTACACAGTTTATTAAATAGCATAGAGAAAATTGATTTCTTGACTCTTATGGTATTTAAATTTTAATGAAAAATGCTAAAAGTTTGTTTTTAGGCATTTATACGCACTTGTAACTGAAAAAAATCCCTGCTTAGCTTTACGACAATGTTATAGGGAAACTGCTGTCATGTCATCTATATTTGTTGACAGGAGAGGAGGAATCCAAGGCCCACCTTCTGAATTTCCCCCAGCTTTTGTAGGCGAATACATATTGCTTGTTAGGTTGCTCTAAGTGTTTGAGCAAAATTTGAGACAGCGGCAAGAAAGTACAATTTAAATAAATAGTACACTTAATTTTATTTAGGGGCCGAGAATTAATTTATTAAATAATATTTTTTCTTGCGTGCACCGTAATTTTTCTAGTTGTCTAAAAGCATTTTTCTGCTCCACCAGTCCATGGACACCTTCCTGCCTCTGGGTCCTGCCTTGGTGACAGCTGACGAGGTGGCAGACCCTCACGCACTGGATGTGCAGTGCTTGGTGAATGGGGAATTGAAGCAAAGTGGCTCCACCAGTGAGTTGATCTGCAGGATCGATGATGTCATCAACAAGCTCAGCTCGTAAGAACGCGCTTTATTTGAACTTTTTTTATCAATAATTTTATTCCAAAACCGAATCATTTCGGTAATAGGCGATAATTTTTTTTTACAAATTTGCAAAAAGCTTTGCTGTAAAAAATAGCATAAACTTGATGGTCTTCTGAACAATTGATCACTTTGTCACTAGGAGCGCCTTACCCCTAGTCAAACAAGCACAATTTATTAATGAATTCATTTGGTGTTTATCAAATTTTCAGGTATTTTACTCTCCTCCCTGGCGATGTGATTTTGACAGGCACCCCTGCTGGAGTGGGCATGCACCGCAAGCCGCCGCAGTTTCTGCGGCCCGGAAACACGGTGCACAGTTTCATTGCCGGCGTTGGGGAAATGGATAATCCCGTGGCCGCTTACATCCCTCAATAGGTAATATTGCTAATACACCTGTACTCTATACTCTAGACCCGGCGTCGACAACCTTTTTTGGCTGCTGGTCAAAATCAACCAAAATGTGACTATTAAGAAGACGGTTCAGGTCAATTTTTATTTTAAAACAGTCCATTTGTGAATAATAAGATCGATTTTATTGAGAAAACTATTACAATATGCTTTTAAACTCAACATAAAAAACAAAATTCTAATCATTATAAAAACAAATATAATTATCAAGTTTTAGTTCATTAATAATTTATGAACTTTATTTATAAGTGTTATCTTGCACCACAGGCTTTTTCTCATTGGCCCACGCCTGACGGATGCGTGCGTGCCTTTTAAATAACGGAAAGGATTCAGACCGTCTCTCCATCGACCACGCTACACATGTTTATGTTTTATAATTTATTTTATATATTATAATTTATTTGCAGAGTTCAAGTTGGTCACTTGAAATTATTAAATGGGCCACTTGGTGACCGGCAGGTCATAGGTTGCTAATGCCTGCTTTAGACGCTAGAGGCCATTTCACTATTGTTTTTTACATTATCATTAAATCTGCAACATCTTTTAAGTCAGGTGAACAGATATTCGGCAACGGTGATTAAAATAACATATTTAACCGTATTGCCTGTAAGTAAATTAATACATTTTAATTATAAGTTTTTCTCTGCTGTTCTAATATATATATTTTTCCATAGAGGGAGATAACGAAGAAGATGTTGGATCCACAGTACTGAAGAATAAATACATTTTACCTTTTATAGGATATATTTTTTTATTGCAACTGTCATAGAGTAAAAATATATGCATTTAAATTTACAAAATACATAACGGAAAAAAAAGTTTTTTTTATAATGTCTCTACCAAGTTGTCAATAAAAAAATTGTTTTTGTCAATTGCATTTGTTTTTTGTTAAGTTTATACAGTGTCATATTTTACATACAATATAATTTTTCATATGAAAATCATAAGAATATAGTATAATTGTATTAATATTATATAATTTTTAACAAAAAAACTGTTTTTACTTTACAACCCTAAAATATATATATATATATATATATAATAGAGATGCGTAGGCGAATGTTGTTTTTTTTTTTAACATTTTTCTAAATATTTCTGTCATGGTAGCAACCGCAGAACATTCGTTTTCGTGATTATAATTAATAAAGAATTTTCATAGGAATATTATGGAATAAAAACATTTATGGACGTTACTTAATATAGAAACTAAGAAAGCTGAAAAAAATGATTGTTTTAAAATTGATCAATGATTTTGCAAGTGTTGATTTTTAAGATTGAAATTATCTGACATTTGGTCAAAGGTTTGTTTTATTTTTTAAGACATTAAATATTATAATAGTCTATAGACTCATTTAAAAAAAAAAAGTTAAATGGATAAGATTGCAAAATGGTAACGCGTTTCCCCGGATATGAAAAGTTTTAGAGTTCACATTTCGGTAGCAACCAAATATTTTTTCGATATATATTTTTTTTCTGTTTATCAATCTAATTGATTAATTGAATTAGTATTAAAAATATCACAAAACTATGTTATGTAATTGCAACTTCACAACAAAAATGTGTTTTCATTAAAATATTTTTATGATTCTAATACATCTAGTATTTTTTATAATAAGTTTAACTTTGACTTTATAGCACATTATTGCACACATTTATATTTATAGAACTTAGGCAAATGGGTCTCCGTAAAACTCATCTTTAAAAATTAGTCTTATTTGCATTTAAAGTTTTAACATACATTCATTGTATCGTAAACATTTTTAAGGGTTGATAATTTAAAAATTTCATTCTCGGTGTATTGTTTTTTTTTTCAGGATCAACATGTCTTTATATTAACAATACTTTAAAACGTATTTGTTAAACAAGATGCATATGTAAAATAAGTTGTATGTTTTCAAACATCGTAGGTTTTAATTTTAGGCATTTCTTAACAGAAAACGATATGATAAATGATAAAAAAAATAATTATTTGTTGGCTTACAGGTATAATATACAATGTATAAAATATTCAAGTTGCAATATTGTAATATTAATTTTGGACACTTAAACTTAATTCAATTTAATCATTATACCTCAGTGTATTTATTTATTCAATTCTTAACCGTAATTTCAATAATCGGATTTTTAAATTTTATTTTACATATAGGAAAAATAAATTATGGTGATTATGCAAATTGAGAATCACGTCAAACCAAAAGCAATTTTTACAATGCTTAAGGTTTACAACGATCAACTCACCTTATATTGATACAAGTCAAATATTAAGTACTTCTATTTGACATCATTTATCACCTTTTGTGCCATATTTTTTAGTGTAATTCATATTTTGTTTGGTGTACTTACATTATTATGATACAAGTCGTCGATTTTGTACGAAGCGGTGAAGATTGATTTAAACCAGTTTGTTCCGTCTGATTTTCAGAATAAAATTATAGGCATCTTAATGAAAGATTCGACAGTGCTTCAAAAAATATTTCATCCGTCCTATTTAATTAATATAGTGATAGTGTAACACAATCAATGAAGTTTTACAAACTTAGCCACGAGTTATTTCAAATAGAAAAGAAACACGTTTTTTTCCCTAAATTTCAAAATTTAACTTCCATAGAATATTATTTGTATAAATGTGCATTATTTAAAAAATATATATTGAGGTCAATAAAATTCACCGGATAAATATTAAAACGCCCAATATAAATATTTCTAAATTGTTATTTTCTCTCCATTGATGCAGATTTTTCTTAGGTCGAAAACGCAACTAAAAAATATCTCAAGTTAAAATAAAAAATGAGAATAAAATAGTAATTATTGGAAAGTGTTGAAAAATATTATTGTGCGAGGATTTTACAAAATCATTATAAAATTTAAGTCTACGTGCTTGAAAACAGTATTTGCGAAATTGACCCATTATTATTCTGTACCTGTCTTTACTGGGGGGCAATAAAATATTTCGGGATCCTAAACCATCTAAGAAAAAATAATCCAGCTGTTGGAAGTCAATGACCTTTATTTTGGTATTGAATATATATCGTTTGATATCAATAAAATATTACTTTCAATTAATCAGTACCCTTCAGTGAATTATTAAAATGCTTATATCTCTGAAATAGTTGAGAATAGGACGTAGTAGCTTGAACATTTTAGACACATCTTTATAGGGTATATATAATCTCTAAAAGTATTGTGGATTAGGTCTGTTACACTCTGTACAGGAGACCCTTTTCTTTCATTGGGGCCCAATTTTTTACTTACGCCACTGATTGCAAATCAACTCGAATTGAAAATAACATAGGTAACATAGTACCTGCGCGAGATTTCGGTGAACGACTGATCTTTCTCTCTCTGATATCTGTGGTAAAGCGAACTTGCATAGATGAAAGACTATATTAAGAATAATAAGAACTAAGCTAAAATATCTGTCAACTGTGAAAGAGCTGTCAGATTAGTTTGTTTGTTGTTAAAATTATTGACAATTTATATTGGAAACGATGGATATCGGTACGGCGGGAGAAAATAATACTTCGAATGAAGGAAAAAGTTGTGGAAAGTTACCCTTATTGGACAATATACGAATTCTTGGCTCGGCATCGACCACCAGCGATATAACTATTTTAGGTTTGTAATTTAAATCACTAACGTCTTCCAATATTGCAAAAATTTATCTATTTTTGATATTATATTATTGGCTTTAGACTTTACACTGTGAGGTTAAGCTCGTTTTTCAGAATAATTGTTGAAGATATTTCGTCGTATTTTAGGTCCCGTAGATTTCCTGTTTGTATGTTTGTTTATCCATTTTATGGTAACGCGTACTCACACAATGATTGAATTAAACAGTCATGTAAAGTTATCTGTTCATATTTTTTTAATGAAATATTATTGTAAACAGGGTTACACAAAATATATATTTTTTCAAATCACAAAATGAGACAACGCCGTTGAGTCGGTGCACTCTTTCCGTGATTCCTGTTATAATAGAGTAAAAGTATAAGTTTATATTAAGCGTGGGTATAAGTTTTTATGACACATTAGGGTGCTTCTAGTAGTACTATTTTAACTTAAAAACTAAGTCTCATGTTAGGTGTGGTTGCTCGACCATTTCAGATATTATTATTTTTTTATCTTAGGTAAACCCCACGAGTGTGAAGCTCAAAACTATTTTTATTTTATTTTTATCTGCCACCATCTTGGATATAGTCAATCTTATTTATTTGCAGCGACAGGCAATTATTTTAAAATTAGGTGATTTCACATGGAATGACTCATGTTCTATTAAATACATGTGCTTACGAAACAATAATGTGGAAGTTTCTTAGAACATGGGTTCAATAACAGGTTTCTTGGAATATGCGATAAAATATTTATAATTTATGTAGACAGATTTATATTATTTAGCACAGTATTACGGTGGCGTAGCTGTCACCTGGGCAGCCTAGGTAGTCGCCCAGGGGCCTGAGTTCTGCGATGACAGGATTACAAAAGAAGCCCAAAAATTATAAAAAAACACTATTGGAGATAGAGATAGCACATTGAAATAAACCATATGTAACTGCATATTTTGAGAAATAAAGCAAAATTAATTGTGTTTGCATTAAATATTAAGAATAATATGATAATTATTATTGTAAAGAAATATTTCGAGATAAATATTTTATTTCGGTTTATTTTATAGAAATTCTAGTTAACTACAGCTTAATTCAAAGTACTGACTGGCACACCGCTGCTATTGAGATATTAAAATCAACTTGGACCACGACTTTTGTCTTTTAAAAGTTCTTTAAAAATTGATGCAAGGAAATTATGTTCACATCAAGATCATATTTTTTCAAAGTTATTTTTATTTATTTGTACTAGCAACTACGTAAGTAACACTGGTATGTAATAATTGATTTATTTTCATTAAAAAAAATCAATATTATTCTGTAGGTTTAAAATTTTTAGGGAGAAATAAATGAGTAGGTACAGTAGAATCTCGATTATCCTGGGTGGTATGGAAAAAAATGGCCCAAATAAAAGCCTTGGATAATCTTGAATAATAATATTAATAATTTGCGATAACGTCATTGACCAGGATTTTCTGTTTAATTTTCTAATATGAATGAAAGATATTAAAAAGTGTTATTAATTTTTTTTAATACAATGTAATGAATATATTATGTCAGCAGTCCACTCTCGCCGAGGCTCCTCACCTCGCCTTCGGTCGGTTCCGGTTAGAGGGTGGACGAGGCGAGGCAAAACGAGAGAAACCGCAGCAAGGGCAGATGGCATGAGACGATCCGAGTCGACACGAGAATAGGCGATGCAAGTTGAGAGTTGCAATACATTCTTACGCTCGGCTCCTCTCGCCATGCCTCGACGAGATTGAACTGCTGGCATTATGTTATAAAATTTTGTTTATATAATATGACGACAGTTATGCTACGCCAGCTATGTCAAATCAAAATCTATTTCGGTAAAAAAGTAAAATCTGTAAAGTCTAATAACTTTTTAAACATTCGTGACCCAATCATTTTTTTTTCTATTTTGTATCAGGGCACTCAATTTTACCAGAAAACATCTTTTTTTTTAAAACCGAGAAGTCACCATATTTGCCAAACTTTTCTAATTTCAAAAATCTATTAATTAAATTGTAATATCTTAATTGTTATGTACTTATCTCTTAAGTACGTCTTCAGTGTACACCTCGTAATGTGAAGGTCCAAAAAATACCCTGCAACAATTGCACATTTATTACAGTAAGATACAATTTAGTTACAAGGTATATCACTAGTACAAGTTAAACGATAAAGTCGATGGACACGCAGAGAGAGAGAGCCGCGCCCTGACGCGAGTCGCCCTTTATAACCCCGCACACACGCCCCGGTGGTGCGGCAATCACACATACAACTATACAATTCCAAGGACATCACATCAATCTTAATATAATTTGATAAACAATCATAATTGTCAAGATTTTTTATTGTGGTCATTATTCTTTTACAGGTGCTGGTCCTTTAAATTCCGTTTTGCTTAAGTTATTAAACGATGTCAAGAAGAGTAATAAGGATCCCACTGGAATGATAATATCTTGGAGTTCTGGCAGATTTTTAAAGATATTTTCCGATTTATTTCCCGACGAACTATTGTCGTATTCGGACGAGTTACTTATCTCCACTTGCATGAAGTATGCCATTATGAAATACAAATTTTTCCTTCCTAGTGGATATCCTAGATCAGACTATAATCATTTAATAAATCATATAATCCAGAATATGAAGTACGTGCTATTGATCAAAGACAAAGATAAACACAAAGTATTCAATAAGCATATTGAATCAAAATGTCAAGTGCTCGTTGAGTGTCCTTATAAACAACTCAAATCAATATTTTACAATGTAATAGAAGACTCTGAACAAGATATAACAAATTTATCCATTTCCGATAGAAGTCCTCTTCCAGATATTTCAAATATCTCGGCTATTGATATACTTCACTGGCCGCATGTAGCAGTGACTGTTGTTTTTCCCAACTTTGAAGCAGCGAGGCAAAACCTTCACAGATCTGATCTTAAACTGATACATTTTTCAAGAGATTATAGACCCAAGATTACACACCACAGTCCACTACTGAGATATAAACCTGTCTTGGGACGGACCGATAGCTTCTTTTCAGATTTCATTTCTGCGTACATTACACAATTGAGAATGATGATACGGAATTCCTCAGATATTACGAGCAGTAAGAAAATGGACATGTTGAGCATACTTGACGAATTTAATACCGATTTCAGACTATGCAACAAGGGCATAGAGGTTGATACAGAATACTTCACTCCTCTTGCCAAGATGCCTTATGTCAGATATTTGGCACAGCAGCGAGATGGTGAACTCGCAGATTGCGACAGCCAGACCGAAGTTAATAATACCAAGATACCGGTGAGACTTCAAGAAATAATTCATCCTTTACTCATGTTCAAATTAAAAAAATTCAGAGTTCCTTTTGAAATGTTGAACAACGATGAAAACTCACTTCAATTTCAAATGGATAAGGATTATTTAACAAAAAATCAGTGGTTAATATTTACGTGTACACTTTGCGACATTCAGTACAAAGGCTTTTTAGCAACATACGAAATGGTGGTGCATTTATTCAGTGAACACGGAGCTGAGGCGGATTGGATATGTACAAACTGTGATATGAGTTTCTCAATAATCATTTTATCATCGCAGAGATGGCAGCACACTTGTTCACGTGGTGTGTAAACTACATATTTGAAATAAAAGCTATTATTAGCATATTAATGTGACTGCAATATTCCTCTTAGTTTGTCGTTCCTAGTTTGTTGGTAATCTGTCTTTGATAATGGAAAAATCATAAAAAATCACGAAGGAGTGTGATTGTACTGAGAATACTGTGTATTCAATATACATTATTGAGTTATACAGATGTGATTGTTTCCATTGTGTTTGGAATGGAAGCTGTCAATTTTTAAAATAGAGATAGATTCATCCTGTCCTACTACACCTATTGTAATCACTTTCATACTTTTATGTAAGTATGCAAACATGTGAATAAAACAATACTTCATTACACATTCTCTTAGGGTGGGTTGTGTGATTAATAGTAAATTTTGACCATAGTAAGTTTTTACTACTGTAACTTTTTACCATCAACTGTGGTAAAAAACTTTTTCGGGTTGTTCACATGTCAAATTTACTGCTGTTAAAGACAATCTCGCCTCACAGTGTGGCAAGGCGAATAATCATGAAACACACTGTTCGATCTTAAATACACGATTTTCAACAGGTCACCTATTCGAAATTGTACCGTCATCTGTGGACAACGATCCTAAGCTCTCATAATATTTATGAAACCTTTAAATCTGTAATTTATCAATGCGCTTTAGTTTAGTTTGCTTTGTTTTTGTTGGTGTGATTTTTTGCCTGAATTTGTTTTCGATTATATTCGATATATGTCAGTTTTTTGCAAAATTGCATTTTTAGTATATTGTGGGTTAATATATCTATATAGTGTGTCTATAAAATTCACCATTTATCTTTATGTTAGTGATATTTTACTGACTTTCTGTGTCTGATGTTGATTCTTTGTATTTTCTATATAAGTTTTCTTATATATCTTTTGGTCACTTAACATTAAAAAATAAGTTGAAAAAAACAATAAATTGTGAAATTGTGATAAAAAACTTCATCATAAATTTGGATAACCTAATTCTTTGTAAGTTTTTACCCTTTTCTACCATATTGTGTTTATTTTTATTGTTTTTTTATTACATTTATTTTATGAAAAAATGGCTGGCGTACAGGTGTCTCCCATAATAAATAAAGCTGACATTCAAAAGCTTAAACAACGAGATCATCATTGACAAACTAAAATAGCGGGATATTGAATGATTAATTGTCATATATTGCAACTTTCAAAGTATCAATGTGACAGATGATTTTTGAAATAGCTGTGAAAAGTCTTGTCATTTTTAACTAACAATTTTCGAGAGTAAAATTAATATACCATTACATTTTTTACCAATGACCGAATGACTTTTTTTATCATAGTAAATAGTTACCACTGATCGCACAACGTTTACGTTTGTTAGGTTTGGCACTTTCCCGTGCCAATAAATTGTTTCTTCTGCCCTTTGATATGGACTCACGTCGACACAGGGTACGTCTGTATATTAATTGTGCCATTTCTTTACATTATTTAATGTTTGCACAAGAATGATAAATTGCACATTGAGATCTGTCACACGATGAAATGATTTAAAACAAATCGTCATTTTTAGAAAGCTTTGCAGCGATTGCAGGATCGATTTGACTGTTTTTTTAAAAAAAATAATTAATTCACTAAATAAAGATTCAATTAAATTATCGGTTGTTAGCATATGTAGATATTTCGTCATTAATAATGTTATTAAACTTTAGTAGGCATATGTAAGTGTAATTATATTTTTAAATCATCATTGTACCTGCAAAAGCGGCCTATCTTTCATTGTTAATTATGCAAAATACTATTTGAAAATTGATTTGGAATCACTATTTGGATTTATATGTCAACTAATTTACATTAAAAACATGTATAAAAATAGGCTTATTTGTACATAGGTGAAAAATGATTTTGTTAATAACCGTGTTAGTGATAAGTTCATTTATATTAATGTGTAACATTAAATATATTTTATAATAAGGTTCACTTGCATAAGATGATGCATACAAATATTCAAGGTTAAATTTTTTATAAAACACTTAATAACAATATTTCAGCTTTTCAGGTGCAACATAGATGTTAGATTCGTAGATACTAGATGTTTCGTGAAAAACGACAATAATTAACAAATTTGAGATTCTTATAGAAAAACTTATCAAAAACTTACTAGGAATTTTCCTTTTTAACAAATCATGTTTATAAGTTGACGGTAAGTAGAGAAACATAATTAAATGTCACTTTCTCTTTTTAATTTTAATATATTTAGAGTGTATTATTGCTGAGCGAATCAAATATTAGAGTAGTAACTTTTATCTCAAATTAATTGAAATCTCCTACATTTATTGAAATTGTACACTAAACTGTTAATATATTTATAAAATTTGTACCTACCATATTCATAAAAACATACATTTTAAACATTAAAAATAAAAAAATCTTTTAAATTGAATTTTTTTATCATGTTTGGTTCTTTTAAATCCATTTTTACTAAATATAACCGATTTTATAAGAGTAGCTTTAAAAATCTATTAAATAATTTAATCTGTCACTCTTAATAAAATGACATCATATCATATTTAATCTTTTCCGGATTTTTTCTGCAGATTTGGCTGCTATTTGTTTTATTTAAATTAAAACTAAAGCGCCAGCAAAATAATTTTAAACAGACTGTCTGAGATCATAAATTTTGATTCATAATTCATCATAGGTAGTGTAAAAAAAAAATGTTCAACTCTTTTATACTTATAACATATTTCTCCTGTGATAATTCTAGAAGGTGGGTTTAATGGCGTACCTATCTGGAATATGAAGTTTTACGTATGAGATTATTGATTTAAATTTAATCCATTTTGTAAATTTTTCATTCATTTTGTTCAGTTGTACATTTTCTAAGATGAAATTTTTAATAAAGATGTATCAAACATACTTGGGACTCTTACAAATTCCTCTACACTTCTCTAGTCAGACCTCAGGTAGAATGTAATTCATTCATATGGTCTCCACACTTCATTGTACACTCGATGGCGGTTGAAAGAATCCAGAGTTTCTAAGATTTATTAATTTTAAATTAAATACACGCTCTGAGGATATCAATTATGATTATCTCGTTAGCCGTCTAAAATTGTTAAAATTATCAGTGAGACGTACAATGACCGACGTTATATTTATATACAGGATCATCAATGGTATGATAGACCCCCCCCAGATTGTTAGTCTGCTTGACTTTCACGCACCATTGAGGTCATCGAGACACAATTCATTGTTTTATTACAGTGGTAATGTCAGAACTCATGCACTAGCTAACTCCGCAGATCCCAGAGTGCATTCTTTGGCGAATGAATTTGCGGAGGTGGCCGACATCTCTTTATAGGACTACATTATTACAATTTTTTGTGTCTCAACTCAATGGTGACGGATAAATTGCTTTGCTTTTTGATTATGTAAAAACATGCTGACACTATGTGATTTTTTTCTTCATGTATTGAACTTCTGATGTAATTTTCTGTGTTAATGGCTGAATAGGGCGTGTAATTTTGTATAACTAGTGATGTTGGGATGGAGAATGATATGAATATATGGAGCGCTGCTGGATGGATACTTGGTAACCTGTTATAGAAAATGAGAGCCTCTCAAAAGAGCTGCAAATGGTGATCCATACTGGGGTCTTAGAGCCGGTCGTGTGATCAGTAGTCAATATTGACCATGCCAAATTTTTCACTCGTAAAAATTGTTTGCGGGTTGCTTGCATGTCAAAGTTAATCCTGCTTAATAGTTATTTGAAAATTTGCGGGGTTTGAAGGATCAGCCATCCACCGACTGCACCAGCCCGGCAGAGGATATGCAGTGAGTCTTGTCACCAGAGCCATATACCCACTCATTCTCCTCGGCTCCATTGTCTACTGTCATCACGGAAAACGGAGAGCAATGAAAGAAGTAACAAAGATTTTCTATTCAATACAATGTAGTGGTACATTTTAATATCGCGGCTAGGGAAGAAAACTAATCCAACTTTTATGTCAATAGGGCTTTAAATAAACATGACTCAATATGGTGAGTTTCATAAGATGTTAACTTTCAAGGTCGTTGTACAACGAAAACAATCTTGAAAGCATTATTACTTAATGATTTTAATAAGAAGAAATCATCATATCATTTACCATGTGTTTTACAGATTGAGTTAAAAAAACTGAAAATTGTTCCTAAAACAAACTATATCCTATATAGGCACTGTTTATGTAAATGCCTTCGATAGCTGGTTCCCAGGTTTCCGATTAACAATAAGCACACATATGATATATGAACTGCACTAACCTCTTTAATTTTGCTGTCTTTCTGGTCCGATGTTGTTGTTCATTTAGCTGAGTTGTCTTCTTTTGATTTCGACCGACCGAAGCGCGCACTGGTGGTTTATTTGGACCGTTAGACAGGTCGAAGCACGGGATGTAATTGAATGACGCCTGTTGGTTACCGTCTTCTTAGCTTTCAGATAAAAAAGCGGCAATACTCACACACACACATGTACATTATTATAAACCAAGAAACTCGGTGGTGCCAATAGAAGTAACAAGGCGTGTAAACAAGCACCATCACAATGTAGACCTAAACGTGGCTTTAAAATGATTTATACTGGAAAGTGAGTGCCTGGAGGATAGGCGAATAATTATAAATCTGAAAATGATGTCAAATTTGATTTATTTTAAATATACATCGTACAATTTTATCTTTTATTCTGGATTTATTCACCCCTGGGTTCGAAATCTGTCACTTTGTTGGTGAAAAATTTTCGATAGCTCATCATCAGACGAACTCTAACAGCCAAAATTTACAAAAAATTGTAAAAAACAGCCCATGTCATAAATAAATTATCTCGTATATACTCCTTCTCTATACACGAGTCCTACTCTCACAGAGAAGAAATAAATGTTAAATGAAATATATATATATATATAATTGATAATTCTAAAATGTATTATATCTTCTAATATTAATTTTTTTATTTGTAATTGTTTAATTTTATCAGTATATGTTTTATAAGTTAGCCCATAGCTACTCACTCCATAACTGACAACCACGTGTTCTTGCACGCATACTTACACGTGTACAGCACGTGTTCTGGCACCGCTTACCCAGGACTGTTCTATGAGCGAATGCTCCCATATCGGTTTTTCTCATTCTCTTCCAGGTTGACATTTTTTAAATGATAAAAGGTTACTGTGCTCCGTCGAGCATCTACGAGCTTCTTATAGTCGCCGATGAAGTTTTCTGCTGCATTTGTGTCGGAGCTTGCTGCTTCACCGTGTCTCACAATGCTGTGAATGCCGGTTCTTCTCTTAAATTTCTCGAACCATCCATGACTTCCTTTAAATGGAACTTCTTTTTCGGCAGTTGATGATTCTGGCGCTATCTTAAGGAGGTCTTCGAAAATAACTTTGGCCTTCTCACAAATGATGTTTTCGTTAATAGTGTCGCCTTGCAATTGCGTTCGTTTTCGTTTATCCATATGAGAAGCAACCTTTGAACATCATCATGAATAGGGAACCGTTTCGTGGACATTCTTGACACCCCCTTTGAAGCATCTATCTTCTTAATTTTGTCCTTGTTCTTGACGATAGTGCAAATCGTTGATGTAGACCGATTGTTTGTGCGCGCTAGATCAGCCACGCTCACGCCTCGTTCTCGCTTTTTAATGATTTTAAGTTTCATTTCTACAGTTATTTTTATTCTCTTATGGCTTTTTCTTCAGGGACATTTTTGCAAGGTACAAATGCACAAAAAAAAATTACAAATAATGTCTGAACACAAGTTTGGAAAAATGTGTGATCACATGCGACACCAACGTGCTAGCGGAACGAGTGCTAACCAGAGACTGATGCACTGGCGCGGAAGTCCCGGCTCACAAGTCCGGTTACAAATAATGTCTGAACACAAGTTTGGAAAAATGTGTGATCACATGCGACACTAACGTGCTAGCGGAACGAGTGCTAACAAGAGACTGATGAAATGGCGCGGAAGTCCCGGCTAACGAATTACTCGTTATGGGAGGTGCTCGTTATGAGAGGTATGTATAGACAAGAAATAAAGTGTACGTATAGGAGAGGAGTTTGGAACATTAGTTGTGGGACGAAAGACATTTTATAAACATTTTTGGTGGAAACATAAATCCGGTAGTTTATGACACAATTTACGTAACAATAAAAGTATTTACTCTTTATTATCATCATTTTATTTTTGGGGGTTAGGACGGTGGTTAAATGAAATAAATGTCGATTGCGTGTAGAGGGGTGTTTATTGTCGGTATCATTAAAAACAAACAAGACAGATAGAATGAAAACAGTGAATGAATGATTGAAGATGTAGAAGGTGCATGTGTGTATGAAATGAAATGAAGCGAGCCGGCAAGACTGCCGTTGTGAAACGATGAAACTGGAGAGACTGCTTGGCGGTGAATCGAGCCAGACTTGTAGCAGCAGCCGACAACGCTGTCGCTAGCGTCGATGCCGACTGAGATGGCGGTGGATATGAATTATGATCGCTACAGATTAATGCATATTATATTGTCAGCGTTTAAATTTTCGTTCCAATCGAGTCATATTTTAAAAAAAAGTCGCGTCGCTATTTGAAAGTGATCACGCGGGTGATTAATTAATTACTTTCTTACACTCAGATAACGTTATATGGTTCATTCTGTGTTCACCGTACTGAGTAAATATTATATAAATATTTCAAATGAGGTCGTGGGTTGGAATTAAAATAGAAATTTTGGTCGACATTAGTTGTTCCTTTTAATTTCCCACGGGATAACATTTTAATTAAAATTAATTGAAAACGGTTTCATATATTTATTAAATCCTCACGTACGTGCGAGTAGAGATATTGGTACAAAATTAAAATATTGACGTTATGATTAAAAACAAAAAAACTAGTTTTTTTGATATGGTTTGCCGGAGCGACGGGCTTATATTTTGAAACCCTCAATCAGTTTTATCTCGGATCACATAGATGTCGCGGTATGATTTTAAATTAAATTCTCGTGCTACAAAATATATCCACTAGAATAATAATGTGCATACATTTAATATATGTTTGGGGGTTAGGATGGTGGTTAAATGAAATAAATGTGATTGATGTGTGTATTGTCGGTATGATAAAAACAATGAAGACAGATAGAAATGAATACAGTGAATGAACGAGTGAAGAAGGTGCATGTGTGCGTGAAATGAAAGGCGGTCTTGCTCAGTAAGCGCGAACCGACAAGACCGCCGTTGTGAAACGCTGATACTGGAGAGACTGCTTGGCGGTGAATGCTTGAGCCCGACTTGTGGCAGCAGCCGGCAGCACTGTCGCTAGCGTCGATGCCGACTGAGATGGCGGTAGATTTGAATTATGATCGCTACATATGTACGCGTAAGTATTTATTTTATGTATGTATTTTGGAGGATATTTATGAATACATAGATGATATGTATAAGCACAGTTAATGCAAGATGCAATGATGGCGTCTCCCCAAATACAATTCATCATTATGATCAGATTCATTAAAATAATTCGAATAAAGTGAAAAGACAAGGGTAAAATAGTACTTACAGTTTATTCACAAGGTTTATTTGAAAAAGTCACATCATGGGAAGCGATTAGAAATGCGATGAACTGGCTATGTGCACGGCCATCGGTTCGATGCTCTGCAAGCCGTACGGTGCAAGTTTGGCTTGCACTTTCACAGCGGTCGCTCTATGACTATCTCATCGTATAGTGGACAACAAAAATGGATAGTCTAAATGTTAAGATTATGGTGTTGACTCATAATAATTCAAACATTCACTTTGTTTCCTGCAGTCACCCTCCTTTTCATATCTTTCTTGACCTTTCTGTTCCAATCAAGCATATGTAGTTTAAAAATACACAAACTCATCTATTTGTTCCAAACATTCATTGCCTACCAATATTTCGTACGTTGTATTATTTTCATGCTTTCTTAATATTGTCACTTTTGACATGTTTACATTCACCATGAGGTCACGTTCCTTGCATACATCGTGTATACTACTTCGTAAACTATTTATTTATTCTTAATATAGTGCATATATATTGTGAGGGTAAGGACGGCGTTCCATCCTCTTCACCAGTTAGTCAGCGGAGAACACAAGAACGGAGGGTTTTTCACCTCAGAAACGCACACACACCAAGGTTTATCACATTTTGCTTTCATCATAACCTGGAAAAATTTATCAATAATACCTGGGAGAGATAAATGAAAAGATGTTGTACATTAACTAATGGAATCTAATAAAAAAAAACACAGGTTAAATTAGAATAAATTACAATCAAAATTAAATAATCCTTATTTCGTCGGGTTCGACGTTCTTCAGGACAGGCTGGTGACAAGATTAAAAATGTTACAAAATATAGTATATCCTCCAAATCCATACTCGCCTGTGTACATCCCATCATGGTAGAGCATCTTCATGACCCATCGTCGTAGTTAGTTATTTCGGTATCCCAAGCCGACGCAACAGGATTGGTAGAATAATAATGTAATCCCCATAATCCATCAGCAAGTACGAAGACATACCCTGGGCACCTCGGTCACCGGACCTTACACCGTGCGACTTTTTTGTGTAGGGATACCTTAAGTTGAGAGTTTACAGCAACAATCCTCGAACAATTCAGGCCCTACAAGAAAATATCCGCCGTGAAGTTGCTGCCATTGAACCGACGCTTTGCTCTCGCGTGTTCGCAAATTTAAGAGTCCGATTGCAAGAGTGTCTTGAGAGCAATGGACGGCATTTAGACGATATTGTTTATAAAACGTAAAATCCGCATCGTTAAACTCAATTTCGTATAAATAAAATATGAGAATAACATTGTAATTTTTTATTTAATTTAATATTAAACTTGAAAATTGTCCGTTGGACACCTTTACTAGAGTAATGGGGAGACGACCCATTTCTGAGAATATAGAAGAAAGTCGTTTTGTGACCATGGAAACAATGATAACAGGGTGAAGAATCATATGATTTGCAGTAAGTCTATGTTAATCTTGAAGACTAATTGTCGTAGTACAAGGTAAGAATATATTTTTTATTAAGAGAACACATTCTTATTGTGAAGTTGTAATTATTCAGAACAGACGGTCTGTGACATTTTAAATATGAATTAAATATATTAATTAGAAAGATATACATATAAAATCAATTTTATCTAAAAATATTGTTGTTGCGCCACCGGGATTCGAACCTGGATCTCTTTCCTAACCGGGGAAGGTAATGCACCTTTCGAAACACACCTGCATGGTTCGAAAATTTGTCGCTAAAAATATTGTCGCTGTAGCATAGTTGGATAATGCCTATACGTTAGGAAAGTGATTCAGGTTCGAATTCCAGTGGCGCAACAACAATATTTTTCGATACAATTGATTTTATACGCATATCTTTCTAATTAATATATTTAATTCATATTTAAAATATCACAGACCGTCTGTTCTGAATAATTACAACTTCACAATAAGAATGTGTTCTCCTAATAATAAAGTTGTATCAATGTGTCTAAAATTTAATAAAAATGAATTGATAATTCTGGCGTCAGCTATAAGATTACTCAAAGGTATTTGAGATTCTGTAAAAATAAAGTAGATGGCTCTTTCAAATAATGAAACGATCAAATATATTAATATCAAAAAGGTAACGTATAGGTTCGAAAATTTGTCGCTAAAAATATTGTCGCTGTAGCATAGTTGGATAATGCACCTTCCCAGGTTTGGAAAGAGATCCAGGTTCGAATCCCGGTAGCGCAACAACAATATTTTTTGTTAAAATTGATTTTGTATGTAAATCTTTCTAATGAATATATTTAATTCATATTTAATATATTTTTTACTTTTAGAATCGTATTTTAGAATTATGTAAAGTTCAATTCGATTACACTGATTGGGGCAAGATGGGATAATACGTCTAAATGTACTCCTTCATAATTATTTCAACACTTAAAGGGCGTGCATTAAAAAATAATTAACATTTTCGCGTTTTTTACGAAAATGTGGGTTTTTATATTAATTTATATCAGAAGTTATACAATAGATTTGACGTTTTTTAAAACTATTACTCAGATAAGATCTTTACACTAATGTAAAACTAATAAACTGAATGTCAGTTGCCATAATTAAGAAAATACAAGCATTATAAGAAAGACGGCGACCGTTTGATTCATTTTCCGCGTGCCAAAAAATTGCTTTAACATAGAAAATTCTTGCATATACGAAATATGTTTTCTTATAATCTTGAGGCCAAGATTACTGAGACAAATTTGTAAA
Source organism: Eubasilissa splendida (assembly GCA_031772225.1). Lineage (NCBI taxonomy): Eukaryota > Metazoa > Arthropoda > Insecta > Trichoptera > Phryganeidae > Eubasilissa > Eubasilissa splendida. Next base: position 6,612,988 of record CM062866.1, on the reverse strand, counting down.
ATATTTAAAATGAATAGAGTTATGATCCATTCAATTTGCAGTATATATGATACATTTTTGACATTTTTAAAACACTTTGTGTTTGTGAATACAAATTATTTTAAATAATATATTGATTTTACTAACATGACTTTAACCCTTACCAAACCATGCAGTAACACAGGTCTACCATCACAATTAAACCTGTAATATTTCGGTAAATACATGCAACATAAAATTCATATTTTAGATAATCCTAAAGAAAATATTAGCGCTTAGGAATGACTAGAGAAAAACCAATTATGAAAAAGGAATCGTACAAAAACAATTATTTTTTCCATTCAATCCATTGTAAAATTAATACGTTGGTAAAAATACAATTTGTGATATGAAAGACAGAGATCACACACTATTTTCACAGTGAAAAGAACAAAAAACATACAAATATAATTGTCTCTTTCTCACTAATTAAATGAAGAGAGATAAGAAGAAAGAACACATTGTATACGACTTAATAAATGCTCTAAATTATGTTATTAAGCATTTTTTCAAAATTGAACGGTCGATATTTAGAGTAAATTCGTGCCATTAAACCCATTTAAACTAATAAAAACATTTTTTCTAACTGTTATTTACGGTAACACGAGTTGACAGCGTGGCTGCGTTCGGGTATTTTACATCATGGTATGGTAAAGGTTAACCACCAAAGTCCCTAAAACTTCATCGTTTTCAATGGTGTTCATTTAATTGTTTCCTCGATTACCAATATTGCTCTCAATTCGGAGTTAAGTGAGAGCCGTCCGTAGCCACAATCACCACAAGAACACGCACAGAAAAACGTCTAAACGAGAAGAAAATCATTCAGCAACAAGTCAAAGAAACTGTCATCCTGACGCTACACTAACTGTCTGTTCATTTTTAGTTAATAAACAGTAGTGAAGTGTGTAAATTAAAATTTTGAAAATTTAATTTGTCGATTTTGCCTTTGATCCGACATCCGCTTCATGTTTGTTATTTTATGTCGTTTCGTTGTGCTTAAAAGTTACTTAGATGACCTTACAGCATTACGTGAAATCAAGTTCTGTGATAAAATGCTTTCACATTAATTGCGAAACTTTCTCACAATGTTAATAACTGCGCCATACTTTTCCCCGCCGTCCATCTTGTAAGATGGCGCGCGTCATTTATTTCGAAGTGGAAAACCAACAATTTACGCAAATTGTTATCCAAAGTTATTTTCTTAAAAGTTGTTCCTTTGTGTTCCGGTCGCGTCCCCGCTCTGTTTGTCTTGTTTTTGATCAAATTTCGAAACGGAGTTTTCTGAATTAATTTACGTAATTCGCACTCCATTTTCATACAAATCTAGGGACACCAAACGCCGCACGTACAACATTACGGCGAAAAAAGAGGACAATTATGGTTAGCTCGTGTGATAGAGTTCGTTGGCACCAAAATTTGGAGGTTAGACCGCATTGTGACAGTCTAATCATTGTGTCAAACACAAAACTAAGATTTGTAACTGTTTCAAAGCGTTACGAAATAATCGGTTGTTGAAATTACAAAAACTCTCGTCGAACCGTTTTTTGCTGAATACTAACTAATTAGCTAATTTACTATCACGCTGTTTCTTCGCCAAGTAGGTAGAAAAGATAGACTGTCGTACTCTTCTGTTCCGGTGTACTACTTGTGAGAACTGTCACTTGTTGCGTGAATGCGTGTGTGTGTTTGCCATGAGAGTGCGAATGTGAGTGGGTAGTCACCGCATTAGCGGGGAGCGCTCTCTCGTTTAACCTCTGTGCTTACGTATATAATAAACTGATAATTATTACAAGAAAGACCGAGTTTATCTTTCAATAATGCTTACACGAGATAACCAGATCTTCAGCAGAGGATAGAACACCAAAGTAATCTGTTTGTGAAAGTCAAGCTTACCACACTATTTTTGCGACGTTCAGTTTTATACATGTTCTCATGGACGCTCGTCAATTGATTGAGTGTCCAACGTAGTCGTTTTCCAATATTTGGTTGTAGTGCCAGGTCTTTCAACACTCGCCTCATATATTTTCTTTACTATTCTCAACTATTTCTTAATTCTATTCTTGCACCAAAGATGTACAACATATTGTCTTTAGGTTTGACGTGCAAGCAAAACTCTATTAAACGAAACATTTAAGAAAATGCTAACACCTTTTTATATTGTCAGAAATAAGTAGACAAGAGGTGGAAAAACCAGTTTGACACTAATTCCATGTACTTTGGGCATATTGCTAGAGAAGATGGAGAAATATGTGATCATTAAGAATACACAGTGTGTTCCAAAAGTATTTTTAATTTTGCTTCATTCGCTGCACCAACGCAACGAGCGAGAGAGGGTATGCCAACGTCTAGCCGCGTTCTTGGAAATTCAGTCGCTATGTAGCGTATCTTTACCAATTGTTCGAGAAATTTTCCTTGGAAAATTGATATCCCGATGAGGTGATGTGACTTGGCACTGAATGGATTTTTTCCTATGGGGCTACCTTAAATCAAAGGTATACGGTAACAATCCCCCCTCTCTGGACCAATTAAAAGCAAATGGCAGCGATCATAGAGAATACATGCAGAGCAGTTCTCAAAAATGTTGCCTCCCGTTTAGAAGAGTGCTGGCGAAATAACCGATCACACTTTGAATGTATTATTTTTAAGAAATAAATTCCCAGAGACTGTAGTTAAATGCAAAATAAACATTTTTAAATTTAACCAGTCCAGTATTTTATTACAGAATTTTTATTATGAAAAAGGCTTTTGGGATATAGGTATAATATACAATATAATTACTGATGATGGTAGCTGCGAGCCGGAACGCAAAAGTATGGCGAAAAATGTCCAGACTTGACAAAATATAAAAAGACTGCGGTATTTCCAAGACAACAAAGGTCAGGATTGTATAGTCTCTGGTGCATTCTATATTCTCATATAGTGTGGAATCATGGACTCTGAAGACAAGGGAAAAAGATGGATTGATTCCGTTGAAATGTGCTGATGGATATAAAGGTGTTCTTTTAAAGGTTTGTTTTTCGAATTGGCAGCACTTTTTTCAGCGACAGCCGACAGTTGATTTGTGCTCAGTTTGGTTTGCCATTTCACCATGAATAGACTAATGCCAATCGAAAATCGAGGTTCAGTTCGCGAAACCTACCGTGCGCTACGTCCATTTTACGGTCGACATAATCGTCCATCTGAGCAAGTAATTCGAATAACCATAGATCGTTTTCGCACCACGCATACTCTAATTGAAAATACGCATCCGTAGAGACGTCACACAGTGCGCACTGTAGAAGCTGTTGTTTCTTCAAACATGATGCCGGCCAGATAGTTACAGTCAATGGAGAGCGCTATAGATCCATGATTACTGACTTTTTTGGTCCCTAATTGAATGCCATTAATGTGGAAGAGCTGTTGTTTTAACAAGATGGCGCAACATGCCACACAGCGCGCGCGACAATCAATTTATTGAAGGAAACATTCGATGAGCGTATAATTTCGCGTAATGGACTTGTGAATTGGCGTCCAAGATCGTGTGATTTAACACCTTTGTGTTCGCGAGTTTACGCCGATAAATAATAGACGACTTGGAAGCCAACATGTGTCGCATTATTGCCGATATACGGTCCCGGCTGCTCCAAAAAGTGGTAAAAAATTGGACTTCCAGATTGCGCATTATTCGAGCCAGCCGCGGCGCCCATATGCGCGAATTCATTTTTAAACATTAATGGCATAAAATTATCTTTCCAATAAAGCCAATACCATGGCCACGTTTTTATGTATTTTATTTCATTTTAAAGTTCTATACCTCTAAAACAAACATCCTTTACATATTGCGCATACGATGGATGGCGAGATGCACGAATGTCTCCATTTTGCAGGAGCTGAACAACATTTGTCGAGTCGAATCCTTCAATTTTTTGGGCATCTTGTGAAAAGGGAAGATCCCCCACCCGTTGGACAGAGTAAGTAGCACTTCTCTAGTGAAAGTCCTAAGATCTGCAGGATTCCGAAAAATATGGAGGAGCATAGTCAAAAGGACGTGGAGAATTTCAGGAGATCATTATTCTCAGTCATGAGGGACCGACGTGGATGATGATGAGAATATACAAGAACAAATAATCTTCAAAAAAATGAACAGACCAAATTCAGAAGCAGAGGTAGGAACAAACTGAAAAAGAGAGAGAAAAGTAAAGATCAGGAGACAACAAAGAATTCTACATTTTCTTATAAATGCTTCAAATTGCAGATGGAAGCGTCGAGAATGTTCTCCTTTAGGGAGTTTGTCCTTCTTTTACGGGACGCTCGGTAGCCCTGCATAAATCCTTTGAATCCAGGACGGGATGAAATGGCGGCAAAGGGATGAAATCACAGACAGAGAGCTATGGTGAGAGAAATTATTTGAATTATTTATTAAAACGACAGAAGCTGCCGAGATATTCATTGAATGGAATGTGCTTCGCGTCAAACTATTTAAGAAATTCATATTTAAACATCGCTCCGGCGAGGGGGGACGCGAGTATAATCGCGTTCGGTTGATGAAATCTTTCGAATATTGTGACGTCACGTCTCTAGAGGGCAAAGCAACAGATGTTTCGCTAACATAATAACGCCGAAGTGTTGTAAAGTAGTGAGTAAACGAAGAAGTAGATGACTATAGAAATAGTTAAATGGTTATGAAACCTCACATAGGTAATACATGGGGTAATTTTATTTTAGGCGCCCGGAGTCGGTTCAACCTTTAACAGCGTTACAGATATGTATTTTAATGGCCGGTTGCGTGATCAATAGTACCATGGTAACTATTTACTAACGTCCGTAACGGGTTGTCGGTACATCAGATTGACAACTGTCAAAGATGATCAAAGACAATCTCGCCTCTCAGTGTTGCAAGGCGAATAATGATAAAATGTGCTCTATTTTCTGCATTATCCGTGGCTTTATTCGCCCCTGCGTTCGAGACCTGTCACGAGATCGTCATCGGACGAACTGTCATCGCTAAAATAGCGAGATAATCATGCCTATTCTCAAAATTGCAATATTGAAATGAAGGTGATTGTTACACCAACCCTCTAAAATAGTGTTATATTTGAATGAGAGAGAGGGAGAGAGAGTGAGGAGTGAGGGAGATAAACGTACCATAATCTGTCAAAACTATCTGTCTATTTTTGTGGGTTGGTGTAACAATCACCTTCATTTCAATATTGCAATTTTGAGAATAGGCCTGATTGAATGATTAATTGTCGTATACACTGCAACTTTCAACGTATTAATGTGACAGATGATGACTTTTGAAACGGCTGTGAAGAGTCCGTCATATTTTACCATCGATTCTCGTTTTTACTATCGGAGAGTAAAAACAGTTTACAACGGGATGTACTTTCGAAAAGTAAATATTTTTTTACCAACAAACAAGCCGTTTTCGCAAAAAAAATTACTTTAGTAATTTTTTTTATCATAGTAAAAAATTACTACTGATACTAGCCCTGAGATATTTTAAATTCTCTCAATTGTAATATATCTTTCTCATCTCTTTAACCTTTACCATACTGTGATATAAAATACCCATACGCAGCCATGCTGTCAACTTGTGTTACCGAAAGATATTAGAGTTTTTTAAACATTTTAATTGTGAAAAAATGTTTTTATTAGCTTAAATGGCTTTAAGATTGTTAATACTTAACTTATTCTAAATATTGATCATTAATTGCGAAAATAGGATTAATATCCTAACATAATTCGGAGCATTCGTCAAATCTTATACAATACAATATTTTTTCTTATCTTTCTTTATTCAATTTGTGAGAAAAAGAGATGATACAGGATGGCGCAAAATTAATCATCCAATTTTGTTTTTGAATAACTTTTTTACGCCACTTGACGTATATCATCTGATCGATTTCCATCACACAAAATATTTTTTTTTTTATTTACTAAAAAAGTTATTCAATAACAAAATTGGATGATTAATTTTGCACCACCCTGTATATTCGTATGTTTATTATTATTTTTAATGTGTAATCGATGTGTTATCTCTATACCGCAAATGGTATTTGGGTCAACGTATTAATTTAAAAAACAGACTGAATTGAAAAAAAAATATTTTTGTAAGATTCGCTTTACGTAATTGATTTTTCACCAGTCGGCTCTAAGCGTAGAACCCTTTAAGTGTAGCCTTCTACGCTAAAAGGGTTCTTTTTATGAACCACCACAATCTCAATTTTGGCCAATCATTTTACCTATAAACACATCTTGCTCTCCCTTTACCGCAACAATAGTTGCAACCTCTCCACCCTTTCTTCCACTTATTTATCTTCTGCACCTAAACATACTTATGTACCTAAACATTTCTGTGGATTTTCATAAATAGTATCACATGTTAAATATGAATTAAATATATTAATTAGAAAGATATACATATAAAATCAATTTTATCGAAAAATATTGTTGTTGCGCCACTGGAATTCGAACCTGGATCTCTTTCCTAACCGGGGAAGGTGCATAATCCAACTATGCTACAGCGACAATATTTTTAGCGACAATTTTCGAACCTATATATTACCTTTTTAATATTAATACATTTAATCGTTCCATTATTTGAAAGAGCCATCTACCTTATTTTTACAGAATCTCAAATACCTTTGAGTAAACTGATGGCAGACGCCAGAATTATCAATTCATTTTTATTAAATTTTGGACACATTGATACAACTTTATTATTAGGATAATACATTCTTATTGTGGAGTTGTAATTATTCAGAACACAGGTCTGTAATATTTTAAATATGAATTAAATAAATATATTAGAAAGATATACATATAAAATCAATTTTATCGAAAAATATTGTTGTTGCGCCACCGGGATTCGAACCTGGATCTCTTTCCTAACCGAGGAAGGTGCATTATCCAACTATGCTACAGCGACCATATTTATTATGTTAGTTATATTAATTTTACACTGTCTAAATCCCTCAATAAAATGAAATGAAGTAAAGTTGTAAATAATAATAATAATAAGAATTAGCCCTGTTTAAAAATAATAAAAAGTGTACGTTCAATCTTGAGAGGCTCTACGACGCGCTTTGCACAGTGAGACATCGAACATCTCGGTATCGTCTAATTATTGCACGATGGGGATAAGGGAATTAATTAATTAATTAAGGGACGAATTAAGGGATAAGTCCCTCGCTGCATTAGTAGTCCTAAAATATTATTATATAAGAGATACTAAAACAAAATAACCTACAAGTGTTGCAAAATTATTTGCAATAAACATAATTAAATCGTTTATTTTTTTATTCTTATGTTTATACTATAAGGATTTTGGACTCGAACTCGCCGGGCCTCAAAAATTTTAGTCAGCGAGTACCAGCGCCGCCGACTCGCTTTTCTCACTCTTCATACTTTACGCTCCGCTATACTATCCCTGAATAAATAAACGACTCGAAACTAACCGCGCGTTTTGTTCGATCATCACTAACAGCCGCCGCATATTAAAACAATATTTACAAGATACGGAGCATTGACGGCAGGTAATCTGTAGGTCAACTTTTTTCCTGTTCGCCCGCGGCGGGGACGTCTGCCCGGCGAGTCGATAAGTTTCCCCTGTAAATAAAACGAAAGTCGCAGAACAAAACGAATTGTCCAATGAAAGATAAATGTTTGGATACTTCTGACGTGTTTTCCCCGAAAGATCCATTCTCGCTTCTTGGCAAACGGAGCGAGCCGGTCGCGGGGTAATGGCCATCGGATATTCACCCGAAAAGGCAGAAACAATATTTTTCCGGCAGATGACGAACGAGAAAATAATCCCGGAGAAAACTTTCTAAACAAATAAGCGAAATACGGCGAATCAATGACGAAGGAGATGGGCACGAAGAAGAAAATAAAAATTTCACCTATTCCTTTATCACATTACATTCCACCGTGTGTCGGAGAATCTTGCGATCGAATTGACGCCTTCACGCCAAAACATCGTAATTTGTGAAAAAAAAACCCCTGCACGGAATATGTTTTTCTGGTCAATTAAAAATAAATATTAATAATAAGAAAAACTTAAAATTTTTAAACATCATTTTCTTCTTCGGAATGTCATTAACTAATCAAAAACATATGCTATTGTTTCATTAGCAGAATCCGTTTTTAAAAAAAAAAAAATTAGTACCTAACTTAAATTGTTCTTGATGACAACATTACTAGGTTTAGAATGCGACTTGAGTTGGTTGTTTATAATTTTTAGATTAGTTTTACACGCATTGTTTGTCTCCAACGATTCCAAATTATTTCGTTTATGACCAACACCGTTTACATGCAAAATAGACAATCCCAAATTTTTATCAAAACCATGACCATTTTCTAACAAATGATCAGAAATTCTGAAAACTATTAGGTAGTTAATAAAACAAAGTTAACAATTTAAAATAAATACTAATTAAATGTATTAATTATAAATATATTTGTCGAAAAATATTATTTTTGCGCTACCGGGATTCGAACCTGGATCACTATTTCCAATCCGGGGAAGTACACTACCAATTGTAATATAGCGCCAGTATTTTTCATGACAAATTTTCGAACCTATATGTTAGACTTTTTCAAATTAATACACCTGTTGTTCCATTATTTGAAAGTCATCTACATTGTTTTTACGGAATCTCAAATACCTTTGAGTAAACCGACTGCAGACGCCAGAGTTATCAATTGATTTTTATTAAATTTTGGACACATTGATACAACTTATATTATTAAGGAGAACACATTGATTTTATATGTATACATTTGTAATTAATACATTAAATTAGTATTTAAAACTTCACATACCTATGTTCTGAATAATTACAACTTCACAATAAGAATGTGTTCTCCTTAATAATTTAAAATAACACTATTTATTGATAAATCAACATGTTTCGGTACCTACGCTATCTTCTTCAGGAAAAAACACCCAAATTAAAAATGTAAGCATAGATAGCTGTGGCGGATAACTAATGGGAAGTACTGCGAAAACGAATTAAAATTGTGACTATTTGGTTATTTATAAATTAATATTTGCCGTCTTACAAAGAGTCACTCTTTTATTCTAGCATCAATTATCTTCGGAAACTTTAAACCATTAACAAATTAGACCCAACTTAATATGAAGAGGTGGATTATCGGCGTGCGCAATTATTACAGCTAGGCCATTAGATCCGCAGAAAAAGTAATAATATTTAGATAATAGGTTTACAGGGGGTGCTTTTTAGAGACTTTTGAAGTCGATTATACCACACTCACTCTTTCCACTCTCAGCATCTTGCTCCAATAAATGTTAGGACCACTGAAACATGCATTGAATGATGCAGAAGTTAATTAAATTGCTAAACATTTTAATTAGACACTGTCCAATTGAATCAATTCAGCAATATTTGAACATATCCAAGAACACACAATTGCTGAATTTTCACCTACAAAGGCACTGTTATTAAATAAATATCAGATATCTCATAGAGACGAAGCTATTTTTATTATATATAATGAAAAATAAATATAGAAATATGGGATAATTACAGGGCTTACGACCTGTCTTCGGCTGGCTCAAGTGATCACTTTAAATTTGATTAAGAAAAATGAATGATCAAATTTGGTCCATAGATGGCGATGGTGTAGTGATACTCGAAATGAATCCACGTACTAACATATATACAACTTTCAATAATTTTATGAATGTGAAGATTGAGGGTTGAGAATTGGTGAACGTTATGTATGTATATATATATATATATAAAGTGATCACTTAAGCCAGCCGAAGACAGGTCGTAAGCTCTGAAATTACCCCATATTTCTTTATATATTTTTCATTAAATATAATAAAAATAGCTTCGTCTCTATGAGATATTTATTTAATATTAATTCCCTTTTTTTACAATGTATTCTTAAATTATATACATTAGATTAAATATTATTAAAACAACAACTAGGATCCAATCTTTGTACGCATATAAAACTAATAAACTGAATATTATTTATAAGAATAATACGGTATAGGCATCCACTGAAAGACCGCGATTATTAAATTCGTTTCCAGTATTGTAACCAAAAATAAATAAATTCAGAATATGTTTTCTCATAGGTTCAAAGGCAACGCTACAAAAATAAATATGTATTAATGAAATTAACGAAATGTTAAAACAATAGACTTATAAATCCCCACATTAGCATAATATTATAAGTAATTTAAAAAAATAAAACCCAACACAAACGCTTTTGTAAAATTCCCAGTTTCCAAAATAGAAAACATTTACAAAAAAATTTCAATTAATCAATTACTCAAAGAAAATAACACTGGAAAATTTGAAACAAGCACAACATTAAGATTTAAAAATATTTAAAAAATTCCTAAATGTAACACCAAATAGTATCAGTAACATTTTATATACTTAGGGATTAAAAAAATCGATAGCCTCCCTACACAAATTAAAGAGATAAAAGATATACAAGAGCTTAAAAAGAAATTAAATGAACACTTCAAAAACACACAATTAGATAATAAATAGATTATAGAACACTTCAGAAGCACACAATTAGATGATAAATAATATTATAGAACACTTCAGAAGCACACAATTAGATAATAAATAACATTATAGATTACATTATAGAAAAGTGTAACTCTCTATATAAATTATTATAATTCCATCTCCAAGCACAAGATCTAGTCTCTTTTTGGAGAGGTAAGCGATTAAAAATCATGTAATTTTAATAATGCAGAATACTCAATTAACTCATTTTGAATTGAAATTGAAATATTAAAAAAAAAAAAAAAATTTACTTACATTTTTACATACTTTAGATTCTCATCTACGTTGGTCCCTCATGAATAAGAATCGCGGTCTCCATAAACCCTCGCCCTCTTAATTATGCTCCTCTACTTTTATCGAATTATTATTAATATTAGAAAGATATACAATCAATTTTATCTAAAAATATTGTTGCTGCGCTACTGGGATTCGAACCTGGATCTCTTTCCAATCCGGGGAAGGTGTATTAACCAACTATATTACAGCAAACAGTGCTTTTGACGACAAATTTTCGAACCCATATGTTACGTTTATCAAATTAATACATCTCTCGTTCCATTATTTGAAAGCCATCTACTTTGATTTTACGGAATCTCAAATACCTTTGAGTAAACCGATAGCAGACGCCAGAATTAACAATTCATTCTTATTAAATTTTGGACACATTGATACAACATATATTATTAAGGAGAACACATTTTTATTATGAAGCTGAAATTATTCAGTACATAGGTCTGTGATATTTTAAATACTAATTAAATGTATGATTCGAACCTGGATCTCTTTCCAAAAACAAAGTAGATGGCTTTTAAATAATGAAACGATAGATGTATTAATTTGAGAAGTGTAATATATGGGTTCGAAAATTTGTAGTCAAAAATACTGTCTGCTATAGCATAGTTGGTTAACACACCTTCCACAAACTGGAAAGAGATTCAGGTTCGAATTCCGGTAGCAACAACGATATTTTTCGATTATATTGATTTTATATGTCTATCTTTCTAATTAATACATTTAATTAGTATTAAAAATATCATTTACCTATGTTCTGAATAATTACAACTTCACAATGAGAATGTGTTCTCCTTAATAATAATTAGAGTATTTTAATCGGTTTAATGAGTGCGTATTTTTTTACTGTTTTTTTTGCGTCATATCACCGATGAAAGTAACAAAATCAACCTATTAGATAGATCATCTTCTACATCTACATCTACATATTATTAAAGTCGTAAACTATATTCGGTGTTGTATATATGTCGCGTTGTAACCATATCCGTCACACACGGAAAGCGCTGTATCTCGCGAGCCTGCTAGCCATTTGGGTATTTTTGAATTTTGACAGATAGTTGAAGGATGACATAAACTTTTTCCCCTTGACACTTTTTTCCTCCTTTTCTCCTCTATTTGTTACGACCATTTAAGTTTAATGAATACTATATTTTTTTAAATTTAGCCTAACTTTAACATTTTTGCTCACAACTCGGCGAGTTTAGAAGTGATAATTATTTTAAAATATTTCCGGGACGGCCCGCGGCCGACGGTATCGTCGTGTATATTTTTTAAATTTCTTCTTCTGATTAAGTGAATTTCGTGTTTTTGAGTTTTCCTCTGCGACATTACGACCAATTTTTTATTTATTATCAAGTTATACAAAACGATAGCGCGAAATTTATTCTGGAGGTTATAAACTCCCATCATTTCAATTTCATCTTTAAATTGTAAAAAACGCGTATTTTTTTTTTGAAAAACGTACGGACCTACCTAGATGCGCCGAAAATGCAAAAAAAGTGAAACTACAGACCCCGAAAAGTGATCTGACGACCGCGCGAGTAAAACAAATGAAAGCGTGTTTTGGCCTAAATTTGACATACGGAACAATAACAGACATTGCGATTTATGAAAATTGTCGATTTTCACACGAGAATTTATATATTTTTAGATTTGAAAACAATCTCTATACACTATGCGGTATAAAGCGCTCTTTTGAAAATACCATAATAATGAGGGTATATTTGCGTTATTGTACCCTGAAGAAAAATATTACCCCAACACGAATTAAAAATAGTATATTTATTTAATTTAGTTTCAATATTATTTCATTTTCATATGAAAAATTTAACATTTTTAGGTTTAAAATCAATCTCTCTATAGTGTTTGGTATAAAGCGATCGTTTAAAAATAGTCAAACAACGTAGATATCGGTTCATTTGACCACCATGAAGTGAAATATAAGCCGAATCCGAATTAAAAAGGGTATTTTATATAAATATGTATAATGTTATTTTACGACATGTACATTTTATTGTAGGCACAGTATTGGCATCTTTTACCGCCGAGTATTACGTTATTTTGGTAGAAATTCATTAATTTTATTTACGAAATCTATTTTTTTAAATTTTGCGCGTCTTATAGCGTATTTAGTTGTTTAATAAATGTTATAAATAAAAAACTTATTTTGGCGCGAGTATTTTTAGTTTTTTTACAACTTTGAAACATAAATGTCAGTATACATGCCGTTTCAGTTAAAATTATTTTTGTACATTGGATTCTTGATTAAATAATTTTAATAATGCAAATATGTTTTTACAATATACCGAACAAAATAGTATTTTCAGATTTTCTACTATTAATATTTCTCAATAAATATAATTTAGTTTCCTCAAAAGAGTAGAGATTATTTTTTCAATAATGTTAAACAATACGATACATGAATTGATATTAAAAGTTATTTTTTTGTTAACAATTTTTTAATATAGAGCGCACAAGATGTGATTTCAAGATTTTGAAATTTCCTAAGGATTAAAAAGACAATTTTCAAATTGAAATATTTCCGCGATGTTTTTTTCATGGCCGTTTGTTTTTTTAACTTTAATCGATAGGAGTGCTATTTATATTATTATTTACACGATTAAAATCATCATCATCGTTTAAATCGCCACATTCTTCTTTGATTTTCACAAACGACGTAGAGGATAGTACGCCGCACAGTGCAGATAAATGGAATGCTGCCTCTTGAATTGTATTGAACACATTTGCGTATTATTATTTTTATTGGGAAATTATAAGACGCCAAAAAATTATAAGTTGGGAAATTATAAGATGCTAGGAAATTATAAGATGTTGGGAAAATATAAGTAGCTGGGAAATTATAAGAGGTTGGGAAATTATAAGGCGGTGGGAAATTATAAGACTCTAGGAAATTATAAGAAGCTGGGAAACTATTAGCCGCTGAGAAATTATAAGAGGTTGTGAAATTATAAGCCGCTCGGAAATTATAAGATGCTGGGAAATTGTAAGATGCTGGGAAATTATAAGATGTTGGAAAATTATAAGACGGTGAGAAATTATAAGAAGCTGGGAAATTATAAGAGGTTGGGAAATTATAAGGTGCTGGTAAACTATAAGATGCTGGGAAATTATAAGAGGTTGGGAAATTATAAGATGCCAAGAAATTATAAGAAGCTGGGAAATTATAAGCCGCTGGGAAATTATAAGAGGTTGGGAAATTATAAGATGCTAGGAAATTATATGATAAGCTGGGAACATATAAGATGGTGGGAAATTATAAGATGCCGGAAAATTATAAGATGGTGGGAAATAATAAGATGCTGGGAAATTATAAGCCGCTAGAAAATTATAAGATGATGGGAAATTATAAGAAGCTGGGAAATTATAAGATTCTAGGAAATTATAAACCGCTAAAAAATTATAAGATGATGGGAAATTATAAGAAGCTGGGAAATTATAAGATGCCGGGAAATTATAAGATGCCAGGAAAATATAAGATGCCGGGAAATTATAAGATGCCAGGAAATTATAAGAAGCTAGGAAATTATAAGCCGCTGGGAAATTATAAGATGCTGGAATTTTATAAGCTGGAAAATTATAAGGTGCTAGGAAATTATAAGATGCTGGGAAATTATAAGACGCCAGGAAATTATAATTTCCCAGCTTCTTATAATTTCCCAGCTTCAAATAATTTCCCAGCTTCTTATAATTTCCCAGCTTCTTATTTTTTTCAGCTTCTTATAATTTCCCAGCTTCTTATAATTTCCCAGTGGCTTATAATTTCCCAGTTTCTAATAATTTCCCAGCTTCTTATAATTTTCTGTCGTCTTATAATTTCCCAGCATCTTATAATTTCCTACCGTCTTATAATTTCCCACCGTCTTACAATTTTTCATAGGTCAGTTAAAGTTATCAGTCAGGCTAGCTGTCACCAGTTTGTTATTTTTACACAATGCGGCACATTCTAACACAAAATGCTGCACTGTATTGAAAATCGAGCCAATGCGGATTCTAATAAACAAACTAAATAAATAAAAAGATTATAAAGCGTGTTTGATATTTTTTTTTTATGTATGTACAATAAATGAATAGTTTACTTGTGTTTATATGTGATAAGATTATTCATCAAGAATTATCTTTTTATAGACCATAGTTTACGAGTAATAGATTTGCCGGATATTAGAATCAAAATCTCCTTTCGACATAGTGATTAGTGAATTGTATTGAACACATATGTCTAGTATGCCTATTATTATATTTTAAATTCAAAATAGTTTGATAATTTGGAAAAGAGTTAAATATTTCGTTTGTTATTTAAATTGATATAAATGTGGAACGCCTGTGAGTTCGCAAAAGGTGTAACGTTGGAATTGATATGTTATTTATTCACAGGCGCAAAGTTTGTTTTTAGACGTTTAATACTTAATTTTCTTAGTAAATCAGTATAAACTGCTTACTTACTTACTAACTTACCATCACGCCGTTTCCCCGCAGAGGTAGGCAGAGAAGATAGAGCGCTATACTCTTCTGTCCTGACACACAATTCTCTCCTCATTCACATTCAGACATCTTCTCATACAAGCTCGCCGATCGTTGAGGCTTCTAACAGAAGCATCCTCCATTAACTGGTTTACCTGGTCGTGCCAAGTCTTCCACTGATGTCCTCTATTTCTGGTGCAATCAACACTTGATTATATTGATTAGTTTGAGTGCGATTTTAATTTTGAAAAATTCCACTGATAGCATTTAAAAAAACAGGATTTCTTATTTATATCACTTCTGCTGTTGCCACCACACTGAGTTTTTGATTATTTTTGATTAGTTTAAGTGCGATTTTAATTTTGAAAAATTCTACCAGTAGGTGAATATGTTATGCATTTAAAAACAAGAAGTTAGTTATCCGGCGGTTAATTATCCGGCCGTTAGTTATCCGGTGGTTAATTATCCGGCCAGTAATTATTCGGCGGTTAATTATCCGGCCGTTAGTTATCCGGCGGTTAATTATCCGGCCGTTAGTTATCCGGTGGTTAATTATCCGGCCCCAGTTTATCCGGCGGTTAATTATCCGGCCGTTAGTTATCCGGAGGTTAATTATCCGGCCAGTAATTATCCGGCGGTTAATTATCCGGCCGTTAGTTATCCGGCCGTTAGTTATCCGGCGGTTAATTATCCGGCCGTTAGTTATCCGGTGGTTAATTATCCGGCCATAGTTTATCCGGAGGTTAATTATCCGGCCATAGTTTATCCGGCGGTTAATTATCCGGCCGTTAGTTATCCGGCGGTTAATTATCCGGCCATTATTTATCCGGCGGTTAATTATCCGGCCAGTAATTATCCGGCGGTTAATTATCCGGCCATTATTTATCCGGCGGTTAATTATCCGGCCAGTAATTATCCAGCGGTTAATTATCCGGCCGTTAGTTATCCGGTGGTTAATTATCCGGCCATAGTTTATCCGGAGGTTAATTATCCGGCCGTTATTTATCCGGTGGTTAATTATCCGGCCATAGTTTATCCGGAGGTTAATTATCCGGCCATAGTTTATCCGGCGGTTAATTATCCGGCCGTTAGTTATCCGGCGGTTAATTATCCGGCCATTATTTATCCGGCGGTTAATTATCCGGCCAGTAATTATCCGGCGGTTAATTATCCGGCCATTATTTATCCGGCGGTTAATTATCCGGCCAGTAATTATCCAGCGGTTAATTATCCGGCCGTTAGTTATCCGGTGGTTAATTATCCGGCCGTTAGTTATCCGGTGGTTAATTATCCGGCCGTTAGTTATCCGGTGGTTAATTATCCGGCCATAGTTTATCCGGCGGTTAATTATCCGGCCGTTAGTTATCCGGTGGTTAATTATCCGGCCAGTAATTATCCGGCGGTTAATTATCCGGCCATTATTTATCCGGCGGTTAATTATCCGGCCAGTAATTATCCAGCGGTTAATTATCCGGCCGTTAGTTATCCGGTGGTTAATTATCCGGCCGTTAGTTATCCGGTGGTTAATTATCCGGCCATAGTTTATCCGGAGGTTAATTATCCGGCCATCGTTTATCCGGCGGTTAATTATCCGGCCGTTAGTTATCCGGCGGTTAATTATCCGGCCATTATTTATCCGGCGGTTAATTATCCGGCCAGTAATTATCCGGCGGTTAATTATCCGGCCGTTAGTTATCCGGTGGTTAATTATCCGGCCATAGTTTATCCGGCGGTTAATTATCCGGCCGTTGTATATCCGGTGGTTAATTATCCGGCCAGTAATTATCCGGCCAGTAATTATCCGGCCTATAATTATCCGGCTAAGGTGAAATTACAATGTCTTCAATGACAATTATCCGCCGGATAACTCACAGCCGGATAATTAACCGCCGGATAATAAACGGCCGGATAATTAACCGCTGGATAACTAACGGCCAGATAATTAACCGCCGGATAATTACTGGCCGGATAATTAACCACCGGTTAATTACTGGCCGGATAATTAACCACCGCATAAACTAGGGCCGGGTAATTAGCCACCGGATAACTAACGGCTAATCTTATCTTTCAGCCATCTGGCAAAATTAAAAATATCTCGCGGGAAACCCCCTAATTATCGATTCTGGTGTGTGACGCACCTGTCCACCTCCAAATATGCAAACTTATGAAAATATAGCTTATGACTTTAATATGTACTAGTCACCCATACTCGAATAATTTCCTTACATAAAACAAGATACTAATTAGGTCTGCATTCCTGAGCGGGCGGTGTCCAAGTCCAGTCAAACCAACAATCATACGTTCGCGTGCATCTCTAAGTATCTCACGAGTACACAAAATATGCTCAGGCGTCTGTTCCACTCTAGACGCTCTAGCAATGAGCTCTATAAGAGATAAGAGTCTCAAGGTTTGTTAAAATAGGAAGGTGATGGGACCCCGTGAGAGGTGTGTTGAACACATGATTAACTTAAGAACGTTGAAGCTAAGGTGAAATTACAATGTCTTCAATGTTTTTTTCATGGCCGTTTGTTTTTTTATTATTATTCCCACGACAAAAATCATCATCATCATCGTTTAAATCGCCACCTTCTTTTTTAATATTCACAAACGACGTACAGGATAGTACGCCGCACAGTGCAGATAATTGGAATGCTGCCTCTTGAATTGTATTGAACACATATGTCTAGTATGCCTATTATTATATTTTAAATTCAAAATAGTTTGATAATTTGGAAAAGAGTTAAATATTTCGTTTGTTATTTAAATTGATATAAATGTGGAACGCCTGTGAGTTCGCAAAAGGTGTAACGTTGGAATTGATATGTTATTTATTCACAGGCGCAAAGTTTGTTTTTAGACGTTTAATACTTAATTTTCTTAGTAAATCAGTATAAACTGCTTACTTACTTACTAACTTACCATCACGCCGTTTCCCCGCAGAGGTAGGCAGAGAAGATAGAGCGCTATACTCTTCTGTCCTGACACACAATTCTCTCCTCATTCACATTCAGACATCTTCTCATACAAGCTCGCCGATCGTTGAGGCTTCTAACAGAAGCATCCTCCATTAACTGGTTTACCTGGTCGTGCCAACTCTTCCACTGATGTCCTCTATTTCTGGTGCAATCAACACTTGATTATATTGATTAGTTTGAGTGCGATTTTAATTTTGAAAAATTCCACTGATAGCATTTAAAAAAACAGGATTTCTTATTTATATCACTTCTGCTGTTGCCACCACACTGAGTTTTTGATTATATTGGTTAGTTTAAGTGCGATTTTAATTTTGAAAAATTCTACCAGTAGGTGAATATGTTATGCATTTAAAAACAAGAAGTTAGTTATCCGGCGGTTAATTATCCGGCCGTTAGTTATCCGGTGGTTAATTATCCGGCCAGTAATTATTCGGCGGTTAATTATCCGGCCGTTAGTTATCCGGCGGTTAATTATCCGGCCATAGTTTATCCGGAGGTTAATTATCCGGCCATAGTTTATCCGGCGGTTAATTATCCGGCCGTTAGTTATCCGGCGGTTAATTATCCGGCCATTATTTATCCGGCGGTTAATTATCCGGCCGTTAGTTATCCGGTGGTTAATTATCCGGCCAGTAATTATCCGGCGGTTAATTATCCGGCCATTATTTATCCGGCGGTTAATTATCCGGCCAGTAATTATCCAGCGGTTAATTATCCGGCCGTTAGTTATCCGGTGGTTAATTATCCGGCCGTTAGTTATCCGGTGGTTAATTATCCGGCCATAGTTTATCCGGAGGTTAATTATCCGGCCATAGTTTATCCGGCGGTTAATTATCCGGCCGTTAGTTATCCGGTGGTTAATTATCCGGCCAGTAATTATCCGGCGGTTAATTATCCGGCCATTATTTATCCGGCGGTTAATTATCCGGCCGTTAGTTATCCGGTGGTTAATTATCCGGCCGTTAGTTATCCGGTGGTTAATTATCCGGCCATAGTTTATCCGGAGGTTAATTATCCGGCCGTTGTATATCCGGTGGTTAATTATCCGGCCAGTAATTATCCGGCCAGTAATTATCCGGCCTATAATTATCCGGCTAAGGTGAAATTACAATGTCTTCAATGACAATTATCCGCCGGATAACTCACAGCCGGATAATTAACCGCTGGATAACTAACGGCCGGATAATTAACCGCTGGATAACTAACGGCCAGATAATTAACCGCCGGATAATTACTGGCCGGATAATTAACCACCGCATTTATGCTTTTTAGTTACCACCGTTACTACCATTAGTTAGTTACTACCATTAGCCACCGGATAACTAACGGCTAATCTTATCTTTCAGCCATCTGGCAAAATTAAAAATATCTCGCGGGAAACCCCCTAATTATCGATTCTGGTGTGTGACGCACCTGTCCACCTCCAAATATGCAAACTTATGAAAATATAGCTTATGACTTTAATATGTACTAGTCACCCATACTCGAATAATTTCCTTACATAAAACAAGATACTAATTAGGTCTGCATTCCTGAGCGGGCGGTGTCCAAGTCCAGTCAAACCAACAATCATACGTTCGCGTGCATCTCTAAGTATCTCACGAGTACACAAAATATGCTCAGGCGTCTGTTCCACTCTAGACGCTCTAGCAATGAGCTCTATAAGAGATAAGAGTCTCAAGGTTTGTTAAAATAGGAAGGTGATGGGACCCCGTGAGAGGTGTGTTGAACACATGATTAACTTAAGAACGTTGAAGCTAAGGTGAAATTACAATGTCTTCAATGTTTTTTTCATGGCCGTTTGTTTTTTTATTATTATTCCCACGACAAAAATCATCATCATCATCGTTTAAATCGCCACCTTCTTTTTTAATATTCACAAACGACGTACAGGATAGTACGCCGCACAGTGCAGATAATTGGAATGCTGCCTCTTGAATTGTATTGAACACATATGTCTAGTATGCCTATTATTATATTTTAAATTCAAAATAGTTTGATAATTTGGAAAAGAGTTAAATATTTCGTTTGTTATTTAAATTGATATAAATGTGGAACGCCTGTGAGTTCGCAAAAGGTGTAACGTTGGAATTGATATGTTATTTATTCACAGGCGCAAAGTTTGTTTTTAGACGTTTAATACTTAATTTTCTTAGTAAATCAGTATAAACTGCTTACTTACTTACTAACTTACCATCACGCCGTTTCCCCGCAGAGGTAGGCAGAGAAGATAGAGCGCTATACTCTTCTGTCCTGACACACAATTCTCTCCTCATTCACATTCAGACATCTTCTCATACAAGCTCGCCGATCGTTGAGGCTTCTAACAGAAGCATCCTCCATTAACTGGTTTACCTGGTCGTGCCAAGTCTTCCACTGATGTCCTCTATTTCTGGTGCAATCAACACTTGATTATATTGATTAGTTTGAGTGCGATTTTAATTTTGAAAAATTCCACTGATAGCATTTAAAAAAACAGGATTTCTTATTTATATCACTTCTGCTGTTGCCACCACACTGAGTTTTGATTATATTGGTTAGTTTAAGTGCGATTTTAATTTTGAAAAATTCTACCAGTAGGTGAATATGTTATGGATTTAAAAACAAGAAGTTAGTTATCCGGCGGTTAATTATCCGGCCGTTAGTTATCCGGTGGTTAATTATCCGGCCAGTAATTATTCGGCGGTTAATTATCCGGCCGTTAGTTATCCGGCGGTTAATTATCCGGCCGTTAGTTATCCGGTGGTTAATTATCCAGCCATTATTTATCCGGCGGTTAATTATCCGGCCAGTAATTATCCGGCGGTTAATTATCCGGCCGTTAGTTATCCGGTGGTTAATTATCCGGCCAGTAATTATCCGGCGGTTAATTATCCGGCCGTTAGTTATCCGGAGGTTAATTATCCGGCCATAGTTTATCCGGCGGTTAATTATCCGGCCGTTAGTTATCCGGTGGTTAATTATCCGGCCAGTAATTATCCGGCGGTTAATTATCCGGCCGTTAGTTATCCGGTGGTTAATTATCCGGCCAGTAATTATCCGGCGGTTAATTATCCGGCCAGTAATTATCCGGCGGTTAATTATCCGGCCAGCATTTATCCGGCGGTTAATTATCCGGCCGTTATTTATCCGGCGGTTAATTATCCGGCCAGTAATTATCCGGCGGTTAATTATCCGGCCGTAATTATCCGGTGGTTAATTATCCGGCCGTTAGTTATCCGGCGGTTAATTATCCGGCCGTTATTTATCCGGCGGTTAATTATCCGGCCAGTAATTATCCGGCGGTTAATTATCCGGCCGATATTTATCCGGCGGTTAATTATCCGGCCAGTTTTTATCCGGCGGTTAATTATCCGGCCATTATTTATCCGGCGGTTAATTATCCGGCCTAATTTATCCGGCGGTTAATTATCCGGCCATTAATTATCCGGCGGTTAATTATCCGGCCGTTATTTATCCGGCGGTTAATTATCCGGCCGTTAGTTATCCGGTGGTTAATTATCCGGCCAGTAATTATCCGGCGGTTAATTATCCGGCCGTTAGTTATCCGGTGGTTAATTATCCGGCCATAGTTTATCCGGCGGTTAATTATCCGGCCGTTATATATCCGGTGGTTAATTATCCGGCCATTATTTATCCGGCGGTTAATTATCCGGCCGTTAATTAACCGGTGGTTAATTATCCGGCCATAGTTTATCCGGCGGTTAATTATCCGGCCATTATTTATCCGGCGGTTAATTATCCGGCCAGTAATTATCCGGCGGTTAATTATCCGGCCATTATTTATCCGGCGGTTAATTATCCGGCCGATATTTATCCGGCGGTTAATTATCCGGCCGATATTTATCTGGCGGTTAATTATCCGGCCGTTTGTTATCCGGCGGTTAATTATCCGGCCAGTAATTATCCGGCGGTTAATTATCCGGCCGTTATTTATCCGGTGGTTAATTATCCGGCCATAGTTTGTCGACTGACTGATAGCCGATCGACTCATTAGCGTTTCCAGGTGGAAAGTGGATGGAGAGGCACGGAGCATTATTTTTGTTCAAGTACATAATTAATATATTTATACACCAAACAAATACATGTACATACAATCTAAAAAATTATGTTTGAAAACACGCCCTATTTCAGAATGACCAGTGTGATATTATGCATGCAATGTTCAAAGAACATTTATATACAGTTCGATCCTATCTGACTCATCAGAAATAGTTCGAATCAATCATCCTGCCTGGAATAGAATGAAGCCGGATGTTATCCTGAATATAACGATGCGCGAATTGACTTTCTGGACTTATCAAATGGAAGAAGAAAATAACTATCTAAATGAAGTTAGTGAACGCGCAGAGGGTCACCGATTTAGAAAAGGGTGTAGAGGACTAAAAGAAAAAATGTATTTATCTATAAAAATATTAATACTAGACTGCCCACACAGCTGCCGCCTGGTAGCAGACGTCTCCTGCAGAGACGCAGTACTCAGTTGTCAATTTGCAGAATAAAAATGCTTCTGTTCTGTTCTGCAGACTCGGGAATAAATTCCGGGCGATCGCTTCCAGTAAATAAAAAGATTTTTAAAAAATATCCGGCGGTTAAGTATCCGGTGGGTAACTAACCGGTTGGTAACTAACGTAATTAAGTTGTTAAGTATCCGGCGGTTAATTATCCAGCGTATAATTATCCTGTTGTTAAGTATCCGGCAGTTGAGTATCCGGTGGGTAACTAACCGGCGGTTAATTATCCGACTGTTAGTTATCCGGCGTGTAATTATCCGGCGGTTCATTATCCGGCCGTTAGTTATCCGGCGGTTAATTATACGGCCGTTAGTTATCCGGTGGTTAATTATCCGGCCGTTAGTTATCCGGCGGTTAATTATCCGGCCGTTAGTTATCCGGCGGTTAATTATACGGCCGTTAGTTATCCGGTGGTTAATTATCCGGCCGTTAGTTATCCGGCGGTTAATTATCCGGCCATAGTTTATCCGGCGGTTAATTAACCGGCCATAGTTTATCCGGCGGTTACCGTAATTATCCGGCGGTTAATTATCCGGCCGTTAGTTATCCGGCGGTTAATTATCCGGCCATAGTTTATCCGGCGGTTAATTATCCGGCCGTTAGTTATCCGGTGGTTAATTATCCGGCCATAGTTTATCCGGAGGTTAATTATCCGGCCATAGTTTATCCGGCGGTTAATTATCCGGCCGTTAGTTATCCGGCGGTTAATTATCCGGCCATAGTTTATCCGGCGGTTAATTAACCGGCCATAGTTTATCCGGCGGTCTATTATCCGGCCATTTTTTATCCGGCGGTTAATTATCCGGCCATAGTTTATCCGGCGGTTAATTATCCGGATAATTAACCACCGGATAAACTATGGCCGGATAATTAACCACCGGATAACTAACGGCCGGATAATTAACCGCCGGATAATTACTGGCCGGATAATTAACCACCGGATATATAACGGCCGGATAATTAACCGCCGGATAAACTATGGCCGGATAATTAACCACCGGATAACTAACGGCCGGATAATTAACCGCCGGATAATTACTGGCCGGATAATTAACCGCCGGATAAATAATGGCCGGATAATTAACCGCCGGATAATTACTGGCCGGATAATTAACCACCGGATAACTAACGGCCGGATAATTAACCGCCGGATAATTACTGGCCGGATAATTAACCGCCGGATAATTACTGGCCGGATAATTAACCACCGGATAACTAACGGCCGGATAATTAACCGCCGGATAAACTATGGCCGGATAATTAACCGCCGGATAAACTATGGCCGGATAATTAACCACCGGATAACTAACGGCCGGATAATTAACCGCTGGATAATTACTGGCCGAATAATTAACCGCCGGATAAATAATGGCCGGATAATTAACCGCCGGATAATTACTGGCCGGATAATTAACCACCGGATAACTAACGGCCGGATAATTAACCGCCGGATAATTACTGGCCGGATAATTAACCACCGGATATATAACGGCCGGATAATTAACCGCCGGATAAACTATGGCCGGATATTTAAAAATGATGGATCCGTATTAATGACTCAAATTATGGTCACGATGTCAGATGCGTTCAGGTGTCGTCCAGCGGAGCGTATATCAAAGGTGCATGGTCGCGAAACAAAATGGCTGTAGTCGGCGACACGTGGAATAAGGTCTACTCGGGGAATATAGTTCAATGATACAAGAACGCGGGCCACGGCACGATGAGATTGGCATGAGTGTTGATACAATATACAATATCACACAGTTCAACGTCAAGTACAGTCATCACACGACTCTTGATAATCGAGGCGGAGAAATTATTGCGAAAGAGCTCGACTCTAGTGGCGGTCGGCTGGAATCTGATGAAGCGGGGCCGATGGACCGAACGCGTCCCAGGACCGGACCTTCTACATCGTGCACGTTTCTATGGAATCCGGGGGGCTAGATGCACAATAGCTCATTGCAATCGTAGGCGCGGATAAATATTGTAATTTAAAAATAGACTCACAAGTGTTAAATGTTTTATACACGTTGTAACCGCAACGGTTCAAGGTCGACTGACTGATAGCCGATCGACTCATTAGCGTTTCCAGGTGGAAAGTGGATGGAGAGGCACGGAGCATTATTTTTGTTCAAGTACATAATTAATATATTTATACACCAAACAAATACATGTACATACAATCTAAAAACCACCGGATAACTAACGGCCGGATAATTAACCGCCGGATAATAACTGGCCGGATAATTAACCGCCGGATAACTAACGGCCGGATAATTAACCGCCGGATTATTAACCGCCGGATAAACTATGGCCGGTTAATTAACCGCCGGATAACTAACGGCCGGATAATTAACCGCCGGATAAACTATGGCCGGATAATTAACCACCGGATAAATAACGGCCGGATAATTAACCCCCGGATAACTAACGGCCGGATAATTAACCGCCGGATAATTACTGGCCGGATAATGAACCGCCGGATAAACTATGGCCGGATAATTAATCACCGGATAATTAACCACCGGATAACTAACGGCCGTATAATTAACCGCCGGATAACTAACGGCCGGATAATGAACCGCCGGATAATTACACGCCGGATAACTAACAGTCGGATAATTAACCGCCGGTTAGTTACCCACCGGATACTCAACTGCCGGATACTTAACAACAGGATAATTATACGCTGGATAATTAACCGCCGGATACTTAACAACTTAATTACGTTAGTTACCAACCGGTTAGTTACCCACCGGATACTTAACCGCCGGATATTTTTTAAAAATCTTTTTATTTACTGGAAGCGATCGCCCGGAATTTATTCCCGAGTCTGCAGAACAGAACAGAAGCATTTTTATTCTGCAAATTGACAACTGAGTACTGCGTCTCTGCAGGAGACGTCTGCTACCAGGCGGCAGCTGTGTGGGCAGTCTAGTATTAATATTTTTATAGATAAATACATTTTTTCTTTTAGTCCTCTACACCCTTTTCTAAATCGGTGACCCTCTGCGCGTTCACTAACTTCATTTAGATAGTTATTTTCTTCTTCCATTTGATAAGTCCAGAAAGTCAATTCGCGCATCGTTATATTCAGGATAACATCCGGCTTCATTCTATTCCAGGCAGGATGATTGATTCGAACTATTTCTGATGAGTCAGATAGGATCGAACTGTATATAAATGTTCTTTGAACATTGCATGCATAATATCACACTGGTCATTCTGAAATAGGGCGTGTTTTCAAACATAATTTTTTAGATTGTATGTACATGTATTTGTTTGGTGTATAAATATATTAATTATGTACTTGAACAAAAATAATGCTCCGTGCCTCTCCATCCACTTTTCATCTGGAAACGCTAATGAGTCGATCGGCTATCAGTCAGTCGACCTTGAACCGTTGCGGTTACAACACTTGTCGTGAGTCTATTTTCAAATTACAATATTTATCCGCGCCTACGATTGCAATGAGCTATCGTGCATCTAGCCCCCCGGATTCCATAGAAACGTGCATGATGTAGAAGGTTCGGTCCTGGGACGCGTTCGGCCCGTCGGCCCCGTTTCATCAGATTCCAGCCGACCGCCATAGGAGTCGAGCTCTTTCGCAATAATTTCTCCGCCTCGATTATCAAGAGTCGTGTGATGACTGTAATTGACGTTGAACTTTGTGATATTGTATATTGTATCAACACTCATGCCAATCTCATCGTGCCGTGGCCAGCGTTCTTGTATTATTGAACTATATTCCCCGAGCAGACCTTATTCCACGTGTCGCCGACTACAGCCATTTTGTTTCGCGACCATGCACCTTTGATATACGCTCCGCTGGACGACACCTGAACGCATCTTGACCATAATTTGAGTCATTAATACGGATCCATCATTTTTAAATATTCGACTCCATCGCCCTTCTCAGTTATACTTCTGCATCGAAAGAACTCCTTCATCTACATCCCGGATCCTGGAGATCGCCCCATCCTCGACCGGCTATCCCGTCATCATATAACTCTACTGCCAGACCTATTGTGCAGGTCTGCTCCGTCGTCTTGTTGTGTAGATTTGTAATGAATCAAGGTATTTATCTTTAATGCTAACTATTCTGATAAACATTAAGTGATATCAGCCCAGCTGAACCAATGATCTCCGCCCAGTGGAACTGACTTTTAATTGGACTATTCATGCTAAGAGTTGTAGAGAATTTAATATATTTTATTTAATAACCGTTGTAAATTATTTATTTATTAAACGTCTATACTTTATGGGAACCCTTGACGGAAATAGTGAGTGAAAATTATACAGTTCACATTTTAAAGGTATCAGCAAAATCTGGATTGATAGTGAGTGCTTACTCTCTCCTGTCCTGAGATTCTTCCGACACCTATACTTATACGCAACATATACCTTTGATATCTATTTTTCATAGGTATCATAGTGTGGTTGGTTCAAAGAGTCTATATGTGTTACGATTATTATATCAGATGGATGAAATGGGAATGTTATCCGCCTCTAAGTCGATTTACCTATTTTATTCGTGTAAGTGTGATATTTATCTGAGTGGGTTGTGTAGCAGAATAGCAGAGAGTATTGACTGAATAGGTTAATGAAACAAGAGACCAATACTCATCATTTTATACTGAATTTATTTAAAGTTTAATTACAAAGGTTACTGGTTGATATGAAGTGGTGGAAATAGAGTGAGTAACAAAAGTTGTTAACGAGTCCGAAGTCAGAGAGAAAGTGAAGAGTCCGGGGAACTCGCGGTTGCCGTCGGCCGTTGGACGGCGCGTGTGACCAGTGTTTTGCGTATTTCAGTCATGGTGCGCTTTGCTCGTTTTATTCGCTTTGCTTGTTTTTCAGGTATCCGTGAATACCTTCGACAGCTTGGCATAGTTCAGGTTTTCTGTTGGTAATGTTCACAGAGTATGCTATTCCAAATTATGCAGATCATAACCGCCAACCTGCTGGAGGAATATCCGCTGTCTGCAACCTCACGATGCTCTTCCGTGGAATTCCGCAAACTGACAACAATACGCGTTGTGTATCTCGCGCTCACCGTCTTCAATAGATGTGCATGCTTGTAGTACTACCCACCTAACATGAATGTACATACTCATGTATTTTTGAAAATCATCATATATATAATATATTCTATCTTCTCCAATTCTTTTTTTGAGGCTTGTTACTTGAAGTGGTTAAAATATATTTTTTAGAATTTCGATACGAAACAAACATATCAGGACCGGTGATTTACGCACCGGTAAATGCACGGTGCGTTCAGAGTCGTCGGCGGTGACAACGATAGTGGGGACAACATATCGTTTTGTGTTTCGAGGCCGCGATGTGTCGACCTGCGTAGATCTTATACGTAGAACATATCAATTTTAAATTATAATAAATAAACACTCAAACGCCATCGCAGGATCCAATTTGAAACGTTTTACGTTCAACGATAAACTACACCCATGTAAAGTAGTCGAGATCGAAAACTTAAGTGTCACGCTTGAGTAATGTAAATTACGCAATACATTACCATCAAAAGCGATTACAGCCGGTACTCGGATCGAAATTGCCATATATCATTCTCCTATCTCCGAGGAATAAATGTAAAAATTGTGCGTGGAAATACACCGACACAACACAACTACAGGGTGACTCGGGCGAGGTCGGGAAAATGATAATGAATCGAAAAAGAGGCTAGTCGTCGGGCGTGAAAATCATTATTATATATAAATAAAATCTGTTCGTAAAAAAAATTAATAATAATAATAATTAATAATCAAACACGATTTTTTTGGTTATATATTTAATTTTTACAAATAATTCGGCTGTCTAGGCCCATTATCTAAACATATATAAAACATAGAACGGTATTGTGAGCTTATATAAGCTCTAACGAATTGTTATAGTTTTCTCAACCATAAAAAATTCATTGTTCGTTAATGTCATACTAGGACTATCTATCAGGGTCATTAACAAATTGTTAAAAATTTGAATATTAAAAAAAAAAAAAACATTTTATTGCTTTATAAATCTGTACCGTAGGAAATATTTTAAAATGTGAGGCGAAACAAATTAAATGTAAAATAATTCTGGCGTCTGCTATCAGATTACTCAAAGGTATTTGAGATTCCGTAAAAATAAGGTAGATGGCTCTTTCAAATAATGGAACGATTAAATGTATTAATATCAAAAAGTTTCGAAAATTTGTCGCTAAAAATATCGTCGCTGTAGCGTAGTTGGATAATGCACCTTCCCCGGTTTGGAAAGATATCCAGGTTCGAATCCCGGTAGCTCAACAACAATATTTTTCGATGAAATTGATTTTATATGTATATCTTTCTATTTAATATATTTAATTCATATTTAAAATAAAACTTATTATGGAGAACACATTCTTATCGTGAAGCTGTAATTATTCAGAACATAGGTCTGTGATATTTTAAACACTAATTAAATGTATATCAGTCAAGTTAATACATTTAATTTTTATTTAAAATATCACAGACCTATGTTCTGAATAAGTATAACTTAACAATAAAAATGTGTTCTCCTAATAATATATAAGTCGTATCAATGTCCAAAAATTTATTAAAAATGAATTGTTAATTCTAGCGTCTCCTATCGGTTTATTCAAAGGTATTAGAGATTCCGTAAAAACAAAGTAGATGGCTTTCAAATAATTGAATGATAGATGTATTATGCGGTAGCAGACCCAAAAGCGTGGAACTCTTTGTCCTCCGTCATAAGAAACAGTGCATCAGAGACTTTATTTAAGAAGAAACTAAAAACGTACCTTTTCAAAAAGTTATTTCCTTAAGTGAAAATATCAATTTTTAATTTTAAATAACAAAGATAATCGTAGAACTATAAACAGTTTATGTATAAAGCGCCCTTGAGGTGAAAGTTTTTACGAAAATGGCACTTTACAAATTATCCATTATTATTATTATTATTATTAATTTTAACAGTGTAACATATAGGTTCAAAAAATTGTCGTCAATTCACTGTGTCGTTAATGCATAATCGGATAATGCACGTTCCCCGGATTGGAACAACAATATTTTTCGATAAAATTGATTTTATATGCATTAATTTTTAATTCATATATTGAATTTGCAATTAAAATTAAAACCTTTTTGAACCTAGAAAAAAGTAAAAAAACACCTTTGCACACATACGAAATTTACTTGATTTTTGCTGGTAAGAGCTGGCAGGGATTTTTTCTTTAAAAAATGTCTAAAATTCGATTTAAAAATGTCTGGCATAAATAATTGCTGGCGCTCGTGGTAGGGTGGATAAGGCTTTCTTTAAATACACGGCATAGTGTCTACCGTGTACCGGGCGCGCACCTGAGTCCGGTCGGGGCCTAGTTTGTCAGAAAGCCAGCGGAGATTAACTCCAGGTCGCCCCGAGGGAGAGCTGCCAAAAGATAATTTTACCATTTGAAGCAGATCCGCAAGTCTGACATTATTCGGAATTACATAAACAATCCATTCAGATAATAACAGATATTTAAACGTATCGTTTCGTATATGGAAAAGTGACACGTTTCGATATGTAAAACAAATCTGACAGAAACACAATATAGTTTATACAATAATGGTTTCAAGCTGTTCAAATGTGAAGGGAGCCACTAATATTACTACTTTTCGCAGGTCAATTGCACAAGATGTAGTATATAAATACAATTAAATATGAATTAAATATATTAATTATAAAGATATACATATAAAATCAATTTTATCGAAAAATATTGTTGTTGCGCCACCGGGATTCGAACAACCTAACCTAACCTAACCTTCCCCGGTTGGGAAAGAGATCCAGGTTCGAATCCCGGTGGCGCAACAACAATATTTTTCGATAAAATTGATTTTATATGTATATCTTTATAATTAATATATTTAATTCATATTTAAAAATATCACAGACCGTCTGTTCTGAATAATTACAACTTCACAATAAGAATGTGTTCTCCTAAATATAAATACAATAACTAATCATTTTTCTAGAATTATTATTTTATTCTGTATTTTCGTAATGTAATTTCTTTCTGAAGTGTTGCATACTAGAGATGTGAGAATATTATTATATAATTTTACTTTAATATAGTTTAATAACTAAATACAAAATATACACACATACAAATTTACAAGAGATGACTTTTCTTTATCAATTTGTGATATAACTAATTTTATTTTTTTGAAATGCTATTTTTCCGTCATTTTGTTTTCTTGTGACAAAATATGACATACTATTCGATAACATTCTTTCTGCTATAAAACGTCAGTGTTGTCGTTTTACTGTACCATATAGTTTTTATTATGATTTGATGTATTCTCCATTATTTTTCATGACGTCATCACACATGTCAACCAATTTGTCGATGCCTGTTGACGCAAGTTGAATACTCTGTGTGCATTCCGTCTTTCCAATAAACCGTAATATACCTTTCCCGCTCTGGCCAACTAAATACTCAGGGATTTAGACGAGAAGCTGTCGAGAGGATTTTTTTGTGAAGCGATATTGGCGCCGTGTGTAAAACTCCAGACCTTTAAGCGGTGTTCTACACCATCCAGAAGTGCAGTGATATCTGCGTTCTTCACTACAAAAGTGCGAGTCAAGTGGAGGTGAAAATTGTCGTCAAATCAAGATAGGCTAGATCCATTTGCCATTATTCCTTTTTGAATCCAATCCGGGTTGCGTCAACTAAAACATAATTTTAATCGATACAGTCATCTATCCCAGAATGCATTTTCTATAAAACATCGGCTGGTCTGGTATCGAAATAGTTATCGAGCTAATTTCTGAGGTCATCGTCGTTGTTGAATGTAACGCCACGCATTTGATTGGAGAGCGACCGAAAAAAGTTAATTTGAGGGAGCGAGGTCGGGACTGTAAGGTTGATGCAGCTGCATTTTTCAGTTGAGCTCCTGGATGACCATTTTAACCTTGATTAAAGGCAAACATGTTCATTTTTTTCAAGTTGACACTCCATTTTTTACAGCCAACACTTAAGAGCCAGTGCACATTGAGGACAAAACAGTAGTACGGGAGTTCACCACCAGCTGTTCTGTCGTTTGAAAATTTAAGCGAAAAATTAAAGCGTGCACATTGCCATACACTCTCATAGCCCTTGCCATCACAACAGAACTGTCGTATGACAGAAATATACATTAGATAATATAATACAATAGAGTTATGCACCCCCAAATAAGAAAGATCTTGAATTATGGGGGTGGCTATCGACATTTATATAAAACAAGATCATATAGTATATATTAACAAAATATAAAGAGAATTTGATCAGATTAGAACTTGGGCATCATAAAGATGTCGAACACATAATTGTTTAATAATTTTGAAGATCTTTAAACCATTTTAGAACCTCTTTTTTGTACACATTTATATTTACTGCTTATTGAGTCGATTTTGGCAGTTGGTTATACAATCTAGGAGCAATGTATGATGCATGTCTCTGACCCATTCTTAATTTGAACATTTTTAAAACAACATGTTTATTAGTTTTGCTCCGAGTCTCTTTAAAAAAATGAAATAGTACAGTTTTTTTTTATATATATAAGAAAGATAAATTTAAAACAGGAAAATCTTTAAAACCTTGTTTGGTTAGGGTAATCACTAGCCTTTTTTAAAATTATTTTTATTATTGTCTTTTGCGTTGTAATTATTGATTTGAGATGTATGAGAAATGCTCCCCCCCAACCTAGTATTCCGTATTGTAATATTGATTGTTACTAAACTAAACGTAAACATTCTACAAAAAAAATTCAAGATGTATTCAGTAAAATAGTTCTATGGCATTAAAGTGACATTAACTATAGTGAACTTGGAACTATAATAATTATCTGATATATTGGACAAAATTAGGTTTAATTCACCGCCGATCCCAGTCGGCATCTGCATTAATACCTAGCCGGCGGCAAAGCGCTGCCGCCGCATTCTGACCCGATCGCTCAACGACGACACGTCTTCCGTTCCGCTGCCCGAACACCGCCGACTCGGTTCTCTACTCTTTGCATTTCTCACTTTTCTATATTTAATATACACGCATACCTTCTGTACTCTCTGTTCTATCCTCTGTCACAATAAGCGACCCTACACCAAATCGCACGTTCCATTTATTATCCACACCTTCCCCCACAATTGTGCTACTCCTAAACTAGGAGAAACAAAGTTTTATTATATTTTAGTAGTATTTGTAATATTTTTAAATGAACTGTAAGACTTGTATTACGAGGACAACTTAAAATTTATCTACATTTTTCGTTATTTAATTAATGTACACAAAACTTTACGGAACCCAAGTCCGTCGTGTTGTTTAAAAAAGACGCTACCTCGCAAATACACTAATAGCTGGAAGGCAAATTAAGCGATAGATATCAAAATTCGCACACGTGACCGCAGTCGTATAACTCTAAGCGCGCATGCTCCGAAGGCAGTATGACAAACTTGAAGGTGTCCAATGGTGAAAGTGTATACAATTTTTGACTCGCCCTCGTACATAACGAGGCAGAAATCAAACAGGATTCAGGTTACTTTATTATTTTAAATTATTTAGTGATAAAATTGTAAAACTTCATGGGCAATTAACAAATCTCTGCCGAAGAGATCAAAATAATAATATTCAAAACTTCGACGCACAATATTTCAGTTAAACGTAAATGTCACATACCTCGTAATTCTAAGAGAACGAGTCACGACACGCCAAGAAAATGTTTGTAAAGATATGCTTGTTGGAAAACAAAACGCAACGAATTTATGCATCAATGCAAAATCTAACTAAAGATACTGTTTACGCGCCTTATTACTTCGATTGGCACCACTGGGTTTCTTGTGTGTGTGTATTGCCGCCCTTTTTTCGGAAAGCTAAGAAAACATCCTGTGCTTCGACCAGTCCAGCGTTACAAATAAACCACCAGTGCGCGCTTCGGTCGGTCGAAATCTAAAGAAGACAACCCAGCTAAGAAAACAACAATATCGGACCAGAAAGACAGCAAAATTAAAAAGGTTAGGTAAACCTGTGAACCAGCTATCGAAGGCATTTACATTGGACAGACACAACATTCTGAACACTCGATTGTTTAAGCTATGAATAATAGTATTATGGTTTACAGGGGTGTAAATAATAAAGGTGGGGTAGTAAACTCCCTGTGATTTGTGCGCACCGTGTACCGAGAGATAGCCGAAGGGGTAGCTTAATCGGCTGTTAAAAAGTGTGCATGGTACATTGGAACGTTGGCACGCAGACACGCCGGCACAGTTTGGACAGTTCGCAGGACTTATTTACGCGTGGTCCGTGTTAGGGATTCTGCGTTCTCGACTTTTAATAATTCCTCGGAATTCCCGATAATGTCTTTCCTAACCGGGAAGGTTCGAATCCCGGTGGCGCAACAACAATATTTTTCGATAAAATTGATTTTATATGAATATCTTTCTAATTAATATATTTAATTCATATTTAATATATCACAGACCTATGTTCTGAATGATTACAACTTCACAATAAGAATGTGTTCTCCTAATAATAAAGTTGTATCAATGTGTCAAAAATTTAATAAAAATGAATTGATAATTCTGGCGTCTGCTATCAGTCTACTCAAAGGTATTTGAGATTCTGTAAAAATAAGGTAGATGGCTCTTTCAAATGATGGAACGATTAAATGTATTAATATCAAAAAGATAACATGTAGGTTCGAAAATTGTCGCTAAAAATATTGTCGCTGCGTAGTTGGATAATGCACCTTCCCCGGTTAGGAAAGAGATCCAGGTTCGAATCCCGGTGGCGCAACAACAATATTTTTCGATAAAATTGATTTTATATGTATATATTTAATTCATATTTAAAATATCACAGACCCCTGTTCTGAATAATTACATCTTCACAATAAGAATGTGTTCTCCTTAATATTATATAAGTTGTATGAATGTGTCCAAAATTTAATAAAAATTAATTGATAATTCTGGCGTCTGCTATCAGTTAACTCAAATGTATTTAAGATTCTGTAAAAATAAGGTAGATGGCTCTTTCAAATGATGGAACGATTAAATGTATTAATATCAAAACGGTAACATATAGGTTCGAAAATTGGATAATGCACTTTCCCCGGTTAGGTTAGGTTAGGTTAGGTTAGGTTAGGTTAGGTTAGGCGTTTGACTCTAATATTGTTTTTGCTGCTCCTCCCCAAACTAAAATATCATAATCAATTATGGAGTAGCAGAGTGCAAAAATGTTGCCATATGATTGAGTCTTTGTCTCTTTCTCAACACGTGTACACTGTATTGGAGATTATCTCATCGCGTGTCCTTCCGCGCGTACGAGACTTTACAGTTTGGCGCGTGAGGCGCGTGAGGCGCGTGAGGCGCGTGAGGCGCGCGACGTCCCCCCGGATTTGTGTATCGCTCGATACAAGAATAAATTAACCCAGGAATCTAATTTGTTCGCTGTCAAAATGTATACCTCGCATACACACTCAAATTCAATTACGCGGAAGGTCCCGACCAAGTTTGCCCAAATCTTTATTTATCACCTTATTCGCGGGATGTATTGCAGACTTGAAAAGCGCCGGGGGATGTTTTCGCAGCTTTCGCGCCACTGCTTTTACTCGCATCAAAAACTACAACACATTTCTTCCCTCACGGGGTCTGGGCCACCCTCGCAGCTGACTCCAGACAGATCGGGTGGTGAGTCACTTGGGACACGCAGGATTTTATGGACGCGTGTAAGAGAACTGAATTTTGAAAAGTGGCAAAAAAAATGGGATGAGGCACCTTCTTCTTCTTCTTCTTCTTCGGCGGTCCCTCGTTACGAGGATTGTGTAGTGTGGGTAACGGTGAATGAATGTGATACATTGTCGTAATGAAATAAGTATTCTGATGGCACTGAAAATATAATATACGGAGAAGGTCCATTACCAACTATGCTACAGCGACAGTATTTTTGACGATTTTATTGTATTGATTTTAAATGTATATCTAATTATAATTAATACATTTAATTAGTATTTAAATCATCACAGACCGTCTGTTCTGAATAATTACAACTTCACAATAAGAATGTGTTCTCCTTAATAATATATTAGTTGTATCAATATGTTCAAAATTTAATAAATTGTTAATTCTAGCATCTGCTATCGGTTTACTCCAAAGTATTTGAGATTCAAATAATGAATGATAGATGTATTAATTTAAAATAATGTAACATATAGGTTCAAAAGTATGTCGTCAAAAATATTGTTGCTGTAGCATAGTTGGTAATACACGTTTCCCGGATTGGAAAAGAGATCCGGGTTCGAATCCCGGTAGCGCAACATCAATATTTTTCGATAAAGTTGATTTTATATGTATACCTTTCTAATGAATACATTTAATTAGTATTTAAAATATCACAGAGCTATGTTCTGAATAATTACAACTTCACAATAAGAATGTGTTCTCCTTAATAAAAATATTTCATATTTAGATTTCAAGATTAGCAAAATCAACTTTGTGGTTAAAATACATTATTTTAGATTGTTAACATTGTTTTATAAACCACTTAATGAATTAAATACGGCTTAAAAAACTATCCTTTCCAATACAGGTCGAAATTTTAATATAAGAGTTAAGGAGCATTTGAAATATTTGAATAATAATGGTTTTTCAGAATTTGTTAGAAAATAATCATATTTTTGGTGAAAATTTGGGATTGTCTATTTTATATATAAATAATGTTGATCATTACAAATAAATAAAGCGTGTAAAAATAACCAAAATATTATAAACAACTAACTAAACTCAACCACAAGTCTCATTCTAAATTTTTTTTCTAATAATTTTGTATCATCAAGTAACAATATAAGTTAGGTACTAAATTTATTGTTTTTTAAAAATAGAATGTTTTTGATTAGTTAATGACATTCTGAAGAAGCAAATGATATTTTTCGAAACTGGTAGACGTATTTAATTCATTATGTGGTTAATAAAACAAAGTTAACAATCTATAATAAAAATATTTTAAATATATTAATTAGAAATATATACATATAAAATCAATTTTATCGAAAAATATTGTTGTTGCGCTACCGGGATTCGAACCTGGATCTCTTTCCAAACCGGGGAAGGTACATTATCCAACTATGCTACAGCGACGATATTTTTAGCGACAAATTTTCGAACCTATATGTTACCTTTTTGACATTAATACATTTAATCGTTCCATTATTTGAAAGAGCCATCTACCTTATTTTTACGGAATCTCAAATACCTTTGAATAATCTGATAGCAGACGCCAGAATTATCAATTCATTTTTATTAAATTTTTGGACACATTGATACAACTTTATTATTAGGAGAACACATTCTCATTGTGAAGGTGTAATTATTCAAAACAAAGGTCTGTGATATTTTAAATATGAATTAAATGTATTAATTAATATATTTAAAACATCACAGACCTTAGTTATGAATAATTACAAATTCACAATAAGAATGTGTTCTCATAATAAAAATATTTTAATTATTTTTGTAGTTTGAAAATAAAGCTTTTTTTCAGTAGTATAATAATACGACATTAACAATATAAAACGTATTCACAATTTTCTAAAATGAGCGCAGTTGTCTTACAAAGAGAAATAAATGCACATGTGCACACTAGACATGGCTGAGATCAAACGACTCTTTGGATTCAGGCTGTTTATCATGTTATGCACGAAGCGCCCTTGAGGTAAAATATCACTAAATCCCGCTTTAAATAATGTTGTCCAATGCACGTGGCCCTGACCTGTCACTACCTCTGTAACGTGAGAAAATTCCTCACAATATAACAATGCACCTACTAAAATATTCAGATTGAAATAAAATCTTTCGCTAAGAGTATTCTTTATCTTCTACTAGTATCCAACTATGTACTGTCGTATAAATTTCGAGGATTACAGAAAGACGACATGCAGGAGAAGGATTCGTATATACTTTGGACAGGTTTGGAGGAAGGAAG
Source organism: Eubasilissa splendida (assembly GCA_031772225.1). Lineage (NCBI taxonomy): Eukaryota > Metazoa > Arthropoda > Insecta > Trichoptera > Phryganeidae > Eubasilissa > Eubasilissa splendida. The sequence continues at coordinate 6,575,178 of CM062866.1, read as the reverse complement.
GAAGAACACGACCTACCTGCAGTGATAACAACTCCTCTAGACTGGATTTCTTGCTTGCGGTGACCGCAGATCTTCTAATTTTGTTGTTACGTATGAAATATCACCAACGCACACTTCGTTGATAGCGCGAAGTGACGACACGCACCATGCACAATAGTCAGGTGAATAGTTCAATCTAATACGCACAAATGTCAACCTTAAAAATTGCGAAAATGTTAGCATAACAACAGCATAGCAAACATTAACTTTCAATTCTCAAATCATAGACAATGAATGCGTCATAAAAAATGGTCGTGCTCTGAAGTATAAAGTGTGTGGGGGGGGGGGGGGGAATGGGTAGGGTAATGGGTTAGTAATTAATATCGAAAAAGATATTTATCCAAATCTACAACATGTTAAAAATTTGGTCTTATTTAGTACGGCTTGCGAAAGCATCCAAACCAATACTCTCTCTACTGTAAAAATACAAGAACGTACACAAGGATATGGATAATGTTTCAGATGTAGGTTATTCGGTTTATTTCGAGGTAATCCTGGATGTAACAGTTTTGAGAGACGAAGGGCGTCCCCGTGTTATTGTAATGCTTTGATCGAGGAAACGCGGTCAACGAGACAAATATTCGTGTCACCCTGATTGACGGGGGGTGAATTCGGTTACTCCACAAAGGGATGAATCTCCAAGTGGATTCATAAAAGAGAATCAATAGAATTGGCTTATTTAAACGACGCAGAGCGGCCCTTCGCGGAGTCACCCTCACCAGTCACCCTCACCAGTCACCCTCACCAGGGTCGCGCTTCGTTTGCCAAATTGAGAATAACCGCGACAAAAAGAAATCCTTAAAATAATAAAAATCCGGATGATACAATATTTTGGCAATATCATGAGACATCCAGAAAAATATCATTATCGTGAGGTGAAAATGTTAAAAAAAATTCGCTATACAATTTAGAGTACCTAACCTAATAAAGTACATTATTTATACGAGACACTTATTTGTATGATTGTATGTAAAAAAAATTACAACTGCAAGTAAAATATATTAAACGACTAAGAAATTTGACATGTGTAGCGCCTAATTCCCAAACCCCCTAAAACGGATTTCCCATAATTTTAGTTAAATATGCAGATTTTTAGATTTTTTTATCAGCTATATGTAGAACACATTGTTTATCGCAAAAGCCACTTACACACTTAAATATTGCATGTTCAAAATCAGAGTTATTTCCAAAATACCCCAAAGCAAATAGCGTATTAGTTGCTATTTCTCCTAAAATAAAACCAGCCAATCACAACGCTTGTTGTTGATCACGTGATCTAAAATCCGGTATGTCTGCCAGAACGATACATAACAGAATTGTCTCTTTAAAAAATGGTGATGTAAAAACAAATATTTTTTACATTTACTTTTAAAATATACGTTTTCATCTATAACTCAAAATACATAATGTCATTTTTCGGGGGTTTTGGAATTAGGCGCTACATGTGTGTAATACATTTTAATAAAGAAAATAATGATTGTAAGAATTTTGGTGATACCATATATATACCAATAAAAAAGTATTTTAAAGGCCGTGACTACTGTCTAGTCTGTAGTTTAATCCGCGAGCAAATCACCTATGCTTTGCGCATGGTGATTCGCTACTCGTGTACACGGGCCTTAATAATTTTACGATTCTCCATGCGACACAAAATGGAAAAAAAAAACAATTTCGCAGGATATTACTAGCCATTAAACATATTATATGTTAAAATTCCTCTGTCACAGACACCACGTTAAATCAAATTATAAAGTGACTTCGTATAATTAAAAAACAAACTTTTTGTTCGTTTCAAATGAAAAGGTATTAGAATTCTCGATATAGGAATAGAGGTCTCGATGTGAGTTGAAACGTATTATTTAAACATAAAATTTTTAACCCAGCTCACATATATTCGACCAATGAAAATTCTCTTTCAAAAAAAAGAAAAACTTATATAAATTAAGCAAGAAATATTTACAGAGAAAATCAATTCATCTAAAAATTGTTTTAGTAGCTACACTTAATTTGTATTGAAACACCACAGAACTATGTTCTGAAAAAACTGCAACATCACAATACTTTTCACCCCGCTTTCATACCACCCCCCACCATGTAATTGAAAAAAGTTTTAGTTTATTACTGAAGATGACGCAGTAAGCATCGAAAATGTATTTATTTTAATTATAATGTGTAATAAGTGTGAAGTAAACAACGTTGTGTTTTATTTTACTGATGAATTATATTTTTTAAAAGCTATTTTTTTTTAATAGTTAATAATAATAATGTGTTCTCTCAAAAATAGGAACACTATTCACGTAATGTTAAATATATATTTAATGGATCCCAAAATTTGTACAGAAGGTGTCGTGATCACGTCAACATCTAGAAATTTTCAATGCACTTTATCGATCATGATCAAGAGACCTCGAAACCATCCTCCGTAAAAATGTTTAAATTTATGTAAGAATTTAATTTAATCTAATCTTGTATCAAAATAGCGGGTGTTCAAAAACTGAAAAAACCTTACCGTGTTAACGTGGATAGTTAACGTTTCTCAGGATAGGAAAAGTTCTGGGTTCGTATCCCGGTGGTAACCAAATGGTATTTCGATTGATAAATAACTTTTGTGTATATTTCTAATTGATTCATTTAAATTGTTTAATAATACAACAGAAAAATATAGCTATTTAATAAAAAAAAAAGTATTTTGAATGGCCGTCAAGAACGATCTCTCAAAAATGCGTCATGCTAAACCGCGAGTAAACCTCCCTGTATGTTTTGCGGGCGGATTCGTATGACGCATCCCGGTACACACGTACCCTTAACGACTCTCGGAGATCGGGCCATAACAGAAAAGCAATGTAATAACATATTTCACTTCAAATATGAGGCATACCAGCCGGCCATTAAACAAATTCTCTGTGTATTAAGATTTAAACGTGAATAAATTTGATTCTAATTTAAATATTCCGGTCCGCCCAGAATGAATGGAGTACAATTTTTCCGATTTTTTTTTATAACTTCATAGACACAATGCTGGCGAGCATTTTAAGGGAAAATATTCCCCTTAATTCACCCCCTGGTGAATTTAAATAACATTTTCGTAGTAAAATTTATTGCGAATCTAATTTGAATTAGGGATGTTTGTAAATCGAGACGTCAGCAAACACCGACCGCTTGTGAAAACCAATTCGCGATGTTTGCAAGAAAGATAAAATAAATAAATGTTCAATGTGTATTGGTTCCCGTCTCGGGTTGTCTGCTCGCGCGGTGAGCAAGGCGGCACCTAGCGGAAAAAAAATAACGCGCCTAACAAATATACATTCACAGACTTGTGTACATATAGAATATTTTGTATTTTTCATTTTTAAAATTGATTATTACGCGTGGTAATTCGTAAATAACTCGGCGGATGTTGATTTGGGTGTAATACTCCCGACATTCTTTTCGATTGGGTGCGACACACCCGGCACATTTTAATGTTGGGTGTGACACACCCGGGACATTTATATGTTGGGTGTAACACACAGACACGTATTTAAGTTAGGTGTGACACCCCGGAACATTTTTATGTTGGGTGTAACACATCCGGCATATTTTAATGTTGGGTGTGACACATCCGGCACATTTTAATGTTGGGTGTAACACACCTGGTGCATTTTTGTTGGGCGTGGCAAGTTGAGTGTGATACATCTCAATCTAATTAGTTTGGGTGTGGTATTGCCATGCACTGGAGATAAACTCAGAGATTGAATGATATTGGCAGAAAAATATGAAAACTCAAACACAGCACGTGTGCATACATACATTATCTAGAACCATAGACATCCACAGGAATTTATTTTGATGGATTTCAAATAATGGAACGACAGATGTATTAATTTGAAAAAGTGTAACATATAGGTTCGAAAATTTGTCATGAAAAATACTGGCGCTATAACACAATTGGCAGTGTACTTCCCCGGATTGGAAATAGAGATCCAGGTTCGAATCCCGGTAGCGCAAAAACAATATTTTTCGACATGATTGATTTTATATGTACATATTTATAATTAATACATTAAATTAGTATTTGTATTATGTACTTACATTACTCGTATTACTCTTCTAAATTAATATTCATTAAATATACATTTTCACCTAGTTCAATACTATGAGTGTTGCGTAATATTTTAAATATCAGACAAATGTGCCGAGGGTATGCATATAAAATATACAACATATCAATAAGAAAGTAAGACATGTATTTGGGTACCCTGCCTGCGCTGCACTAGTAATTTTCTGTATTATAGCAGACAGTGTTTGTTTGGGACATATATTTATGAACGAAGATAATATACTGTGCCTTCCACCTCCCCTCCCTTCCTCACCTGCCGCCGTGTCAGTCGATCGGCGACCCTGAACCGGTACGGTGACAAGTAAATTTCGCAGTATAACAAACGAGTGAGACGTGTGTCGTGTCTAAGTGTCTATCTTGTGCAATCTGAAGGACTCAAGACCAAGAACGGGATTGTGGTGAGTGGAACTTCCTTCCGAATATCCTGTTTCTTCCGGCATCTATGCTTTTACGCAACAGTGTTCCACCGGTATAGAAGTAAGCAAAGTGCAATGAGCAATGTACAAATATATATATATATATATAAACAGTTAAACAAGATGTCACCAGATTAGATACATACTTTGTAAAACTTAACGTAAATACATTGTTCAATGTATAAGATATAATATATATGTAAAGAGTAAAACAAGATGCAATTTAATAACATATAATTACAACCTAAAACGCAAAACCCAAAGTAAGTCCAATGTTCAGTGTATAAAAAAATAATAATTTATATTTGTATATATATAGAGTAGAATAAAATAGCATATAAAAAAGTATGTGTCTGGAGGTTGAAAGGAATCTATGCCGGGATGGGAACTTTCTCTAATGTGTACTACACACAATTGAGTTATATTTTTGTTACGATTATAAGTAATCATCATAAATGACTTTTTAAAAATAAAAATTGAGATGCGTAAACGGACCAGGGGTGGAGTAGTGTTTAATACTGATAATAAAATTAATCACCTACCATTTTTTGAGCCATGATCTATTGTCGATAGAGAGCTCTTATGTTGCTCTTATGCTTTCCTTCGATAGCTAATTGTTTCCGAGTTTTCTATTACTAATATGACTATTCACCCAGTATGATAGATCACCACTATTCTGGATTTCAGGCTGCTGATGGGTTCTCCTCTGTTTGCTCTTCGATGCTGTATATTTTGGCTTGTTCTCCGCAGACTCCTCGAGCTCTCGATATAATTTGTCTGAAGCGTTTCCTTGTAATGATCCGGTTCCGATGGGGTTCTGACAGCGGTGACCTTGCCACTGCGTAAATAGGCATACCATAACAATAAAAACCCAGGAGGTGCCAATTGAAGGAATCAAAACGCGCGTAAAAAGCTTTATTTAATGTTATTCGATTCCACCTACATATGTTAACTCATTGGCGGGGCATCTATTTCATTTGAAAAAAATACTAGTTCCGAGAATAACAATGACATTCTATCAACGTTTTTAGCTCCGAAACTGTACAACAAACTTAATACTAACTGGAAATCGTTCACTTCTAAAAAGATTACGCAAAATGGACTCAATATATGATTCAATTGCCGTTCAATATTCCAACTTAATCCCAATACAATACCCACACTAAGAATTCACTTAAGTTATACAACATATTCACTACATTTTTTTTTTATTTTCTCTATTTTTTTCATATCTTTGTCAAATCTTTTCTATCTAATTTTAATTAAATAACACCACAATAGCACGAAAAAAACTTTAACTTTAACACAGGCAGTAGTCTAGAAAAGTAGCCGGGACAATTCTATATGCATCAGGGTAAACTAATAAGTGTATAATTCACTTCTAATTTACAAAAAAGTCGCTTCGAGTGACGGACCAGCGCTAGCAGGTACATAGATCATTTTTACTCGCTGCTTCAAGCTGAGGGGGTGTCGACCCCGGGCAGCCATTCTATTGAATTCGTATTAAAAGATACGCTGAGGATGGAGCCCTATACAAGATCCAAGGCCAGAGAGAAGCTAATGGACTTCACGCTATGGAGAAATTAGAAGGGTAAAAATCCAAATAATACTTCGATTTTACAAGCATTCATTTCTGACATTATGAATCTTAATTGTATCTTAAAAATTTATATTGTTGCAGGAAATAATTTAATTTCCCTTCTTTTATTTCTTCTTTCTTTTCCTTCTTTCTTTCATATTACATCTTCGTGTCGTTTCTCATCATGGTCTACCTGGGAGATGAAGATTTGTGCGTGGACCGCCGGTTGAAGGAGTGTCCTGACCAATTGCCAGGCACTCGGAAACGGCGGTGGATGCTGCTCTCAGAGCATCAGAATGGGAGGATGCAAGAAGATGATAATGATTTTTTACGGCAGAAGCAAGAAGAATCGCCCAAGGTCGATGCAATTTTTAAGTACTATTATTATTGTCGTCGCCACCTATTTTGTAGCTTAGTAATTTTACTTTATGTATTCAAAAAGTAATAATTTTGGTAATTTTCTGATTTTTTATTCTCTCAATAAAATTTAAGGTAAAATTTGTTAATAATATTTTTATTATGAAATATCACCTTTCACAATATTGCTGTTTAGTAAAGATTATTTTCCCAGAAGATGATTAAGGTGGATCTCGACATTATGGTAAGTAGGTAGCTTCTGATTCACCATCTCACACTCATGCTCTCCCCTGTTGCTGGTCGGTGGAGGATAGTCCGCCAGAACACGCCTCACAAAGGCGCTTCCAAGTCGTGGCGGTGATAATTGAATGTTTGTCACTATTCTATAATATATAATATTATATACCCCCTACATATTCGTGATTCTTTAAATACCACCCGTTTCACCATCCACCTAATTTTGCTTAGTTTCACTGTAGGTTCCTGAGGAGAATTAAGTCACTCCACCCTACACCTCGGATATTACACTCTCCCAATGCCTGGATCAACTTTTGCATACATCGTTACTCTTCAGAGCATAATTTTAATATTGGTACCCCTTTCCTTCTTCTCCCCAACTTTCAATTTTAAATAATATTTCAATATGAATCCTGGGGGGAATGAAATATGGACTACTGGTATTAAATAAAAACGTTTTATGAATTTGATAACATTATGTTTCATAACATACGCCAAAAATATTACATATACATGAGCAACTAACTTTGCCTTCGCGTCCAACATTCTCTGTGAAAAATATATATCTTTATCTGAGCAGCATTCGTTATTTAAATTTCCCTTTTCACTTATTTCGACGCCGGCCGGAAGTGCCCAGCGGCAGCGCCGGCGTCGGGACTAACATGGCCGCCGGAAATGGCTGGGTAAACAAAAATGAAGTGAGACCCGCGGAAAAAATGTAATTCGATACTTCAATACACAGGGTGGTCGTGCGGGACCGTAATGGAGAAACGGAGTAACGCTCTAGCTTTCGGTTCAGCTCCACAGAGTGACAGACTAGACAGACCTTCAAACGGCTGCGGGGAAGTAAAATGTTGTCCTTTGAAGAAGATAAACCATAGCAGATTGGTGAGAACGGTAATCCACCACATCTGTATTGGGTGCCCCAGTATCTGTTCTTCACATACCACTGCCGAACCACATATTTATTTAATATACTCGTAACATTACAATATATATATATATATATGAACCTGTCCTTGTATTTTATTTGTACAGTACCTACAGAGGTTTTCCAATTTAGGAATAAAACAGAGACATGCATCGTACATTGCTACTAGACTGTATAACTAAATACCAAAATTAAATGAATTAATAATTAATAAATGTCTACAAAAAAAGGTTCTAAAATGGGTAAAATATCTTCAAAATAATAATTAAAAAAAAAATGACAATCACTTTGTATGAAACCGCGAAATTTATTATACCTCAACCGGTTTCGCTTATCTCAAGCTTCATCAGGACGTATTTGAAACTAATCAATAAATATAAAAAGAGTGCACTTATATATACATTAGGAGGGAGATAGAATATAACATTACATGTGAAAGAGAGTGAGAGACAGAATACATATATAGAACTTTAAGTGATTTATTATTTTTATTTAAAATAGTAAATGGCATACTGGATGCCCCTAATTTAACTAAACTGATTGTGTACCGAATGCACCCACGATTTTGATCTTGTAGATATATTCCGATATTCAATGTTTAAATATAAGAGTGATGTTTTTGATGCTGTTCTGAGTCAAAGATACAACTGATTTTGATACTCAGCCATTCTGAGTCAAAACCTAAATTTTTATTATTTTTTCAGTCTTGAACCTTTATTTTTATAGTTCGTTTTGATTATTTTTAAATTTCTATTTTTATTTGTACATGTATTTTTTTGTATTTTTTATACCAAACCTATTTTGTAAAAGTCAATAAGGGCGTTAATAAATTAATAAATGAAAAAAAAAAAAAAGTTAAATAGAACATCAAACCGGTTGACGTATAATAAATTTAGTGGTTTTGTACAAAGTGATTGTTATATTATTTAATATAATATGTCAAACCACAAAGTGATTGCTTTCTACGAAAAAAAAAATGTATGTATTTCGACATCTTTCTTCTCAAGTTCTAATCTGATCAATTTTCTAACATTTAAATAAATACTTATTATTTCACATTGTATTATTATAGATTTTGATCTTTTTTTATATAATTGTCGATAACTACCCCTATAATTCAAGATCTTTCTTATTTGGGGGTGCACATATCTATTGATGTTATATGTATATATATATATATTCATACATTATTTTTGTACAGAAATCAACAGTTATTTTAAAAATAAATAAAAAGGAGCTTGTAAACTATCATTAAACACATGTTTCATCCCGATTCGACTTACGGTTCACAAGCCACGGCGTCCCAAAGTTGACTGAGTGTGACAATTCGTGCCGCTTACGTAACCCTCTTGCATGGGGCGCGGAGGAAGGGCGGGCACGGTTGATGCAATCTAAATTTAATTTGAGCTGGGTATAGTGTAGTACCTGTCGGGTCAATTCTAAACTAGTATCGCGACATTAGGCGTGGATGCAACACATTTTTTGAAAAGGATCCCAGTGCTAAGCTCTACCATATTATCTATTCCTCTTATAAACTTTGCAACACGTCAGTATTAAAAAAGATATTTGTGAATTGCTATTTTCATGTCTTGCTTATGTTTCTCGGGAGTATTTCCGCGTGTCATTTTAATTTTATTTATTTACCTCCTGTAACTCAAATATAAAACAAATTCAAAATCTTCAAACAGCCATAGTGAAGAAATTGTAAGCCTGGAAGTATTTAAATTAAGGTATTATCTAAAATTGTTATATTCTTCCGTAAACGTTCTTCCTGTACACGGACTGTCACTGTTCCTTTTAACCTTTACCATACCGTGATATAAAATATCCGAACGCAGCCATGCTGTCAACTTGTGATACCGTAAATAACAGTTAGAAAAAATGTTTTTATTACCTTAAATGGCTTCAATGGCACGAATTTATTCTAAATACTGAGCATTCAATTTTGAAAAAATGATTAATAACATAATTAAGAGCATTTATTAAGCTCTATACAATGTGTCCTTCCTTCTTATCTCTCTTCATTTAATTAGTGAGAAAGAGACAATAATATTTGTATGTTTGTTGTTCTTTTCACTGTGAAAATAGTGTGTGATCTCTCTTTCATATCACAAATTGTACTTTTACTAACGTATTAATTTTACAACGGATTGAATGGAAAAAATAATTGTTTTTGTACGATTCCCTTTTCATAATTGGCTTTTCACTAGTCATTCCTAAGCGCTAATATTTTCTTTTTGAATTATCTAAAATGTGAATTTTATGCTGCATGTATTTACCGAAATATTACAGGTTTAATTATAATGGTAGACCTGTGTTACTGCATGGTTTGGGAAGGGTTAATAATATACAATTATAACAACGATGATCTAAATAAGGGTGGCTTCACACGGAAGAAATACAAGATGTGTAGCTAATCTGAATCTAACAATTCCCAAAATCACAAATAAGTATTTATTTATTTATTGACATATATATTTTTGTTATAACAGAGGTGAATATATTATAATATAACATGGTAATGGCAGAGTAAAGAATGACGAAATAAGAAAATAATGTAAAGCTGATGTTAGTATAGTGAGTAAGATTAAGAAAGGATCACTTAGGTGGTTTGGTCATATGGAATGGATGAATGAGTAGAGAATGGTAAGAAAGATATATGAAGTGTTGATGGCACCAGAAATAGAGGAGGATAAACCAGATAATTGAGGATGGTTCTTTTAGAAGCCTCAACAATCGGCGAGCTTATATGAGAAGATGTGTGAATATGGATGAAACGAGAATTGTGTGTCAGAACAGAAGAATGTGGCGCTCTATCCTCTCTGCCTACCCCCGCGGGGAAACGGCGTGATGGTAAGTAAGTAAGTAAGTAATATGTTTATTGTGTGGGATGGAATAGACTTATCGTTATCAAATAGCGTTATCCTGGCTACTTTGCTAGACTGAAATCTGTGTTAAAGTAGCTAGTTTTTTTCATGCTTTTATTCAAGATTCGACAAGAATAAAAATAAAAATATATTCTATATGTTAAAATGTTAGATAGCCTTGTTTCTGATTGATCTCTACCCGATTGGATCATAATGGTGTAATCTTATTGGAGTTGAACGATTTCCAGTTGGTGTTGAGTGTGTTGTACAGTTTCGGAGCTAAGAACATGTAGAATCTTTGATATGTCGTTTTAAATGTCGTTGTTGTTCTCGGAACTGGCGTGTAGTTGTTCGTTGTTTGTCTTGTGTTGAGTCCATGATTTATTGCTTGGGCCGAGTTGTTGTTGGCATGGAAATATTGGACAAGTCTCAACATAAAGATTTGTCTAATGTATAGGGCATTGTACTCTTTAAATATAAGATCTGATGGATATCTGAAAAGACGACCATTTATTACCTTGAAAATTATCTTTTGTGCTCTTTTAGCCGACTCTAATATTGTTTTTGCTGCTCCTCCCCAAACTAAAAAAGCGTATTTAACTAAGGAGTAGCAGAGTGCAAAGTAAACCGATCTTAAAAGTTTTTAGTCAATTTATTATACACCGTATTTAAAAAAAAAAGTAAATTAATTTTCTTAAGCGTTTAGTTAGGTTCGATATATGTTCTTTCCAGTTAAGATGATCATCGATCAGTACTCCCAGATGTCGAATGATTTTAACTCGTGTCAATTTTTCACATTGGCATAAGGGAGCCGTGTTCTTGTTTGTTTTGCTGTCATGTATGATGAGTGTAGGACTTTGATGTGGCGATGTTCTTTCGTTAATACAAAAACATACATATTTTGATTTTTTTGCCTTAAGAGATAGGAGGTTCGCATCAAACCATTTTTTCGCCATGTCCAAACCATCCTGTGCACCCAGGACTTACCCTCAAAGCAAAGCACTGTATCATCGTATGGATATATAGTATGGATCGAGGACATTAGAATTTGCTATTCCTAAACTGTAAAATAAACTATCCGAGTCTACGAAATAGTGAGCTTCCTCCCAATTTGGAAGAAGTGATAAAAAAGTGAGTTATCAATAATTATTTCTATTACTTGTAAGTGTGAAGTGGATTATTAACATTTCCTCTCCGATGATGTTAATTGACTTAACATTGCCTCTAATTATGTAAATATCTCTGTAAACATACTAAATACAGAGTTCATATTTTAGCTATTCCTCCGTAATATATTTATGTATTGGATAAAATAATTACAGTACATTAGTATTTACTATACGCAATAATAAAAAGTGTTTTCTCGAAGAACCCGACGTGAATTTGTCAATACGTGTGCGGACGGCGCAGTGCGCGGGGCGCGGGGTACCGGATGCCGATCGTCACTTAGTGACAGAGTGTGCGCCGGCCGAGTTAGACGTGTCTTATGCTGTCGTTCGTGATGATCTTTTTTTATCTCATTTTTAGCACTTTTACACAATAATTGATGTACACATTCACTTGTATATATGTCAACTATTAATGACATTGACAGTGATCTGCAGCTTTGATTTCTAATTGTTCTTCCCCTACAAAGTTCCATATAGAAATGTAATGCTCGGGTCATTAATTGTCTGATTAAGTGAAGTCAAGAAGAATTAAGGTAGGAGGGAGGTAGCCATGCAACATAACCGAGAACTGGACATGTCGATATCGCAGGTAAACCGTTGCCATTAATAAGAAATATAATACAGATGAACAATAACATTAGTATAATATTTCATTATTTAATCTAAATAATAATATGAAAGAGCATTCCCAGATTCCCAGTATACATAAAATCAAAACTGTTAATATTATTTACTAATACAAAATAGACAAATATTTTCAACTAACCTCTCGGTCCGTCCGGAAAACTCGATACCTTGAACACACTCCTGGGCCAAGCGTCCTCTCGCCACTGTCTCCACGGAAATTCTCCCGGTGGACGTCATCACATCGCGGAAGTTCAGGGCTGAATAGTATAACTGGAGATAAAAGATTTATTCATGTTTTTTCTCCAACACTATTATGTTCGTGTAAAATGCACGAAAACCTACATATGGAAACATTTGACCCAATATCAGAACCTTGTAGTACCTCCTCGTTTGTTTTAGTACTGTTGAGAAGAAATCTGCATTATTATCTACAATATGGATGCATGTTAACTGATTTGTTCTGTCGATTTTTTTCTCGATTAATTAGATTCTCTGGAAACTTATATATATATATATATTGTGACGGAGACAATTTTCACAACTTCAATGTTAATCACTACAGATGTGTGTTACAAAGTGTCAAGTAATGAATGTAAAAATCGCAAAAGTCTACATGCACACCGAGTTTACAGCACCGCAACGCGCGTTTTTATTTTAGCACCGTAAGGGAAAGGTTAAACTGTACCACTAATTAGTTTTTATGTTTGTTCATATTAAATGTAATTGAAAATTATATAAATGTACCTGCAAAATATGTTTTGTGAGACTAGTTTTATTGCAAAATAAATAAATTAAAAAAAAAAAACTGAATTCATGAATATTTTTTGATATATTTAATATGTAACGCATTTATTTTTCGCAACGATTTTTTTAAATATGAATTAAATATATTAATTAGAAAGATATACATATAAAATCAATTTTATTGAAAAATATTGTTGTTGCGCCACCGGGATTCGAACCTGGATCTCTTTCCTAACCGGGGAAGATGCTTTATCCAATTCGATAAAATTGATTTTATATGTATATCTTTATAATTAATATATTTAATTAATATTTAAAATATCACAGACCTATGTTCTGAATAATTACAACTTCACAATTAGAATGTGTTCTCTTAATATTTTTTTAAAAATAAAAATAAGAGAAATTATTCCAATTCTATTTTAAGAAGTTATATAATACATCCTACCGCTGATCCATAATTCATCCCTTCGCCGATTGATTCTGACGAGGGAGTGACAGGACTTAAACGATAGTTTGTATTTCTGTTTCGACATAAACCCCTAAAGTGAATCCCCAAGGAAACAACGAGAGCTTAGCAGTACTTAGATTTACAACACACGCACAAAGTTTTGATAATACTTAATAATACTGGAGTACTGGACCTGACAGCCACAACGCTTTAGATAATTTACATTAATCACACTGGTCATGGAGTTATGTGAAGATGCGGTTATTATTAAATGTTGTGATTTAGAAAGTGAGTTCCTAGTTACGAATTATTATAAATATCTTCTTCAGTGCCGATAAATCGGCATTTATTAGCAACATAACTTTCTTTTAGAGCTTGCATCAATATAAACATTTGTTGCATACTATGCTATAATATACGAAGAATTGATAAATAATGTAAATTTAAATATTGATCTTCACCATAGCTATTCAACCAGATGGTCGGGTTGAACCATGAGAGTACCGATCGCAAACAACGTGTACGGTGAGAGAACGAGAGGATGTGTTGTGTCAAGAATAATAAACAAAATCAATAAAGACTTGTTTAAATATTTAAAAAAATGACCACCTTAAAATACAAAGTAAAATAGCATATCCTTATCAATTTTTTTGTTTCCTTGTTATATTCATAAAATATTGCGGACTAGGTCGAAAGATTGATTTTTTCTTTATATCTTTCTAAGTAATTCATCTAATTTCTTTTAACTTTACTATAAAATGATTTATAAGCGTGTCCCACCACTCTAAATGGAAATTACTGTATACGGTAATACGCCGATGTTACGCCATAGGCGGGACCGACGAAAATCGCTCAACTCGAATTCGCGTAAGTTGGGGGTACAACATTGCATATAAATACATACAATTTTGTTTAATTGGGACCAAGGACTAACAAAAACACTAGTTTAGAAGAAAAATAAACGATTTATGTAAAAAAGTCATTTCGATGTCGATGGCTTCATGAAATCTAACAAATTCGTCTGACGACACAAAGCCTTCTTTTTTCATGTAGTATTTCTTTGTAGCAAGCTAATATTTTTTTTATATCTTACTTTGTAGCTATAACGCGTTCTTCGTTGGAATCAGTTTTCTGAAATTTTTTAGCCATTTTCAGTTGAGCTGAGACCTTTTGTCAAGCTTGCAATTGTCATGTGCTTTTCTGGTGGAATTGGGTCGTTTTGCTTACGCATCTCCATGAGTTCATCGATTATTAGCTCCTGACTAAGTGAATCCATCAGCTCGTTGACATCGTTAGCATTGACTTCCAAATCTAATTGCCTGCCAAGATTAAAAACTTCTTCTACCACATGAGCGATATCAGTTTCTAGCAATCGCAGTAAGAGAAACACTGAATATAGCGGGCGGCAGTCTAGCGGCGGTGTTGTCAACGGTTAACGTCTAGCGGCAGTGTCACCAAATGAACCGCGTAATTCTGAGTTCGCGTAAGTCGGGGTATTACTGTATTATATTAACATACCAATTTGGTATAGGATAATACATACTTTTAGTTCATTAACATCTTATTATCTAATTTTTTTCCCACTTGTTATTTTTTAATTTTTTTTATTTATTTAACATGAATAAAGTATTTTACATTTTTAAAATTCCATAGTTTTTCTTTCGCTCACCTCTCCAAAAAAGAGACCAGCTCTTGTGCTTGGAGAGGGAGTTACACTACAATAATTTTATATAACACCTTACATATTCTATTCATTGTCCATTTGTGTGCTTCTGAAGTGTTTTGTAATATTATTTATTTTTCAATTATGTGATTTTGAAGTGTTCATTTAGTTTCTTTTTAAACTCTTTTATATCCTTTATTTCATTAATTTATATATGAAGGTTATTGAATTTTTTTTATCCCTAAATATATAAAATTTTACTTGTTTCAAATTTAACAGTGTTATTTTCTTTATTTAATTGATTAATTGAGATTTATTTCTAAATGTTTTCTAATTTGGGAATTGGGAATTTTGCAAAAAGCGTTTGTGTTAAAAAAGTTGATCTTTTTTTAATATTACTTTGATGATTGTTCTCAATATTATTTTTACCGAGTTCATTATATTATTGTATGCTCCTCCCCACCCAATTATTCCATACTGGAGTAGTGAGTGAACAATAGCAAAATATACCTTTTTAAAATTATTTATACTTAAAATGTTCCTTAATCTTATGAATATATAAATACATTTTCTTATTCCTTTCACTAATTCGCTAATTTGACAGTGCCATTTAAAATTTTGATCAAAAATTACACCAAGATATTTGATTTCTTTTTTTGGGCTTACATTTTTACATGAGTCGTTACAGGTAATTTTGTTACAGTTGCGTTGTGGATAGTAATTTTTATATGGGGCGGTGTTTTAAGACTTTTGATTGAAAAGGGAATGTAATAAGTTTTTTCAGAGTTTAAAGAAAGTAAATTACTACTAAAATACTACAGAACGTAGGTCTGTGATGTTTTAAATACTAATTAAATGAATTAATTATAAAGATATACAAAATAAATTTCATCGAAAAATATTACTGTTGTGCTACCGGGGATTCGAACCTGGATCTCTTTTCCAATCCGGGGAAGATGCATTACCAACTATGCTACAGCAGTATTTTTGATATATTTTCGACATGTTACACTTTTTCAAATGAATACTTCTGTCGTTCCATTATTTGAAAGCCATCTACATTGTTCGGGAAGGCAGGGCCAGTTTCCCGGCAAGTGCTGGCGCTTTTTGACATTTATTTCTTCTCTATGAGAGTAAGACTCGTGTATTGAAAAGGAGTATATACGAGAGTTTGTTTCAGTTAGTTTGTGTACATGTTTTTTGACTTCAGATACAAATTTATAGTATGTAATTTTTCTGATTGTGATGGGGAGATTGTTAAAAAATTTGATGCCTTGATAAGTATAGTGATTTTGGGTTGCTTGAATACCTATTATACAATATAGGTATCAAAGGTATTCAGTATCTAATATGTGTTTATGTATAGTTTATAGTTTTAAATGTGTTGATTCGAAAATTCAGAAAAGTTATTAGCTCAGAAATTTTATTTTAATTTTCGATACTATTGACATAAATACTGAATGCCACCGGGACAACAACCAATGTAAATTAAGTAGCCGAAAATGTTCCCACATACCTCGAACCATCTGGAATGATTTAGTTAAAAAATAATCGAATACAGGCAGGCCTGGTGGTTCAATGGAAATGGATTGAAAGGTTCATTTCCCAGCGGACGCAAATAAAGAAAAATCTATTGAAAAATCGATCGCGCCCGCTTTGGTTGTGGTTGCTTTTATTTTGTTTGGAAAATGTATGAATATGTTAATCGTGTTTGGAATAGTAAGCATTTAACGACGTTTCTATGTTGAGAACCACTGACGAGTGGACAGTGTTTTATACTTCAATACAATTAAACGGTCTTGCAATTTACTTCTATAATTTAATGGGCACAATTGTTGAGACACCCGTTTAGCTAGTAGGGTAGACGTGTAGTTTTAAATACGTCCTGGCAAAACCGGTTTACGTATAATATATTTCGTGGTTTCACACAAAGTGATTGTATTTTATTTGACATAGTATTATATAAGAAATCAATAATAGGTAGGTAGAATATATATAATTGTGAGAACTCTGTCAC
Organism: Eubasilissa splendida; assembly: GCA_031772225.1. NCBI lineage: Eukaryota > Metazoa > Arthropoda > Insecta > Trichoptera > Phryganeidae > Eubasilissa > Eubasilissa splendida. The sequence goes on along the minus strand of CM062866.1, from coordinate 6,557,982 downwards.
TTTTCACTGACATGTGTGTGTGTGTGTAAGATGACTGGTGGGGGACAAGAGATTTAAGAGGCCGTCACTGGGGGAACGGGTCTCTTTTCCATCGCCACTTCGCAATAGTAATTAATCTATATCTCAATTATATAATTGTTCATTACTGTAAATACGTTGTTGTAATAAATAAATATTGTTTCACGAATCTATTGAGATTCACTCAAAAGCAACTCGAGAGTTCAAAGAGAGGATCGAACTCCAAGGGAATATGGTGATACTTCCAAAGATACCACAATGGCGCATTCAAATTTGGAATAATTATTTTTTAACTTCTAGAATCAAAGAGCAAGAATTAGACATCAAGAAGCAAGGAGAAAAAAAAGAATTAGAAAAGGACCAGGGAGGAAGCGGAGGAAAGCAGCGTGCTGATCGACAGGGAAAGAACGAGAAGACCAGGGCTGGGCAGTCGGACTCTGGGGAAGGCAGTGGACTTCGGGAGCAGGGACAACCGGCAGAACCAGGGCGGCAGCATAAGGAAGGCGCAGAATTTCGAGGAGCAGGACAGTCACTGGACGAAGGCAGCGGCTCAATGAAGGCGCATGACTTCAGGAGCCGGCTGAGAGGATCGTGACATCAGAGACAGAGCTAAGTACTAGTATTGATGTTGCCAGGAATCAGTATGGACGGAAAGGCACTTTCGTTTTGCCACTTAAGTGACAATTGGCCGTGTTTCCGTAGCGGATTATTCTTGTTGACCAAGAATGATACGATAAAAGTATCAAAAAATCCGAACATCCGACATAATTGGTTGATATAGATAAAATAGTTATCGCATTTATAGCAACAAAATATTTATTTGATAAAAGATTTTTTTTTAATAAATGAATGGAATATACATATAATTTATTATAATTTTTATTATTTGCCAAACTGCAGAACAGTTTTATAGCAATGAATGCTCTTCATACAATTGAAGAGTTTTTATCAACATTTCTATTGAAAAATAAAATAGGTAATGAAATGTTTAATAAGTCTTTATCACAGACCAGTGATGGTCTGTGGTCTGATATTGAATATTCGTGACACAACACATTCTCTCCTTCTCTCACCGTACACACTGTTTGCGATCTTAACTCCCACGGTTCGACCCGACGATCCGGTAGAGCAGCTATGCTGAGGGTCAGTATTTATATTTACATTATTTATCAACTCTTCTAATATTATACTATATTAAATATGAATTAAATATATTAATTATAAAGATATACATATAAAATCAATTTTATCGAAAAATATTGTTGTTGCGCCACCGGGATTCGAACCTGGATCTCTTCCCTAACCGGGGGAGGTGCTTTATCCAACTAAGCTACAGTGGCATTATTTTTTATTATACTATATGTTACTTTTTTGTTAACTGCTAAAATTTTGATTAATCATCTTTATTTAATCATTTTGTTATGTATGTTTCAAAAATTTAATTACATATAATTATTATGGAGAACACATTCTTATTGCGAAGTTGTAATTATTCAGAACATAGCTCTGTGATTTAATGTATTAATTATAAATATATATATAAAATCAATTTTTTCGAAAAATATTATTTTTGCGCTATCGGGACTCGAATCTGGATCTCTATTTCCAATCCGGGGAAGTACACTACTAATTGTGTTATAGCGCCAGTATTTTTCATGACAAATTTTCGAACCTATTAATACATTAAATTGGTATTTAAAATATCACAGAGCTATGTTCTGAATAATTACAACTTCACAATAAGAATGTGTTCTCCTTAACATTGTATCAATGTGCCCAAAATTTAATAAAAATGAATTGATAATTCTGGCGTCTGCAGTCGATTTACTCAAAGGTATTTGTGATTCCGTAAAAATAATGTAGATGGCTTTCAAATAATGGAGCGACAGATGTATTAATTTAAAAAGGTGTAACATATAGGTTCGAAAATTTCTCATGAAAAATACTGGCGCTCTAACACAATCGGTAGTGTACTTCCCCGGATTGGAAATAGAGATCCAGATTCGAATCCCGGTAGCGCAAAAACAATATTTTTCGACAAAATTGATTTTATATGTATATGTTTACATCTAATTGTTTAATTTGTATGTGTTATAAGTTTGTCCATTCATATCTATCTTGTTGATTCATATAATTTGTATTAACCACAGAACTGTGTTCTAAAATCGCAACTTTATAACGAAAATGTGTTTCCTTATTAATACTAGCTTATTGTAATGTAAAGATTGTAAAGAGAAGTATCGGGATCTATATTCAGCGTCTCTAAATCTTTAAAAAGGTACTGTAAAGGTGAAAATAAAACACAAGGTTACTTTAAAATGTTATAAAATTCTCTAACTCGCTATTTACGAGTATAATGCAGTTTTTGTGCCAAATTTTACGGGGTACCTAAATAATAAACATATTTTATGTTAAAACATGTTAAAAAGGGTTAAATTAATTTACCTCACAACAATGGCACGTTCCTTGAAAAATTAGTACACGGATTATAGGTTGCCATTGTATTTTCTAACTCCCAGTTTACCAGTGGCGTGCCGTAGGTATAGATTAATTATACTGCTAAAATTGATGATGTAAAAGGACGATGGGCTGAATTTTCATTAAAGGTTGTATTCATCTGATAGAAATACAATCTTTCAGTAGCTTGTTTTTGTAAAAAGTATACCTGTTTGAGTTAATTTCCGTACTTAAGATAATAATAATTCATATGAAAATGTGGGTTTTTATTATTCATTTATAACAGAAGTTATGTACTAAATTAAACTTTTTTTAAAACTATTACTTAGGTCAGACCTTTACGCTAATTTAAAACTGATAAACTGAATATTATTTGCCATAATTAAAACAATACATTCAAACGGTGAATACCAATGAATGATATAATTTATTTTTGAATTGAGCCTGTATCATAACGAATATGTTGGTGTTGATCGATGATGTCTCGTTGTAGTAGTTGAGAGAAATAGCTTGGATTGGTATTGAAAAACTTGATGTGAAGTATGGTTGGAGATCTCAGTGATTGGACAGGGATATTTAAGATTGTGAGAGTATTGAGGGCGAAATAATACAATATAATTTACACACTCAAATTTGCGACAAATACGTTCACAGTAAGCCCTGTCTGAACAAAAGATTCTTCCTATTCTTCGGCTACATTAGTCGTCAAAGTGCCAGCCTATCCTTATCCTGGGCACAACTATGAGCCGAAGACCTGGAAGAGTGTCACGGTAGTGTGGTGTGGTGTGGTGTGGAGTAGCATGACAAGCCGAGTCTCATCCGATTGAGGTCGCTATATACAGTCGAACGTGGTTATGAGGGGACCGACAAAATTTGCTCGCTATAGCCGATATTCGTTATATCAATGCTAGGTATTTAAATGTTTATTTAAATTAACTATCGTTAATAAATTCGCAATATTTTTGAAATCTAATATTAACCGTATATTTAAAAAAAAAGGTATATACATACCATCACGCCATATCTCTTGAAACGTAAAAAAACGTAAAATTAAAAATTAAAACTATGCACTAATAAAAATGTGATAAATCACAGATCAGTAAATTAGTTTCGTTAGTCTGTCCGTGTAAGTGTGACTCAATTATTTTGTGTCTCGTCCGCTGTCACTCTTTTGGGAGTGTTTTTGATGAATTGATCCCCGAGTGTCTGCCTTGAACAACTGCACTTTAATTTTCCATCTGCATGTAATACTATGTTTTTTATGGATTTATTTAATATGATTTTTTATGAATAAAGACAGCGCTTAAGGGACGCTGGAGGGTTAAAAAAATTGCTAATAACCATCATGAATTTCTTCTCCGTTTTCGTTTTGTAATTGTAAAAATGTAATAGAATTAAAGTCGCTTATTTTTATTAGCTTTGATGAGTGGGACCGACGAAAGGATGCCCCACCCCCCTCCAGCTGTTCTTTATTATTAGACCAGTGAATGCATAGACATGAAATAAAGTGTACCTATAGGAGAGAGGCTCTGAGTAGAAGGGCATTCTATACACATTATTTGTGGACATATAAATCCGACAGTTTATGTCAGATTTATGCAACAGTAAAAGTATTCATTTTTCGAAAATTAATTATTTGTATAAACAAGACGTATTTTTTACATTAATGCATGCGCCGTTTAACGCACTCATACACGCACATCGTCTATGCGCGATTATCAAAATTTAAACCTACTATCTCCTTATAACCTGTCCCTTGAGCACGAGGAAGAAGAAGAGAACGGCAACGAACCCAGTGTGCGCTTAGAACTGTATACGGGCTAATCTGCCGTCGTTTCAATCCGGTTTACTACCGCTAATATTAATTAATAAATATATATTTAATTCCGCTAAAATAAACAAACAATCCTTTACGCGAGTGTTAACAGTGTTTACACATTCTGCGCCGCACGTCTTGTGGTTGGAAAAGAGAGACAATTTTCCAATATTTCCACCAATGCATATTATATTATATAAGCGAATTCCGATCTACAAGATCTAGATATCAAATTGATATCCCAAAACTAAAATATACCGCAACTCAAAATCAATATATTTATCAAGGTATCAAATTTTTTAACAATCTCCCCATCACAATTAGAAAAATTACGGACTATCATAAATTTGTAACTGAAGTTAAAAAAATATGTACACAGACTAACTGAAACATAAATTAACTTGAATATACTCCTTCTCTATACACGAGTCTTACTCTCATAGAGAAGAAACAAATGTTAAAATATATATATATATATCCACTGATTATTGAAATTGTATTATATTTTTAATATTAATAAAAAAATATATTGTCAGGGCTAAGTTTTTGTTCCAATTTAATTTAAATTTGATTGCGTAAGTGATCACGTGAGTGACACCAATGTGAACATATTGAAACAAGGAATTACCGTTAGTTCATGTCTATATATTTGGTAGTCTGCGTATTAAATTAATCATTTTTAGTTATTTATCACTTCTTTAAATGTAATTTAAAATTTACGATCTTCTTAAAGATTTCACTTTAATGTTCCTTTAGTTCTGAAAGTCAATATTAAATTGTCAATACGACACTGCCGACGCACACAAATGTTACTTTAAACAAACTCGTGATAAATTTGAATTCAGAGAAAAACACAAATGTAAAAAGGGAACGAGATTGTAAAATTGTATTTTCGGATGTTTGTTTGATGCTCAATAACAAGTTGAAAGCGTCAATATGATCATGGTTTTGAAGGTATTTGAGATTCAGTAAAAGTAAAGAAGATGGCTAACATAAAATAAGTGTACCATAAAATTTGTCGTCAATTCACTGTGTTGGTATAGCATAATTTATTGATTGGAAGAGATCCAGGTTCGAATCGTTTGTATATAAATTATATTATTTCTTCTATACTCCTTCTCTATGCGCGAGTCTCGACTCTCATAGAGAAGAAAAAAATGTAAAAAGATATATACAGGGTGGCCCAAACGTAACACATGAGTTATTTCAAAACATAATATAATTAAATATAATTCTTGATGTAATTTTTTTTGCACAATATTTACCTAATCAGAAATCGTCAGAACATCCCATATTACATAATTTGATTGCAATATGCCATTATTGGCCACATGCCTGGCTCGATGAAATTAACGTTCTCACGACGAAGAAAGTTTATTATATTTCTGGCTGTGTGAGATAGAGCTCCGTCCTGCTGTAATATCTAGCTATACTCCAGGCATTGTTTTGAAACTCTTTGATCATTTTCCTAGCACCTCAACGTTTTTCAATTCGCAAATTTTTGATCAGAATACGATATTTTGCAGTGATTTTTGTCATTCTGGGCAACAATAAAAAAAAAACAAATATAAACAATGGAAAAGTTGAAATAAAACGTAATACAGGTAAATAGGTAAGTAAATAAATTAGTAAACTATTTAAACTATTGTTAATTTTGATGTTGATCTTGATGTTTGAATTATATCTAACGGAAATTTGTCAACCGAGGCAAGACTAGCGGTGCACAATGGAATCCCGGTTACCGATACTGATGTATGGAAGTGCAGCCTGGAGCTGGCAGAATAAGAACGAAAGTAGACTGAATGCAATGGAAATGAGATCACTTAGGCGTATATGTGACAAATCTATTTATGACAGAGTAAAGAATGAAGAATTAAGGAAAGAATGTAAAGCTGATGTTAGTATAGTGAGTAAGATTAATAAAGGATCACTTAGGTGGTTTGGTCGTATGGAACGGATGAATGAGGAGAGAATGGTAAGAAAGATATATGACGCAAGTGTTGATGGCACCAGAAATAGAGGACGTCCGCGGAAAACTTGGCACGACCAGGTAAACCAGTTACTGGAGGATGGTTCTGTTAGAAGCCTCATCAATCGGTGAGCTTGTGTGAGAAGATGTATGAATGTGGATAAGGCGAGAATTGTGTGTCAGGACAGAAAAGTGTGGCGCTCTATCCTCTCCGCCTACTCCCGCGGGGAAACGGCGTAATGGTAAGTAAGTAAGTAATTTTGATGTAATTATATCACATTTTACGAAAAGTTCTCACTTATTTTAAGCCACCCTACCCTGTATATAATTATTGATTATATTTAAGAACGAATTACACCTTCTAAGAAAAAAAAACTATCACTGCATTTTTGTATGAAAACATGGGTAAACTAAAACATAGAGTTTTTGTTCGTAAAACCGTAAACTCATCTGAGCTCGCTGTAACCAAATTTGACTATATTAATACTGACATAAAGGAGGAAGGAAGAAAATATTTTTTTGGTAAAAATTATAGTTATGCACAGTTTTTTTGATTGTTTGGAGTGCACGCCACTGCTGACTCGTTCTGTTTGTTGTCGGCGTGTTGCTCCCGCTCTCTTGACATGCCACGTATTGACAACCCCTGAAGGAGATATTGCCTCAAACCTTCTACACGTGCAAGACTCCTGTGCTTGATTAAGACATCCCCCGTGCGTGCGGGGGTGTGCGTGCCGCGCGTGCGTGTAGTTGTGTATTGTTTTGACGCCCCGTATAAGAATTAATTTTGATCTTGAGAGGGCTTAATCATCTCTGACATCCTTCTCTCACAGCTGATCTAGTTATCTTCTGATAAAAGGGTTATGGGATGTCGTTTCTCAAACTGTTTTATAAAACAAACGAAATTATTGAAAATTTAATTAAAATTTTTTAAGGAGGACAAGTTATTATTGTGAAGTTGCCGTTTTTTTGGTCTTGTAGATATATTCCGATATTCAATGTTCAAATATAAGAGTGATGTTTTTGATGCTGTTCTGAGACAAAGATACAAATGATTTTGATACTCAGCCATTCTGTGTCAAGCCTAAAATTTATTATTTTTTCTGTTTTTAACCTTTATTTTTAATAGTTTGTTTTACTTATTTTTTAATTTCTATTTTTTATATTCTATTTATATATATTCCATGCAACTTGTGTAGCTGCTCGTGTGTTTTTAAGGGTGTTAATAAATTAATAAATAAATAAAATAAAGCATAGTTCTGCGATATTTTTAATACAAATTAAATGTATCAATTAGAAAGGTATACAGATAAAATCAAGGAACTGCAACTTAACAATAAAAATTCTCCCTAAAAATATATAAGTATATAATTTATCTTCTGTGTATAGTTTTCTGGGCCAATCTGCCATGAATCTGACCTGCAATGGGATCCGAAACGTCGGCCAGAAAGGACAGATAGACACGGCAGATTAGCCCGTAATACTATACACAGAAGATTATGAACGGTCGCACATTTTAAAATTGTATTAATGTTTCCAAAATTTAATAACATGGATTAATTAATCAATTCTGGCGTCTCCTATCGAGTTTTACTCAAAAGTATTTGAGATTCTCCGTAATATGAAGTACATTGCTTTTAAAAATTGGAATAATAATCACACGTATCAATTTAAAAGTGCGACATATAGGTTCGAAAATTTGTCGTTAATTTACTATGTTGACACGGTATAATGGTCAGCGTATTTCTCCGGATAGGAAAAGTTTCCGGTTTTGGTTAAATATGTGAAAGCTTATCAAATTGGACATGTAACAGATACTTGTGGTATACCTGCAGATATTTTTTATTCAAGATATTAATTATTAGTAATAAAGTATGTACTTGATGCGTTTTTCTAATCCGGGAGTGAAAATGCATGCAATAAGGATTCATAGAACAGTTTTTGTTAAATTCTGTACTGATCCATACACGCATTGGAGACGAATTTCCGAGAAAAATCTAATTGACGGATACACATCATAACAGTGTGGTCAATTTTGGGATATCGGTCCGTTTGTTTGTCAACGTCAACAGTTCGTATTAATTTCTCCCAAAAGATGGCGCGTAGTTCAATTATTATTTATTATACAATAAATCGCTAGCGCTGTATGAAATACTAGTGAGAATTGTGCATGTACTCTGGACGGCTGGCTGACAGGCAGTCGATGCGGCAGCTCCTCGCTTGGGTGTTTGTTATCCATCAGCGTCCATCCAAAGTATCCCCACCAGACGACGGATTTTAAACACTGGTTAATTTAAATATACTTCCAAGTGATTTAAAAATAATATTTTTCCAAACAAATAATAGACATCTCATTTTTTATTAATGGAAAAATATGAAAGTATGGGTAATTACAGGGCTTATGGATTACGAATTATTATAGTATATAATTAGTGCAGTGGTATTCAAAATGTTTCCACATATTAACATATATACAACTTTAATTTTTTTTAATATAAAAATGGGGGTTGATTGGGTGGAATGGTGAACGTTACATTGTGTAAAGTGATCGCGAAAGCTATCCATCAATAAAAAAATAGCTTCGTCTCTATGAGATATCTATTATTTATTTAATAATTGTGCCTTTGTAGGTGAAAATCCAGTAATTGTGTGTTCTTGGACATATTCAAATATTGCCATTATTTTTCTGGTTGTTTAAAAATTGCCGATGATATCTATCTTGCTGCAGCCTGCGTTCTCAATCCAAGTGTCGCTCGCGTCGTCCGTCGAATAAGAGCGGTGATATTGATGGTAGATTTGAATCGCCGCTCTTACATCTAATTTTAGATGCAGGGGCGGCGTTTGCAGGTTTTTTTTTTCTGCACAACCTTAACATGTTACAAATATTTGTAAAATACAATTATTTAAATAAAGTGATTCACGTGGAAATAAATACTCCAAGTTGAGGAAGCAACAGCAGGAGACATTAGTTAGTTTGTAACAGGGGAAGGATTTAAGGCTACTGCCGAAATATTGCGAAGGTTCTGGGGGTATGAGGGAGACAACTGAGGCGGGACTGGGATAACAACATCACAAACAAGATGGATGATATTCATAATCGCTTCAGCTGGAGACGCTAACCGAACGCAGGGGCGTGCCTAAAGGTGTATTGTTTTCCAATATTAATCGTAATCAATTATTCATTCACTGAACAAGTTGCAAGATTTTGAATTATGATACTATATTATTCTTTTGAGATCGAATCAAAAGTCAGTGAGTACTGATGAAAAATTGTTCAAAACGCTTTTCGCGAAATGAAATAAAAATATGCACGAGCAAAATGTTTTTAATTTATAAATATAACTAACTTACCATGTATTTTTTCAGTTTGTTGTTAGTATAACAAGTCGGTTGATTTGTATCGGGAATATTTTTAGTTATAATTTTTGACATATTATTCATGCTGCATTGCGCAAGCTTAAATCCTGTTGAAATCAAATGCCGCATTGAGCAAGCTTGAATCCTGTTGAAATCAAATGCTGCATTGAGCAAGTTTAAATCATGTTGAAATCAAATGCCGTATTGAGCAAGTTTAAATCATGTTAAAATCAAATGCCGTATTGAGCAAGTTTAAATCATGTTGAAATCAAATGTCGCATTGAGCAAACTTGAATCCTGTTGAAATCAAATGCCACATTGAGCAAGCTTGAATCCTGTTGAAATCAAATGCCGCATTGAGAAAGCTTGAATCCTGATTTATATTGATGCATGAGTTAAAAGGGTAAAAATGTCTAATAAAAAACCATCTAAGGATCATTGAAACATGAGTTACGATATACGATTTGAATTTCTAGATTTTCTGTTTGTAGGTTAAAAATAGGATAAAAAACAATGATTTATTGACGTTGTTTAAGTTTATTATCTACCAAAAAGTGCACGAGAGGCGGAGACACCGAAAACCACAATTAAGTGGGAATGGCGAAGAGTTCTTGAACACAAGATCTGGCACCAATCCACGTTGATGTTTTGGCTGGCTACCAGTCTGATTAAGAGAAAAATACAATAAATCGTACGAGATACGCTGAAAACCGTAATTACTAATGCGTTCATTTAATTCTGGTGTTAAATTACGACTAAAACGTGGCAGCGCAGGCACAGTGCAAACTGTGTTCTCGCAAGGCCTGTGTCCACGGTAAAAGACACGAATACATCTTAATATCATATACACGTGTTAAGATGTTGATCTGGAGATTAGTTTGAGATAGGTAGAAAGAAACAAAAACTCAAAATTGTGTACACGGCATTCGAACTGGCAGGGAGATTACAGGGAGGGACCTAAAATCGCCATGAAACCGTACTCTGATCTGATCTGAAAAGTTGGCAAAAGTCATTAAACATCAAGAGTTAGAGCTACGAATCAACTTCTATATTTTTCGTTTTATCTGGTCCTCCTAGAGCAGAGGTCGGCAAACCGTGGATCTTTTCATAGACATTTGCGACACTTCAACTTCAGCTCATATTTGATACATGGAATAGTTTGCTGGCAACATATGACACTATAAAAAAACTATCATTCGGCATTCTTAATTGTTTTTTCTGTACCTATTCATGCGAACAAACATTATCTTCCATGAATCAAATAAAAAATAAGTTGAGAAGCAAATTAGCAGACGGTAACTTACAGTCATGTTTAAAATTGAATAAATAGTTTCTTGCCAAACATAGCAAAATTTTCAAAAAAGATGCAAGGTCACCGTGAAGCCTAAAATGAAAACAAGCTTTGGTCAATCCTTTCATATGTTTCTGGCCCCCAAAGCCTACAACATTTTGCCGAGCAGTAAGAAACAATTCTCGATGGACAATCTCAAACACCATCTTAGGAGCTGGTTATTGGGTGTTGGCAGAAATAAAACTGAGCAAAGATTCGTGAAATTGATCACATAAACATAACGTAATTTCTATATATTCATTTTTCCTTTTGCATAGTGTTTCAATCGTGGGTATTTTTGTTTTAGATAAAAATAAAATAAAAAAATATTTCATATTTGTATGACTAACAACGGAATCTGTCTCCTTTAGTACAGACTTCGGTCTAGTTAGAGAGACAGTGAACATCACTTACATTACGAAGATTATTCACCTTTTTTATATACTTTAAGAATTGTTTATAATGTATAATATGTAAGAATGTAAATGTAAATAAATAAACCGTTCTAACAAGTAAACTTTAAAAAGCCCAAAAAGTGTTTTATTAGTATTTATTTATTCATTATTAAAGAGGACACATTCTTATTGTGAAATTGTAATTGTTCAGAACATAGGTCTGTGATATTTTTAATATTTTAAATAGATGGCTTTCAAATAATGGAACGATAGATGTATCAATTTGAAAAGTGTAACATATAGGTTAGAAAATTTGTCGTTAAAAGTATTGTTGCTATAGCATAGTTGGTGATGCACCTTCTCCGGATTGGAAAAGAGATCCAGGTTCGAATCGCGGCAGCGCAACAACAATATTTTTCGATAAAATTGATTCTATATATCTTTCTAATTAATACATTTAATTATTAAGGTTTTCTTGTTTTATAAGTGGAGCACTGAGCTATTGAAGCTCAAAACTCCCATATATTCTCTTCTATATAGTGTAACAATACAATACGTAAGTAAAGTTGAATAAATTTTTGAATAGCTACACTCTCACACATGCGCGGTAGGTTGCCGCGATCAGGTCCGCGCGCCGCGGAGAGATTTCATTCGTATAGAGTCAAGCCTGGCGGTTGGCCACGCTAATCGCGGGTGGTTTTAACCGGCCGCCCGGACCGCGACGCTGCCGGCCATAGAACGAGTTAATTTAAACTCGTATAAATTAATAAATCCGTAATGATATATTGGGTAAGAAAAATATTTACAATTAATAGTGCATCAATTTTCTACTAATCTTGTGATAAATCCTTATTTGCATTGTATTCATAACTTATGCAGAAATATTTTATTTCCCCCCTTGGGTTCGGGATGAATAACTTCAGAACTTACGTCCGACAATGTCGTAGATGGGATGGTCACCTACGTCACAATAGCTACAGTGAAAATTTATGTTGCGGCTCTATGAAAATTTTGAGATTCTGTTTATTTAATTTTTGGCTCTTCTTATAAGAAAGTCTGCCGACCCCTGCCATAGAGCGAGTGCTTTCTTCTGAGTTTGCCCCTCTGCCCCCCGGCCCAAGGGGGGTTGCGCCCGCCTCGGTGCCATCGCGTGAGACAAGGAACATCATTTATATGTTCATAGATCTGTATAAATTATTGTTCCTTTGTGTACACTTTTATATTGAATGAATAATAAATAGATCAGACAAATAACAGATATCTCATAGAGACAAGGCTATTTTTTATTATATTTAATGGAAATATTTGAAGTATGGGTTAATTACAGGGCTTACAACCTGTCTTTGGCTGGCTTAAGTGATTACTTTATATAAATATAACATTCAAAATTCTCACCAATTAATCATTCTTTATATTTATATATTAACAATGAGAAAAACTTCGAGTACAACTACACTATCGCCATCTACGGACTAAATTTGATATTCATCTCCTGAAACAGCATAGATGTTACTGTCAGAATAAAATTATTTTTGAAATTATTTAAAGCAATATTGTTTATGTGTAAAATATTTTTTGAATACATTATGCTAGAATACGCCAGAAAAATCAATTTTAAAATTTTTATATATTTTCTTATTTTGACCACTATATTATTAGCAATTTTGAATATGTCCAAGAACACAAAATTACTGGATTTTCACTTCCAAAGGCACTGTTATTAAACAAATAATCGAAGTTTTTCAAATTATTAACGTATATACAACTTTCAAAAATTTTATAGCTATGGAGATTGATTAATGGGTGAGAATGGTGAACGTTACATTTGTATAAAGTGATCACTTAAGCCAGCAGAAAATCCAGTAATTGTGTGTTCTTTGACATATTAAAATATTATTAATAAAGAGATTTTTTGCCGGAGGACCACTGTCCTCCGGCAAAAAGTCACCCCTCACTAGGGGTGACTTTTGTCTGGCAGTCGCGTGTCGAGAAGGACCGATATGGAAACTATCGCTCGTAGAACGGTCCTCGGCGAGTGGTGAGATACCTCTTACTAAACATGACGAAATATTAATTAAATAATAAATTAATTATAATATTTGAATCGTTTGTTTTCCGCAGAAAAATAGCGATAACAGACGTGCAATCAGCAAGAATCGTTCAGTGGTGTTGTACACCGGAGGCTCTCAAAGGCTTCTCTGTATTTACCTACCCCTCAGAGCTCCCTAATCGCGATCTATAAACCGCACCGTTCACCTCTAATCCCTTCCGATTGGGTTGATATATAATTACAATAGCAAGAGGCCGTTAATGTTGACAGTCAAGACACTCACGTCTCGAGCAAATATTTGCATTGAATGAGGGATTATACTCTGCTTTGTGCTCGCGATGTCTGCCAGGGTGGGGGTTAAAATGTTTAAATAAAGCCTCTCAAATACATTGATGTCTACTCTACAAAGTAACATTAAACGTAGATTTGAAGAATCTAAAATTAAAATATTAAAAAAAAATCTACGTATATATATGCCAGAGTACATCGAAAATTTTGTTGTCACTTTCAAATAATACATAAATGTTTAATACAAATTGAACGAATCAATCTAAAATACGGAAAAATCAACGGTATTCGGGATTCATCGCAATATAAAGTTGGTTATTGTTGAAGCTATTTTTTTAAATTATATTTAATGGAAAATATATGGAAGTATGGGGTAATTACAGGACTTACGACCTGTCTTCAGCTGGCTTCGATGATCACTTTATATATATATATATAACGTTCACCAATTCTCACCCCTCAATCACATTTTATCAAATTTTTGAAAGTTTTATATATGTTAAAATGTGAACTCGCTTCCAGTACCACTGATGGGTACTTGAAAGAAAAGATCTATGTCAATAAGCTAACAACAATTCCGATGCCATAGAACAAAATTTGAAATGATATTGCAGAAAAATTTGGTTAAAAGAGCACGCATTTGGGCTACTAGGACAATGTTATAATCTATTCATAATTTTAATAAACCAAATAATTGATAAATATAAACAAAATTAAAGAACTATGTTTTATTTTCTAGTTATTCTAAAACAACATCGACCTGGAACATAATATTCACCCTGTACATAGGGAGTTATTAAGGTTTTTTTTACGATATACTCATGTGTAACCGTCACCTGTTTTTCTCCGTAATATTAAGCGATCATTGTTTTTAAAAATTTTGGTGATAGATAAAATTCCATTTTATCATCTTCTTAGAACGGGCAAGGTGCTAGTGGTATGTTTAAAGCTCTGCAAGGGAATTGGTAATTATTTATTGCAAATGATTTAACCAGGGCTCCGACACATATATTTAATTAGTAAGATTTTTTCCATGCAATACAAGTCGACTGCCAATTAGGAAATATCTGTAATGTCAAATATAAATCAATGGAGTTTATTGAGGTTGCTTCTTAGATAACTAGGCGCGGTGGCTCTTAGTTTTTGCGAGCAACTAACCTTTCTTAGGTCCTTTTGATGTACCAGCATCAAAGAAGTCATTCACCACAATTTCTTACAAAATTCACCCAAGTTCTCGACAGAATTTTCCAAGAGTCTATTGAGCATTTCACTAATAATTTTATTAATTTCTAACATCTATTGATCTTTACCTAAAGTTAGTCAAATCATTGTCTTATTTTTAAACTACTTCGATACTCTGTGATATACGAATTTAAATCCTAGTCACTGTATTTTTTTATGTATCCTTTTAAATGCTTTATTATAATTAATTAATTTATTCGTAGAAATATCTTGTAACATAACAATAAGAATTTTATTAAACATCTGTTCCTTTGTTAGGGTAGAATACAACTTGTTTCTTGATACATGTTTCATGATTTGTGGAAAGTTAATTAGTGCGAGGTCCGTGAGTTGTTATATGTGTGTATGTGTCGCGCGACGAGAAGAACGAGTGAGACATTTGTGTGTATAGGTATGGGCAAGACTTATAAGCGGGCGCGCTCGTCGGGCGAACTCTCTTGCTTCTGGGCTTTGACGCGATATAGTAGTATCTTTAAATATACTATATATATATATATAATGTTGTCTACTGCTTATTAGGCTCAGATGGAGCCATTAGAAGGCTTACATGTGAGGATACGGTTGACCCTAAGTGCGCTAACTATGTATCGTTGATCGAAAGCGAGTCGGAAGCTGCTGCTGCGGCGGATGTCAGTACGTGAAGTGAAGAAAGTGGCTTGGCCCACTCGGGTGATGCGTGTACGCTGTTGCATGCAAATTTGAGTATTTGTATATTGAGTACTAGATGGTAATAGGGTACTTTATATGACTGACTGAATGATAAAGTAGCAGACGTAACCTCGAACTCTTTCGGAGTTCAATAGGACATGGGTATCGCGCTGGGAGCTACTGAGATTCCTACTAGTGTGGGGTATTAGTCGGGGGTAACCCGTCTGCCATCTTTTCTACGTTACACCAGGGTGATTTTCTGTCGATTGTGGCCTGCTGGTGTCTAGACTAAACCGTCTGTTTGAATTTATTTGAGAGGAGAACTGTTTTTTTATTTTTTACATGCTATCACTGTCCTACGATGCACTCTCACAATGTTTGTATACATTGTATTTTTACAGCACGGCTTGGATTAGTGCAGTGAAAAAAAATGCCAATCTGGCGGCGAATTAATTGGACTGATACGGGAGGTTTTGCTCATTTAACGGTATTGGGTAAGCGGAGAGTCGCCATTCGCTGTACGGCTGACGAGAGTGGAGGCATTAGTTCTCTACATATGTAATAACATTATTTCAAATAGTTTAATTTTGATATCTTTTGGGCTGAAGCAGAATACCCCCGACGATTTTGGATTCTGTGTGTGTGTGTGAGTTAAGTGTGAAGACATTTGATTTAAACAGTTGGGCTGGATCTATTGTTATGACATCTTAATTAATAATTATCGGGATTTGTACCTACATGTAGCTATGCGTGACGTCATTGATATGTATCGATGTGATTTTCTATTAAATCTCAGGTTTAAATTGAGATTTAGATTGGCGAAAAATATTATTATTTTAATAACAACAGGCTTTATAAATATATTTGAAAAATCATAGTAATAGTGTTTATGTAAATGCCTTCGATAGCTGGTTCCCAGGTTTCCGATTAACAATAAGCACACATATAATATATGAGCTACATCTTTTTAATTTTGCTGTCTTTCAGGTCCGATGTTGTTGTTATTTTAGCTGGGATGTCTTCTTTAGATTTCGACCGACCGCTGGATTGGTCGAAGCGTGGGATGTAATAAGAATGGCGCTTGTCGGTTATCGTCTTCTTAGCTTTCCGAAAAAGGGCGGAAATACTCACACATACATACACACATGTACATTATTATAAATCAAGAAACCCAGCGGTGCCAATCGAATTAACAACAAGATAAAGATCTATCATCATAATCACCATTATTTTCTATGTAATGATGGATGAAGGACTCTCCAAGTATCTCTCACTTTTTCTGTCTACTGTTTTTTGCTGTCAAGTATTTCCGCTTTTGATGATTTTACACCGGCTTCCGCTGGAGGATTGCGTTCGTCTATCAATTTTCCGTCCTAGCGAAGTGACCTGCTCATTGCCATATCACTTTCTTGACGTGTACAATTATATCAGGAGCTATTACAGTAATATTATATATATATAAATCTAACCTAGGTATAAATATAAATATCAATAAAAGATTCTGGTTGCGCGATCAATAGTAAATTTTGACAATACTAAATTACTATCACTAGTGGTACGTCAAATTTACTAACGTCAATGTATATCTCGTCTAATAATGTGGCAAAACATATTTAGCGAATTTTACCAAAATTGATTTAATTTAAATATATTCACCATTGGCAATGCATGCAATTTTATACGTTATCTGTGGCTTTATTCACTCTTGCGTTCGAAATCTGTCACTTTGCTGGCGAAAATTCATCGGTAATATAAATTAAACGGCGAGACATCATCGCACTAAGTGTCATTATTAAAATATTTAATATTTTTATTCATTATCTTTGTTTTATTAACCACTTAATTGAGTTTAAATAAATCTACCGATTTTGAAAAAATACAAAGTATTTTTTTTTTTTAAAATTGATTCTGGTATTATTCTTATTCTTACCAATAATATATGTTTTAGTTGGTTATGATATCCTGAAGAAGAAAATGGTATTTTTCGAAACCGGTAGATGTATTTAAACTCAATTAAGTGGTTAATAAAACAGAGATAATAAATAAAAATATGAATTTTAACCACAAAGTTAATATTGCTAATTTTAAAAGCGATATTTAATGATTCATTGTCATTTAGTGCAATTTTTGAAGTATTAATGTATCAGTTGACTTTTGAAATAGCAACAAGTATAGTAAGTAAGATTAAGAAAAGAGAACTTAGGTGATTTCGTCATTCCATAGAACGGATGAATGAGGAGAGAATGGTAAGAAATATATATGACGCAAGTGTTGATGGCACCAGAAGTAGAGGACGTCCGCGGAAGATTTGGCACGACTTACTGGAGGATGGTCCTGTTTCGTCGAGCTTGTATGAGAAGATGTATGAATGTGGATGAGGCGAGAATTGTGTACGTCAGGACATAAGAGTGTGGCGCACAATCCGCGGGGAAATGGCGTGATGGTGAGTAAGTAAGTAAGTAACAGTGGCGTGTAACGGGTATAGATTTAGGTTATTCTGTTACCAATGATATTATACAAATCATATATAATATATGTACTTTCGTTTAACCAACGTCTTTAGACGAAATAAATCCGTCGTTTATACGACCCTACCATGTATTTATTTTTAATTTTAGAGTACTGTTAATAGTATGTTTAAAGTTTTAGTTTTCACGTAAAATTATATCTTCTTACCCATATAAAAATTGTATGGACATTTTTAAGAACAATTTTTTATGACTGATCACGATTATGATTAAATCAAAAACCAATCCATGCACCAAATTTAAAGAACAATCATGAAAGCAACACGTTAAAAATAGTAAGATAGTAAAATTCGCAAATTAGTAAAAAAGGAAGCAGACACTGCAATGATTTGCAAGCAGATGCAAGCCTTTTCAATGTGAGTCTGTTAAAAAACAGCATAGGTAACGACTCCATACAAAACGGATCAACTGAAAGGAATTTTCAATTCAGTAAATAGCCAATTATATGACTTGAGTAATTCACCAGCTTAAAGACAGAACAGAGTAATGTGAATAGCTCGATGCGGCGAATACACAAGAGCGGTACAACGAGTTCAGCGGTCGTAGTGGTACACAGATGGCGTTAATTGTAAAATAATGTTTTCGTTTATGTTAATCCAGTTATTTAATTAATATTTTTTTTCCAGAATTTTTAGTAATACACTTTTTTTTGCTTGTATTCACTGCACGCCCTTCGTAAGTAAGTATAATAGTAACTTATGAAGAGTCCGTCATTTTTGAATTTTGAATAATGATATATGGTTTTTACCATTCAATATTGGATGGTAAAATTAACGTACTATCAAATGTACATGATGAGTAAATATTATATTATCAACGATTGAACAACCCATTTTTGCAATTTTTTTGCTAAAGTAACTTTAAAAATTTATCACTTATCACACATCTGGGTCTAACGGAACAAGATTGCTAAATTATTCATATTAAACTAATTCATATTAAAATAAAATTTACACATCAATATAATGTAATACCAAATTCGCTCAACGAACTTTCATATTTTGTTCTCCACGAATATTTAACAAATTGCCACCAGACCTTAAAGGGTCCAACATGATTAACGACATCAAATCAAAAATAACAAAGTTGTTGTTTGATGTGGGTAGAAAGCAAAATGAATCTAATTTGTCATGTGTGCTAACCTAACTATCTACATATTTTTGTCTCCATCTATTGTATATTACAGACAATAATATTTTTATAACTTTTTTTCAATGATATTTTATAACTTCAGATTGTACTTTTTTCAAATAAATTTTTATAACTTACTTACCTCTAAACAATTACAACTTTTAAAAACTGTACATGTAATTGCTTGAGAACAAACCACGTCTAAAAACATAAAAAATAAATAAATACATAAATTTCCTTTAAAATTTGCCTAAGCATTATATAAGATTTAACATAATTCTGGGTTTAAATTTATATTCAATTCTATAAGAACATATGTATAGAGGAAAATAAAGTTTATATAAAACAATAGAAAAGTTTAAAAAATAATAATTATCGATCACTTTGGCTGTGTTCCACTTCGTTAATTTTGTTTTAAAGCTAATTTAGTCCAGCCTGCTGACTTTGCATTTTGTGCGCGTCACGCCCGTGAAGCGTTTCTTTCGACCGTTACGGCTCGTGTCTACGGATGAGATTTTAATCTCGTGACAATTTCTGAGACAAAGAGTATCGATAAGCACGTCAATATTGGTTGGTATTATATTCTGAAATTGCAACTTCAGAATAAAAATGTATTTCCATCAAAAATACAATACGAAATTTCTAGAAGAAACGTTTCACGTGAAAGTGACGCGATTCCAAAGAGGCACATTAGAGCCACTTTTTCGTTACCCACTCTATTCATCACTTTCCTTTCCATTCTGCCGCCCTTCTGTAGTGGCGTGACAACATTATTAGGTGGCAACAATGGGCTGGCACTCTGGTAGACGTGTGTTGCAAGAACGCGACATGATGGACAATTTTTCAATTCGCTTCGTCGCGCAAATATGGAGGGACCCGGCGGGCGAGCGACGTGTTCTTAGAGGTAGTCGCGATGATCGAAACGCGATGTCAGCAAGCACGGAATGGAACTTGAGTCACATGTTTAAAATCAGTGATGTTAGTTAACCAATAAAATGTTAATTTATTTATTTATTATCTTTGTTTTATAACAATTTTTGTTTTTTGTTTTTGTTTTGTTTTGTTTTGTAACAATTTGAGTAAGGTACTAAATTTATTTTTTAAATAATTGTATTTTTTTAAAAATAGATTCTGGTAAAGAAACAGTAATATATGTTTTTAGTTAGTTATGACATCCTGAAGAAGAAAATGGTATTTTTCGAAATCGGTAGATGTATTTAAACTCAATTAAGTGGTTAATAAAACAAAGATAATAAATAAAAATATGAATTTTAACCACAAAGTTAATATTGCTAATTTTAAAAGTTATAAAGTGATCATTATTAAGTAGAATACATTATTATTGTGAAGTTGTAATTATTCAGAACATAGGTCTGTAATGTTTTAAATACTAAATTAATGTATTAATTATAATGATATATATATAAAATCAATTTTATCGAAAAATATTGTTGTTGCGCTACCGGGATTCAAACCTGGATCTCTTTTCCAATCCGGGAAAGGTACATTACCAACTATGCTACAGCGTCAGTATTTTTGACGACAAATTTTCGAACTCATATGTTACACTTTTGTATAAAATATAACAAGGGGAAAAAATGAGATAAGGAGATGTTAGATGAATTACTATATAAATAATAAAATATATATAAAGAAAAAAAATCAATCTTTCGAAAAGATATACAATTTTTACAAGTGTAAACTAATGCACAGTATTTTATGGGTGGATACCTGAATATAATATAACGTAACAGGAAAATAAAAATTCGATTAGAATGTGTTCTTTTACTTTGTATTTTAATGTGGTCACTGGGGTCTCATTTAAAAAAAATGTTTAATAGATCTTTATTGATTTTGTTAATTATTTTTGATACAACACATTCTGTCCTTCTCTCACCGTACACACTGTTCGCGATCTTAACTCCCACGGTTCGACCCGACGATCCGGTAGAGCAGCTATGCTGAGGGTCAGTATTTATATTTACATTATTTATCAACTCTCCGAATATTATAGCACACGTTACTTTTTTGTCAACTGGTAAGATTTTGCATATTGCAAATATTTTAAATATGAATTAAATATATTAATTATAAAGATATACATATAAAATCAATTTTATCGAAAAATATTGTTGTTGCGCCACCGGGATTCGAACCTGGATCTCTTTCCTAACCGGGGAAGGTGCTCTATCCAACTAAGCTACAGCGACATTATTTTTAGCGACAATTTTCGACCCTATATGTTACCTTTTTGATATTAATACATTTAATCGTTCCATCATTTGACAGAGCCATCTACCTTATTTTTACAATTCATTTTTATTAAATTTTGGACACATTGATACAACTTTATTATTTTAGGAGAACACATTCTTATTGTGAAGTTGTAATTATTCAGAACATAGGTCTGTGATATTTTAAATATGAATTAATTCTGAATAATTACAACTTCACAATAAGAATGTGTTCTCCTAAAATAAAAAATTGCAAATAGTTGACTATAATCATATTTATATAAACACTCCGTTCTGTTATCTACTGTAAGTTTTAAAATTTTATATTGCAACTGCTTAATTTTATTAATATATGTTTTATATGTCAGTCCATAGCTGCTCACTCCATAACTGAAGCTTTTTATTGCTGTTCAGCAGGTTTAACGAATTTAAACAGTGGCTTAGCTTCACTGTCCGATACGGGGATTTAATACTCGATGCTAGGTTTTGTGAGCAACTGTGGTCGCTTATTTGGTTCGCGATGCTAGGTTCTGTGAGCCAATGGTGGTCGCTTATTTGATTTTTCTACGTAAAATATATTTTTCAATTATAGGAGACACAACATTGCAATATAAATGAAATATGGAATCCTTCTGTTGAAATCAAATGCTGTATTGAGTTAATTCGTGCAACCTTTACCCGCACGAAAAAAATTATTTGTAGATGGTCAGATGCTATGTGTGCTTGAGATTATTTTATGTAATGAAAGCATGAACACTTACCGAAGAAATGATTAGGCAACTTGAAGCGTTTATGATATGGATGGATGGATAGTGGTGAAAATATAAGGAAGAAAAGGAAGGCACTTAATTCATAGATTCCTCTCCACCACAAGAACAAGCGTCGCGGCATGTTTAGTTGCACTCGCGAAAATGAATATTATGTATAATATAATTAACGTAAGATTATTAATAAGCGGTAGCGGAGTAAAGTGACGGTAGTGTATCCGTACAAAGTTGATAGATTTTTAATCACTGCGGCATCTTCTTTCTTCCTTGTGCTTAGTGATATGGATATGTAAGAAAGGAAAGGATATACGCAGATTAAAATTGGGTAAATCGCAAATTGTCAAACACTAAAAACTTAATAGAATTAAATTAATTTTAAACGATGCTGACAGATAAAGTTATAAATGTTATGGTTTAGATGAATAAAGAAAAATACGTATTTAAAACAATAAAAATCCGAAAACTTAAATATCTTGGACATGTGATGAGACATCTAGAAAAGTATGAGATATTGCAGCTCGTAATGCAGGGAAAAATTGCTGGAAGTCAAGCCCTGGGAGATGGAGAACATCATGGCTGATGAATCTAAGGCAATGATTTGACCAGTCTACTGAAGAGCTTTTAAGTAAACATGATACAGTGATGATAGCCAACGTCCTGTTGTGTTCCAGCATTTGATAAGATATACATATAAAATCAATTTTATCATAAAATATTGTTGTTGCTACCGGTATTCGAACCTGGATCTCTTTCCAATCCGGGGAAGGTGCATTAATCAACTATGCTACAGCAGACAGCACTTTTAACGACGACAAATTTTCGAACCCATATGTTACATTTTTCAAATTAATACATCTATCGTTTTATTATTTGAAAGTCATTTACATTGTTTTTACGGAATCTCAAATACCTATGTTCTGAATAATTACAACTTCACAATGAGAATGTGTTCTCTTTAATAATGAAAATAAAACACTCGTGTTTTTATTCTACTCGTTTAGTTTACTTGAGACGCGTTTCGTCTTGTAAGGACATTATCAATGTCTCGACATTGCGGCATTAATTAAAAAAATATCATTCTTTTTGAACATAACCGTTTCCTAGAATCATTCAAACATTATATAAATTCCAGAATACCAAAAATATCTCTCTTGCCGTGTTGTCTTCTTAGATTGTATAATTATATAGCTGTTCTTTTATACAGATTACCCATGCCATTAAAATATCATTAATGTTGAAACTGAATGATTACTTAGAATAATAAGAAGCATTCAAAATTCTCAGAATTCCATTGAATAATGTTGTCTCTTTTCATCTCATGCAAATATAACTGTAAAGCTGTCCCCCACTATGGTTATAAATACAAGTTGTCGAGTTAAATTATTTGATTGAACGAAACGCGTCAAGTAAATTATTTCAAATATGAATTAAATATATTAATTAGAAAGATATACATATAAAATCAATTTTATCGAAAAATATTGTTGCGCCACCGGGATTCGAACCTGGATCTCTTTCCTAACCGGGGAAGGTGCATTATCCAACTATGCTACAGCGACAATATTTTCAGCGACAATTTTCGAACCTATATGTTACCCTTTTGATATTAATACATTTAATCGTTCCATTATTTGAAAGAGCCATCTACCTTATTTTTACATAATCTCAAATACCTTTGAGTAAACTGATAGCAGACGCCAGAATAATCATTTAGTTTTTATTAAATTTTGGACACATTGATACAACTTTATTATTAGGAGAACACATTTTTATTATGAAGTTGTAATTATTCAGAACATAGGTCATAAAGACCTATGTTCTGCAATGCACCAAGGAGCAGCGCACGTTCACCTTTGTAACCTTAAGTGATGATAGCCAACGTCCTGTGGTGATCCTACACGCGCCCGTAGACATGACCGTGTAAGGGCTTACTTATTAACCATTAGGGCCCAAACCAGAGCGACCATTATTGGTAGCTTAATTTACTGCTATCTACTTATGCAGATGCAAATACACAATCACTGGATTAACAGTGTGGCCAGAACATTTCGTAAAACGTGATGTAATTACTAACTATATCAACAATAGCTTAAATAGTATACTAACTTACTTACTTACCTATATTACGTTTTATTTTGACAATTTCCGGTCGCCAAGTTTAATTATTAATTTTCCCATTGTTTATATTTTTTCAAATTGTTGCCCAGAATGACAAAAATCATTGCAGAAGACCGTATTCTGATCACAAATTGCGAATTGAAAAACGTCGGGGCGCTAGGAAAATGATCAAAGAGTTTCAAAACAAACCCTTACAGCATAACTGAGCATTATAGCAGGACGGAGCTCCATCTCATACAGCCAGAAATACAATCAACTTTCTTCGTCGTGAGAATATTAATTTCATCAGTCAGGCATGTGGCCACCAAAACAGCCCATATTTTAATCCAGTAGATTATGAAATATGGGGTGTTTTGATGATTTATGTTTATCTAAATATTGTGAAAAAAAAAAAACTTTAAGAATTATAATTAATTATATTATGTTTTGAAATTACTCGTGTGTTACGAGATGTTCTCACTTTTTTTGGGTCACCCTGTATAAACAATGACGGATACTGCTCCAGCAACGAACATCACTCAGCAACAGCATCGCCATTCCACAGCATCTCCAGCGAGCCATCCCAGAGTTCAACCGCGCATTTAAATTGTATTGATTCAACACCTCAATAAAGGAAACCTTTTAAGTGCTCTTTCATTTATATACCTTGCTCAAGTTACAACAGACACCCTACACTGCGACATACAACCAGTACGCGCGAGATAAGAAGGGGTTAGGCATTTCTCTCTCACAGCATTGTAATCTGACACAATCTCGTGTCAATCATAATTTGAATAACTTCAACACTCACACCTCAACTCCCACAGTTCATTGAACGGCTAAAACACGAGAAAAAGTAGAAAGAACCAAGCCAATAGTCAATGCGATATATTGAGCATCGCGTTAAATAGTGACTCGAAAGTTCCGCGCCCAATAATGGAATAATCATTTTTAAAATTCACCCCAGTAAGAAATGAATAGAAGAACATTTAAAAATCATTTTTAATAATAATAATGGATAATTTGTATAGCGCCATTTTCGCAAAAACTTTCACTTCAACGGCGCTTTACACGTAAACTGTTTATAGTTCTACAATTATCTTTGTTTTTAAAATTTAAAATTGTTATTTTCACCTATAGAAGTGACTTTTTGAAAAGGTGCGTTTTTAGTTTCTTCTTAAATTAAGTCTCTGATGCACTGTTTCTTATGATAGAAGGCAAAGGGTTCCACGCTCTTGGGCTTGTCACCGCAAATGCTTGTTCACTAAATTTAGACTTCTGGCAATGGTTGGTCGGTTCAACAACTCTTTCTACAGTTGAAGTAGAGACTGACTTGAGAGTTTGACGTCTACCATTTAAATTGTCTGGGATACAAAGTTCTTGAAGATACAGAGGCGCCATACTGTATGTCGCCTTGAACATCATTCAGCACAATTTAAATTCAACTCTTTCAAAGAATCGGAGCCAATGTAGCTGATATAAAAGGGATGTTATATGAGAGAATTTGGAAACTCTATATATTATCCGTGTAGTCGCATTTAGAATGGATTGTAATCTATCCAGCTGAAACATTGGTAGGCCAGCATAGATGCTATTACAATAGTTCACACGTGACACCACAAATGCATTTATAAGTAGACGGGCTGCCTCAAGAAGATAATTTTAATCTATCTCAGTTAATAAAAGAATGCACAGACAGTTTTACTAATTTGTGTATTCATTGAAAGATTTGAATCAATGTACACGCCCAACAACTTAACTGCAGATTTAGCATTCTCAGACATTGATTCCTGTATTAAGTTTTGCCTTTTAGGTGTTGCTGTCTATAGTAGTTCTGTTTTGGATGGATTAAATGTAAATCTATTTTGTGCCATCCACTCGCCTATTTTATGTACGCATCTTGCAATTTTTCCTTTTAATACCTCTGTCTCACCCGGCTTACAGAAAAAAATTTCCGTATCGTCTGCATAACAGTGGCGCCATAATCCTGACGATATTATATATTCTATATCGTTCGTATATAAAATATACAATAGTGGTCCGAGAATAGATCCCTGAGGTACCCCGATGTTAGAAGTAGACGTAAGGGAGGTTGAATTTTGAAATCGCACCGATTGTGATCTATTACAAAAATATGATTTAAGCCAACCATGTATATTTTTATCTATCCATAGGTTTTTTGCAGTCCCTCACGTGTACTATAAAAACATAAAAATGTAATCGAACAGACCATCGGCGCACAGCGAAGATCGTTGTATAGCGAATATGCATTGTTTAATGTCTTTAAACAAAATTTTGCTTTGTTTTGTTACACAAAAGTGTACATATTTTAGAAGACAATAGACCAATTTCGTTACAACTATTTGAAGAATGAAATCGTAATACTAAATATTGTTATATATTATATATTATTACAACTATTAAATTAGTCGGCGCACCATTCGTGTTACTACAAATTGCGGTATTTATCTTGATTTATTGTGAGGGTGATTGCATTGAAACAATATTGGTGACGTCTGGGTCTCATCGGCTGTCGCCGATTGCCTGCTGCCAGACCATGGGTGTATATATTTATCCACTTAAAGACATTCTTGAAAAGTACGAACAAAACATTAATTTGTCATCACGCATCATTAATTATATTTTGTGATTGCATTTGACAGGAACTGCGACCATAGACGCGAGACAACCATGAAATACAGATAAAGTGAGAACTGTCACTTTGTAAATGTACATGTGGTGGTGGGGAACGAACCTTATAAGAGGCCGTCTCTGGGGTAACAGCTCTCTTCCATCACAGCTTCTTCTAAATAACTAATCTATCTCTGAATGTATAATTTATATTTACTGCATAACGTGTTGTTATGTATAATATTGATGTCTGGAAAGACTGAGTTTCACTTACAACGAATTGGGACCCAAGAAATTAGACAGTAATCAGAGCATAGAACTTCAAGGGAATCTGGTGGTAAACTAAGATTCATCACAGATAAGATGACAGGTTGACAGATGTTCAACATACTTGCAAGCCGTAATACGATTTTACTAATTATATTTTTTCTTACTCGTAAAATAGACAATGTACACTTCATTTCAAATTGAATATGAATTTACGTAATGTTATTGAATATATAAAAGAGTTTTTGCAATGCTCGCGTCTCACAGATCTGGCCATTTATTTGAGCACTATACAACCATAATGACACTACGGCTTTTTTTTGGATTCAATTCATCCAATAGATCCAAGACGTCGAGAAAATCATAGAAATAGACGGGGAATTGCAATTTTTAATTAGGATATTGAAACTGAATTTATTATATTATAGTTTACAGTGATTACAATGCTACACGTGTAGAATCTATATGGTGGAATTTACAATTGAGTAATCATGGCAGTCCGTCGCATTGGAAGTGTTACTGACTTCCCACAGTGGCGGTTGATGCTGTCAAACAATTTTCCAATCCATGGTTCTCTGAATGAATCATTGGATGCACCGTGCCCCAACTCAAAAATATACGTGCGCGCGTAATTCGAGGGAGGTCCAACAGTTATACATCTCGCCCATTCTGGCCGCCTTGATAAACGACCATTCTTACAGCCGGGCGACAGCTATGAATGTCGGCATATGGATCTGGAGCGAGGAGCTGTCAGAAGGGGTTAGGGGCGGCATATTCAGGAGATCGACCCTTATCTGTTGTTCAATCTGTAATTTATTCATCCCTTAACGACACAATACGTCCGTGTTATGATCCAGTGAATGGCTAAACGTTTCAAAACAGTAAAATCAATTGGTGCCTAAATGTATTAAGCGCTGGGTTAAATGTGAAATTATTAGGGAGAAATACATTCTCATTGTGAAGTTGTAATTATTCAGAACATGTCTGTGATATTTTAAATACTAATTAATTGCGTAAACTCCGAGTCGCGCGTCTCGCGGAATGGAATACGACAATTCAGGTCGTTCACCGAAAGGTAGGGGAGGGAAGTAGGGAAACGTGGTATAGGATGAGGTCGGTGAGGGGATAAGGGTTCTAGAAGATCTCTGAATCCGGGATTCGAAAAGACTGCTCGTCTTACTTTGTATATGATGTATAATCTTGTATAATCCTTGCAGTCGCCGCCGAGATCACACAAAATGACACGCGGATGAGCCGATCTCCGCTTCCAATTGAATACGCCAATGTCACAAGTTAACCCAGGGCACACAAATAACAAACAATACGTGATTAAAACACAATATCACAAAATACAGTGCCGGTGCACTGGAGCTGAAAATCCACACCGCGAATGCTATCTGACACTTGAAGTAATTTAACTATTAGCGTCATCTTGAAAGCATATCTAATACGTGTATAATTTCTCGAATTTCAAACTGGAAAAATGAAAGCTCGCCCTTAAGCTTATGAAAATAAAACTCACGATCAAAAGCTCTAACTTGAAGTCTTTATTAAGAATTTACTGCAGAATCAGTAGAACCGCATTCGCGAACTGCAGAATAAGTGGTTATAACTTCGTATACGTTATTATGGACTAGTCTGAAACCAATTTCCGTCTTCCACAGTTTTCTGCATTGTTGTTTGGCTGTATTTTGTTTGAACAAACTTTTCGAGAAAAAATGTAGACCACCAGCACGGCTCGTGGAGCTGATAATAATTACAAAATTATAAATAAAATGCTCATACGAACGTATTTAAATATTTGGCGTGTTGAAGGTTTATTGTCTGTATGATAATAACAAGGAAGACATAGAATGAATACAGTGAATGAATGAAGATGTAGAAGGTGCATGTGTCTTATGAAATGAAATGAATTGGCGGTCTTGCTCGGTGAGCGCGAGCCGGCAAGACCGCCGTTGTGAAACGATCAAACTGGAGAGACTGCCTGGCGGTGAATGCTTGAGCCCGACTTGTAGCAGCAGCCGGCAGCGCTGTCGCTAGCGTCGATGCCGACCGAGATGGCGGTAGATTTGAATTATGATCGCTACAAATATAAGATATTTAATATTTTGAGAGTTCACCGATGTTGTATTTACAAAACCATCACTTGATAATTTCTCGGAATATTTTCATACACAAGGTGAGTATTATGTTCCAGGGCGATGTTGTATTTAAATAAATAGAAAATAAAACAAAAAAAATGATTTTAATTAATAAACTATTTTATTTATTACAATTATGTATAAAATATGATATCGGCAAAGTGGCCGCCTCTGGCAGAGGCACAAATGCGTGCTCTTTTAACACCAGCATTTTAGCATTCGCGCGTAATTTCATTTCGAATCTTGTGTAGCATCGGAATTATTTTTGGCTTATTGAGGCGGCCACTTGACCAATGTTATATTCCATACATAATTGTAATAGATTAAGTAATTCACAAATAAAAATAAAAATAAAAGTTATGTTTCATTTCTTAGTTATTTAAAAACAACATCGGCCTGGAACATAATATTCATCCTGTACAAGCTAGTCGATCATTAAGGCTTCTAACAGAAACATCTTCTAGTACCCGGTTTATGTTTTCATGCCAAGTTTTCCGTAAAAATCACTTCTATATATCAGTATCAGTACCAGGACTCTATTATACTACACAAGGTAAAAGTGTTGAGACAAATTTGAGACTCATGGCACGTGTTAAAAATGGTTTGATCAGTTTTTTAAATGAATTTTCAGTCAGGTCAATACCGTATTTTAAATATACATATGTAGTTTTTTTCGAACAAAGCGTCCATGAATAAATCTCCGACGGTATCTGGTCCATCTCAGATGACCTCCTCAGGGTATAAAACGACACGATCGTAATAAATTTGGAAAAGGCTTTTGGGGACACAGCCTCAATTAATGGATCGTATCTTAGCGAATCTTTGATTTTATCAGAATACAGGTCTGCCCGCTTGCTTTTGTGGGACCATTTAATTGCAGTAAAATGTTTCTGAACCTTTATTAATTTTTTTATTTTTTATAGATATATATTATTATAACTAAATCTATAGGAGTAAGGATTTTCTGTAAACCCAGCGATCGACGTGGCAAAGTTACAGACATATCAGAAAACCACGATGTTTAGCATTGAGCACACGATAAAGAAGAATAATAAGATAAAAATAGTATCATATAAATAATATTGGATAATTTGTAAAGCGCCATTTTCGTAAAAACTTTCACCTCAAAGGCGCTAACAAGGGTGTAACAGACCCAGTGCATAATATTTTATAGGTTTATACCTGACTACATTATGAGTCGAAAATATTCAAGCAATATGTGCGAATTCTGCACCGTTACTATCTACAAAAAACTTCATTAAGACATGTATTTTTTTTGTAACGATCCAATTATGTACACTTATTACACCGTCGCTAATAAAAAATAAAAATAATGTTAACTGTCAGAATTAAAAATAAATGATTTCAAATCAAATATGATAATAAATTTTAAGTTCAATCAAGCTGATGGGGGTAGATTTGTAAGAAATACAATTGCTTTTAATTTAATTAATAATTTCATGGTTAGTTGAATTTTAAATAGAATATTATCTTTATTAATATATTTATTCTTGAATTTGAAATACTTATAATCTTTGCTCATCTTCAAAATGAAGTACATACTCTGAAATATGACAAATATTCTTAATAATAATAATATAATAAGATATACACATTAAAATTTGAGCGGCGCACCGAGCGCTCTACTATCCACCCGAGTGGACGCGGTCGGTGAGAGAGGACTTCCGCGCGGGTTGGCGGCGGGTGTGGAGCGAGCGCGGGACGGCGCTTCGCCGAAAGAAAAAAACGGCGACGGCCAGCATCGGAGATTAAGTTATATTTACATGTGAATATTAAGAGATGATTGGGCCTTGATCTACATGCGAAATGCGAGGAGACTCTCTGCGGGGACAAGCGAGAAGCTGCGAGCGATGAATGGGAGTCTGAGGCGAGCACAACCCACGCCGTGGTATCAAAATGGCGCTTGAGTGATCTCTCGAGGTCTGGGTCTTGGCAAGGGGGCAGGACCACAGTCCACAGCTACCACATTACTCCATGGCGACAATCTCTAATCAGTAATCTCAATCTTAAAGTAAACGATATAAGTGTCAAATCTGTAACCATGTGTCCGCACCCAGTGGTAAAATCTACGGCAAGTGAATAAGATAAAATACTGAAATCGCGCAATCATTATGTCGGGATTATATATGTGGAATTTGTATAATTGTACAATGTAATAATTAATCTTATTTTTTGCATAAAATAGGATATAAAAATCTGAAAAATACCATGTATATAAAATGTAAATTGAAATATAGTAGAGTTTAGAGTTTATTTATACGTTCGACAATAAAAAAAACAATAGCACAGTTATGCACCCCCAAATAAGAAAGATCTTGAATTATGGGGGTGGCTTTCAATATTTATATAATACAAGATCTATATATCGTAAACCCTATATATATATATATATAAGACCTGTCTTTGGCTGGCTTAAGTTATCACTTTATATATATATATATATAACGTTCATCAATTCTCATCCCAAATCTCCATATTTATCAAATTTTTGAAAGTTGTATATATGTTAGTACGTGGACTCGCTTTGAGTACCACTACACCATCGCCATCTATGGACCAAATTTGATAATTCAATTTTTCCTTATATGTCAACTCAATGAAAATCTGATTTTTTAAAAAATTATTTAAAGCAATATTCTTTATCTGTAAAATGTTTTTTCAATACTTTATACTAGATATTTATTTAATAACAGTGCCTTTGTAGGTAAAAATCCAGTAATTGTGTGTTCTTGGACATATTCAAATATTATTAGATGTAATAATTTGTTTAAAACAAATAGAAAATATATAAATACATCTATAATAATACAATATGAAAATTAACAATACATAAAAATGTTGGGAAATTGATTAGAATAGAACTAAGGAATGTTGTCAAATACATAGTTTAATAATTTTGAAGATCTTTAATCCATTTTATAACTTCTATTTTGCAAACATTTATGTTTGCAGTTAATTTAATATTTATTAAGGCATGCTTCTGTCCTATTGCTAATTTGGACATTTTAAAAATAAAATATTCATTAGTTTTGCTCCGAGTCTGATAGTTATGGCGAATTTTTATTTTATCCTCTTTAAAAAATATGAAATAAGATAGATTTTTTTATATAAAGAACATAAATTCAATACATGAAATATTTTAAAAATGAGTTGTAATCATTGGTTCCATGGACAAGTTCCGCCTCAACCAAGTATTCCGTATTGTAAAATTGATGCAACCAATGCATGGTATATCATTTTAAGAGTTTGCAAATTACAATATTGTCTAAGGATAAATTTACATAATTTATTATTTAAGAGGGTTATGTGTTCTTTGAAGTTTAAATTATTATCTAGGACTAATCTTAAATGTAAATATGATTAATGTATAAAGTGAGTGTTGTTATTGTTTGAGACCATTCCTATCAATTCGAGCCAGCCATACCGACACCACATTCACATACACCCACAGACTGAGCCCAGCCGGTGACGTTGCGATGGCGTTCGATTCGCCGGAGCAAATATTTTCGTTGTTATCCTCGAATATGAATTTTATTTTGTAATTATTCTAGAATATTACGAATATTCTTAAGTTATCTTCGAATATGACGTACATTTTTTACTAACCCTTGTATTTTCTCAAAAAATATGGCGTAATATATTTCTCAAAAATATGAAAAAAGTGTCATATATTATTTACCCTGTAAATGTGAAGCATATTATTTACTTACAAAGAATATTCCAACCTACCCTCTGATATAAAGTATATTTTTGAATCGTTTAAATTCACGTTGAAAAATGATCATTTTCATGGGGATGATATTTTTCGGTAGGAAAATAATATTTTATTATATAAAATTTTGAAAGAGGGTCAAATATTTTCTTCATGCTCTCAAAAGTCGCATAGAAATATAAATCATTAATAATTCCATTAGTGATGATAGGTCTTGATATGAATATATGTAGGTACCACTGTATATATTATGCTGATCGAATAACAGTATTTTAGAAATGTCCTCTTTTTCCCCCGACCCTTGCGATGCGAATCGAGTGTTCTCTGATAGGGTTTCCGTAACACAGCGAGCAATCACATCACCCCAACCCTTAGATATGTCAAAGACAACCAATCCATCACTAGGTTTAACCGTAAATGTATAAAATCTGGTTCCCACTAGGGATGTCAATAAACGCGTTACGAATATCTAATAACGGTATTGAATAGTCTGTTGCGAAAATATTATTTTCAATATAAGATATTTTTTAGAAATTTATGGTCGCAGTGATATTTGGTTACGTATGATATATTACAAGAGTGTTATTTCAAAAGTACCATCTAATTAGATATAAATGCAGATAAATACTAAATTAATATGAAATCATACTATACGTAGAAACTTGGAAGAAGTTAAGAGAGACAAATTTATTAATTTATTAGACTTTATTGACATACATGTTTCTGATGTAACACAGGTGAATATATTATAATATGACATGATAAAAATAAGATACAATTATAGTAGACTTCACCTCTGATATATACAGCATTGTCCTGGCTACTTTAATAGACAGCAGTCTGTGTTAAAGTAGCCAGTTTTTTTCGTGCTGTTGTGGTGTTATTTAATTCAAGAAAGATAAAGATTGAACAGGAATAAAAATAAAATTAGCACTGTATAATGTTAATTAATGTCCAATTGGATCATATATTGGGTCCATATTTGTGTAATCTTATTGGAAGTGAACGATTTCCAGTTGGTGCTGAGTGTGTTGTACAGTTTCGGAGCTAAGAACATGTAGAATCTTTGATAAAATGTCGTTGTTGCTCTCGGAACTGTTTGTTTTGTGTTGTGTCCATGATTTATTGCTTTAGGTAAGTTGTTGTTAGCATGGAAATATTGGACGAGTCTCAACATATAAATTTGTTTTATGTCTAGGGCATTGTACTCTTTAAATATAAGATCTGATGGATATCTTTACTGGATGCAAAGATGCTGACGATGTCCTGTACTAGACGTGTGGGATTCAAATCCACCGCGGACGGCTCCTGCTGAGAGGAGTGCCGGTCGCTCACCCTGACAACAGTTCTATTCATTCTTTCTTTCCGCTATCTTTTATAATATGTTACGTTATACACGATTATATAAAAAAAACTCATTTCATTCTACCACCAACCTCCATAGACGCAAATATACCGATTATGCTGACGATGATGGCAATAATGGCGAGGACGATGACAATCTCCTGTTCTGGACGCAAAGATGCTGACAACGCCGAAATTTATAACATCGGTATTCTGAATACAAACAATTTGAAATGCTAATATTGCACGAACGTCTCTAGTCTGCAGTAAACAAATAAGGCTCCTTTCGATCTATTCCAGTAGCAAAATGAGCTTAGTAATAGTTTGCATACCACTATCGGAAGTACAAAGCTTTAAGGAAAACCGCAAGTCAATAGTGATATCATACGAGCGTTGGCAAAATTTAGAAACAATTTATTCAACTATCAATAAGAGTGAAGAGAGGATTGTATGAATGTGAAAGAAATACACCCGAAAAAATACATGTTACCCGACAATTGCGCGCCCCGGATAAATGCACCCCGACAAATGCACCCCGACAAATGCACCCAGACAAATGCACCCCGACATAATGTGTGCTCCAATAAATGATGTGTAAAATAAATAAATTAAATGAGAAGAGATAAATGAAACTATAGATTATACTCTGTATATAATTGTCACGTATTTGCGTAGATGGAACGTCTCAGTTGTACACGTCGTGGTAATTGAAGGTCCAAGAGGAGACTCTTTGTGACAATTGTATATTTATTACAATTTGAGTGACAAGTCAAACGATAACGCAGAAGAGAAACCGCGCCTTGCGCGCGTCCCCTTTTTATCCCCGCACATACACACACACACCCACACACATACAGGATGGCCCAAAAAAAGTGAGAGCATTTCGTAAAACGTGATATAATTACATTACAACTTCACAATAAGAATGTGTTCTCCTTAATAATATAAGTTGTATCAATGTGTCCAAAATTTAATAAAAATGAATTGATAATTCTGTCGTCTGCAGTCGGTTTACTCAAAGGTATTTGTTATTCCGTAAAAACAATGTAGATGGCTTTCAAATAATGGAACGACAGATGTATTCATTTGAAAAAGTGTAACATATAGGTTCGAAAATTTGTCATGAAAAATATTGGCGCTATAACACAATTGTAGTGTACTTCCCCGGATTGGAAATAGAGATCCCGGTTCGAATCGATTATTAATTTTCCCATTGTTTATATTTGGTATTCTCTAATTGTTGCCCAGAATGACAAAAATCACTGCAGAAGACCGTATTCTGATCGAAAATTTGCGAATCGAAAAATGTTGGGGTGCTAGGAAAATGATCAAAGAGTTTCAATACAAAGCCTGGAGTATAGCTAAACATTACAGCATAACTGGACATTACAGCAGGACGGAGCTCCATCTCACACAGCCAGAAATACGATCAACTTTCTTCGTCGTGAGAATGTTAATTTCATCGATCCAGGCATGTGGCCCAGATTTAAACCCAGTAGATTATGCAATATGGAGTGTTTCGATGATTTATGATTAGCTAAATATCGTACAAAAAAATTACATTAAGAATTATAATTAATTATATTATGTTATGTGTTAACTCATATGTTACGTGATGTTCTCACATTTTTTGGGCCACCCTGTACATGTAAGATAGATTATTCTCTGTGTAATCCCGAAATATAAATCCGATCCACTCCCACCAGACCCTCAATCAAATCCTCTTTAGGATCCGTCAGTATAGCACAAGACCGAAGGATGTGATCCGGTGTCTGTCTCACACGGCTACCGGTACACCGCGGGTCTGATGCAAGTCTTAAATTACAAAGTTTGCTCCTAAATTCCCCGTGCCCCGAAATAAGCTATATCGTGTAGTGATCAAGCACCGGAGGACCCCCTTGACCTATCTCTCGTACGGTAACAGAGGGGAGGAAGGAAAAAGTCCATCTCACCATAATGACTGAAGAAACTGAGACAACTGAGACAAAGCCAGTCTACTATAAAGCTTTACCAGGCGGCAATAAATAAAGTGATGACAGCCAATATGAGTGCAAGAAGAAGAAGAATTAATATTAATAACAGTGGGAGAGCAATTGAAGTGAAGCGCTTTACTGACTTCATTTGTGTACGATGCCGTCGGCTCAGGCAGCGGGAACATAGTGAACGGCCTGGCGCGCGGCCAGTACTGCTTTCAGTACTGCGCATTGCTGACGTCCCACAGTGGCGGTTGATACCTCTCCAGCAAACGTGTTCAGGTTTATCAGCACAGTTGATCAGTCAGGTCCAGAAAACAATATTTTTCGTATTCAGTCAAAAGACAAAATGCCTGAAAGTTACATGTATAATTATTTTATTAAACAAAATAACAATCACTTTGTATGAAACTGCGAAATTTATTATACATCAACCGGTTTCGCTTATCTCAAGTTTCATCAGGACGTGTTTAAAACTGATCATAAATACACATAAAGATGGAGATAGAATATAAAATTACATGTGAAAGAGAGGGACAGAATACATATATAGTTAAATAGAACAATGAAGGGAGACAGAATATAAAATTATATGCGAAAGAGAGAGATATAATACATATACAGATAGACGGAATAATAAGGGAGGGGAAAGTACAGAGTTGATAGGTATTACATTGATTTTAAAAGAAACATACCTAATATGGCGCTAATGGATTTAATTTGATTATTAAGAATTTATTGCCATTTTTATTTGAAGGACTTCTAAATTGTCCAACCGGAGGCAAAACCCGTTTTTATGGAGGATACTGACCAATACGTTATTAATAATGAAATGTGACCGAGGTACAAGCGGTGAGAATTATTATAATGTTGATTCTTTTAGTTAAAATGCAATAATAATGGATGACGTTAGTTTCGATAAAATGAATGGCTCGAGACACGTGACGCTCAGGGCTCGAGACGCTCTCAGCTTTCAAAATGCAAAAACCACGTGAAAGCGCTTAGGGGCACGCGGCGCTGTGGTTTTTTTGATCCGACCAATACGTTTATCATCTGGACACGTTCTTCCACTAAAACGCCGTATCTGAAAAAATATTAATTTTACACAAAATTAATTTTGATAAACTTTCGCTGTTGGATTTGATCGCGTTAACTTTTATTCTATTTTATTTATTTAAATATTAGAAGATATAATATATTTCTTCTCTATGAGAGTAAGATCCGTGTATAGAGAAGGAGTATATACGATATAATTTTTGTTTCAGTTAGTCGGCGAACATATTTTTTGACTTCAGATACAAATTTATTGTAGTCTGTAATTTTTCTAATTGTGATGGGGAGATTGTTAAAAAATTGATGCCTTGATAAATATAGTGAATTTACGTTTCGGTATATTTTAGTTTTGGAATATCAATTTGGTCTCTAAATCTTGTAGATCAGAATTCGCTTCTAATATTTCATTTTAAAAATTTGAATAATTGATTTTTTTTTGTATATGTCTATTATTTTAGGTACTTTGAAATCTGTGAAGAGTTGGATACTTCGATAGTCATTTTTTTTTAGAATAATTTTTATCATCATTTTTTGAGTGATTTCTAATTGTAATATTTAAGTTTTATATGCTCCTCCCCATCCAATAATACCGTATTGTAAATGTGACTGTAAAACTGTCCACTGTAATATTTTATTTTTTATATCAACTAGTAGAAAGCAATCGGTTGTATTATTATGCGAACATGGCCAGCGTTTCCGTATTTTAAATATTGAAAATATTATTAAGGAGAACACATTCTTATTGTAAAGATGTAATTATCGGATTACTCAAAGGTATTTGTAAAAATAAAAAAAAGATGGCTTTCAAATAATAGAATGATAGATGAATTAATTTGAAAATGTGTAACCTAAAAGTTCGAAAATTTGTCGTCAATCCACTGTGTTGATACAACATAATCGGTTAATGCACATTCAATAATATTTATCGATAAAATTGATTTTATATGTATATCTTTATAACTAATATATTTAATTTGTGTTAAAACATTATTTATTACCGAAAAAAAGGTTTAAGGTCTATAACGTAACTTAACCAATTAAAGCAAATAAATGCTCAATCAGACATATTCTAAAAGTTACTATTTAAATACATAATGTACCGTTCCGCCGACAGTATGACAGGACGCCAACACGTTTCATGGGAAAAAAGTTGACTGCTGGTCTGCTGATTATATGAACTGTCGTGCCTTACTTAAGACTATTATATATTACAAAGGATTAACATAAAGATCGATGACGCTGGGCTGGACATGTCTACAAATGGCTTCTTCAATACACCCACATATCAGCAACTCCAAGTGAAGGCACCACGGGAAGACCTTATAGAAAATCAAGCCACAATATTGGGAAAGATGCAAAAAAAACTGGTAGGCTATAAAGATAAATAGTAGTGGTGAAAATCCACATGATGTTAAAATTTAACCCTTCCCTAGTCATGCAGTAATACTAGTCAATTATTAAATCTGTAATGTATCCTTAAATACACAGAACATAATTTTAAGGAAAACATTTACGCATTGAAAAATGACTTATTAATTATTTGTAGGTATTTATGTAAATGCCTTCGATAGCTGGTTCCCAGGTTTTCGATTGACAATAAGGACACATATGATATATGAACACAGCGCTAAACTTTTTATTATATTTGCTATCTTTCTGATTCGATGTTGATTGGACCCGGGTTTTCAGAAACCCTAGTCACAAGGATGCAATAAATTACATATGTTTGCAATAGAGAGACTGGCGGCATAAGGTAGAATCAAGAGAATGAATAAAAATAGTTATTTTCAAAAAACTCATTAACACAACATCATAATTGAATTATCGTAAAATAGTTTATAATTATTTTAATAAAAAAACATCGCCGCTACAACGTTTTGGCTGAAAGCTATCGATCTCTTTTTGTAGCAAAAATTGGGTAGAATTATAAAAGGCTCGTGAAATGTGTGACCCGCGCGAGGATTTATTACAACTCTAGGATGAGTTTAGAATGATTAGATTACAGTTAGCGAAATCCCTTTGGGTTTAGCAGATCGCCAATTTTAGATACGAGTGCCTAGCCACCGGATACACACAAACGCTAATATTTGCTGCAATTTTACAAATAATTTTAGTAATGTATTATATATGTAAAAATAACTGGGCGGAAGCCCGTCTATAATGACAGGAACAACATATTTTCAACACGTTTTTACCTTTTAATATGGCATTAAATTATTACTGAACACATGGAAAGTAGGTACCTACCTTGGAAAGTAACTCAAATTGAAAAAATGGAACGTCCAGAGAAAAACATTTTTTAACTAGTACTTTTTTAAAAATATCATTTTTTAACATTATTTAATGTATAAGAATCTACACTATATTTAATATCATGATAAAAATGTTGAAATAATAAGAAAATATATTTAATTTATAATGGTATACTGACTTTTGTCCACTCTGTAGTGTTAAGCACGTAAAATATTAATATGTAAGATAGTGGTCACAAGTCTGGTTCGTCGTTTTTGTTAAAGCCGTTTAAGGCTTCCCTTTCAAAAATAATTTATATTTTCATGTTTTTCATGAAAATGTGGGTTTTTATTATTTATTTATATCAGAAGTTATACACTAGATTTGCCTTTTTTAAAAACTACTAGGTACTTAGATTAGGACTTTTATATTAATGTATAACTAATAAACTGAATATTATTTGTTATTGTATATTATATAAAAAAAATACAAGCATTATAAGAAAGACCGCGATCATTACATTCATTTTTCGCGTGCCACAAAATTGCCGTAATATGGAAAATTCTTGCATATACGAAATGTATCTTCTTGTAATCTTAAAGCTGATATTACGGGGACAAATCTGCATTGAAAGAAATGAGATGTTAAAGTTTTTGGATTTTCATTGTTTTAAATACTTGTTTGGTGTTCGGTTCTTGCAGAATGGAGACATTTGTGCGTCTCGCCGTCCATGGTACACGCAATATCAAACGTTGTCTTCAGGGTCCATATTCCACACCATACACAAATATAGAAAGCTCCTGAGACTGTACAAGTACTTCGTTGTTTTTTATTTTGTCAAGTCTGGACATAGAACATGAAAATTTTCTTGGGAGATTTAGTGCAGTTGTTTCCACTTGCTTTCTCCATAACAATACCATAGTCATTTTCGCTGTCATAGCAAACCAGCTAACAAACCAGTCTGAAGTCATTCTTCCTGAGGTTTGTTTTGGTGTCCCAACAAGAGCGGAAAATTTAAATTTTAAATAAAGCATGTTTTTTTTTTTGAGAAAATTCCGAAATTTAATTTCATAAATTGGGTATGTGGGAAATATGAATAATTCATCTGATAAATACCCTCCTCGGCTTTGTTGGCGGCAAATATGCGTTTTTTTGACGAAATTTTCACGGTTTTCATAACTGTGTCTGGATTTCAATGATATAGCGTCTGATCTCTTTCTTCAAGGCTTGTTAACATAAACTTTTGACTTCAAAAAACTCCAGAGAACGAAGTCGGCCAAATCTGGTCGCCCAAATGGGATACGATAACGTATACGATAACGAACTCTCTTGAGTTTTTGTTGAGTTAGTTGGAATTTATAGGCATGAAGTGATTCTTGAAATTCTTGAGCACGATGCCGAATGGCTGTTTCCGGACTCTCAGCCACATTCTGGCGAACAGCCGTGATGTTCACCATTTTTGATATAATGTTTATTAATATGAATGCATTGTTGTATAAAATAGTGATCCATTTTTAATAATAGTGGACCGTTTACCATCAAACTGTCATAATGGTTTGACTGTCAAAGCACAATAGCAAAAATGGCGACAAATTAAATTTTTTCGCTCGTTTTACTGCTGCTCTCTTGCAGTGGATCTCTCTTGGTGTGATTCCTCATCTGCGATCTGTCAGTCTTGGTTACGTCACCCTTCTGGTAGTTACATTACCGCCAGCACAGCTCTCAAAATACCCGGAACGCAAGTCTTCTTACCACGGCAAGATGGAATATATACCCATGTATATTGTGTACATGTAAAATGTACATTTTGCTAAGTAGTTATGTCAAATACAGACCCTTCATTATTGAATTGCAAAAGGCGGACGGTAGAGAAAAAAGGTCGAGAGGGTATTTGATTGATGATTTCAACTTAACTCATTGTACGACTGATCGCTACTGTATACTTTTACACATATTCACTGTAGGCAGTTAAACAGAAATCTGTCTTGTTTCAGTCTATAATATCCCTCGTTAGTTACTGTGCGATCTCCGGGTCACACGTCCCGCGGAATGGTTTACGACATATCCGGTTGTAAGTCGGAATTACCGCAAGGTGGTGGAGGAATCGGGAGACGTGGTACAGGGGAGAGGTCGGTAGGAGGAAAGGAATTAGAAGAAGGACCAGCGATTTCGGAGAACCGGGATTTAGAAGGATTGCTCACCTCACCTTGAGTATGACGCCTCCGCAATCCCTGCCGTCACCGACGAAATCACATGATTAACCTCCGCTCCCGACTGAAGACAGCAATGTCAATGTTAATCTACGGCACACACAAACAATAAACAATACGTGATCACAGAACATAGATCACACTTGAACGGTCCACAACGCGAATGATATCCCGTTGTCGAGATCAAGCAATAAACCAATATTGATCAATTTGACGTCCGGTGGCGTCAAGGTCACAATTCACACTAGTGGGCAAGCGGTAGAATAGGTCATGGGAATTTGGACGGGGGTATGTGACAAATGCATTTAATTGTGTTTTGCGAATACGAAATAGCTACTTTGCAGTGCATGCATGTAGGGCTGTCCCTAACCAATAGGCAAATATGCCTTCTTGGGTATCTTTCGAGGAGAGAGAATAGTTTGAAGAAGCTTGTTGCCGTGGGTTACGTTGAAGGATCAAACGTTGGATCGACCGAGTGGAAAAGGTAATGGTTACTTCTCTGGTAACATCCCTAAGATCTACAGGATGGCGAAAAAAGTTAGGGAGCATAGTCAAGAAGACGGGAACTTATGGAGATCAAGATCCTCAGTCATGAGAGACCGACCTGGATGATGATGAGACACATACATGGCTTTATATTTTAATTTTTTTTTTATTTAAAAAAAATAATGTTAATAATGAATATTGGCGTAAGATTTTATACATAAATAAGTTTTCGAATCAAATATCTAAACACCTACCACGAAACGTTAGACCGGCATTTTATACAAATAATGATATGAATAAATTAAACAATTCTGGTGTCTATAAACTTAGTTGCCAGGATTGTGCTGCATTTTATATTGGTAACACAGGTCCAAATTTTAATATAAGAGTAAAGGAGTATTTGAGATGTTTGAACAATAGTGGGCTTTCAGAATTTTCTAATCATTTGAAAGAAAATGGTCATGGTTTCGATAAAAAATTAGGATTGTTAATTTTACATGTAAACGGTGTAATTTGAAATCGTTGGAGATAAATAAAGCGTGTAAAACTAATCAAAAAATTATGAACTAAATTTAACATGTCCCATTCTAAAATTTTTTTTAGTAATTCTGTTTCATCAAGTAATAATTTGAGTTAGATCTAAATTTATTTTTTTAATAATTATTGTTTTTTAAAAATAGTTTCTGTTAAAGAAACAATAACATGTGTTTTTTTATTAGTTATTGATATCCTGAAGAAGAAAATGATATTTTTAGAAACCGGTTGACGTATTTTTACTCAATAAGTAGTTAATAAAACAAAGTTAAAAATAAAAATATATTTTTTTATTATAAGAATGGAGTTTGAGTTTGCAGCAGTGTAGGTGTCTCCCCTGGCTGCCAGTGCTGGTACATCTTGATGAATCTTCCAACTTTCCTCTCCTCTCCTATCTATAGGAAGTGACATATCGTTTGTTTTAAGGCTAAAACCTTCCAGACCTTAAAACAAGAGCCCACGTGTAATCAATTCAGACATTATTCCGCCAGGATATTAGTTTCACTAATGGTAAAACTTTTTTAAAAGGCTCTTCATTAACTGCTGCGCGTACTATTATTACCTAAACTAACTACCGTCTACTACCTCATACCTCTCACTAAAGTACCAATGAAAAAATATATATACATATTTAACGGGTGATGCAAACTCTACCGTCTTTATGATCTACATGATGGGTAGCCAACCTTTTCGGAATTTTAGAAAGGAGATTTTCTACCGGGCCGTACAACAACATTTATTATATTATTCAAAGCAAACGACGGCGTTGCGAGCTTGCCACAGGGTGGCTCGGCTGGGGGTCGCACTATCCGTCAATAGAAATCACCTTAACGTTGTGATTGTTTGTTAATACGAATATACCATACAAGAAACTGTCACAATAGTTGAATCAATGTACTGAGATACTTCCATGTATGAGATATGATACGAACTACGCACGTTGGAATGTTTTTTTGGTGGTTTTATGTACACTTAAAGAAAACAATGTGTGCATATGCTGCGCGGGCCACAAGTAGACACTCGGCGGGCCGCGGGTTGGCCACCCATTATCTACAAGTTATAAATATTGTACCAATTGAATGTTATTAACTTTACGCAAAATAGGTGCAAAGTACCAGATGAAATGTGTAACCGCTATGCACGTCTTCTTATTGATACATCTGGATTTTCGGCAACAGATGAAATGTTTTGGTCCGGTTACGCAAGCAGTGTGTCCTCTTTTAACATGCCAGGAACGTTGAATTTTTTTTATTAAATCAAACTAAAAACTTTACTAACTGTTTTTAGTATTTTTGCAGTGAATTTTCACAATTTCAGTGCATTATTCAATAATTTATCGACCCATTTTTGTTAAGGCAGCACCTTCAATAATAATTCAAAACTTTGCGTTTTTTTACGAAAATGTGGGTTTTTATTATGCATTTGTATCAGAAGTTATACACTAGAATATACTTTTTTAAAAATATTTACTTAGATATAAGACTTTTATACTCATTTAAAATTAATAAACTGAATATTGTTTGCCATAATTAAGACATTACAAGCATTTTAAGAAAGACCGCGCCCATTAGATACATTTTACGCGTGCCATAATATTGTGTTAATATGGTATATTAATGAAATATATTTTCTTATAATTCTGAAGCCAAAATTATGGAAATAAATCTTGTTTGAGACAAAT
This sequence comes from Eubasilissa splendida, assembly GCA_031772225.1. Lineage (NCBI taxonomy): Eukaryota > Metazoa > Arthropoda > Insecta > Trichoptera > Phryganeidae > Eubasilissa > Eubasilissa splendida. The sequence goes on along the minus strand of CM062866.1, from coordinate 6,513,373 downwards.
TATCAAAATATTAAAAATGAATAATGTTATAAATGATTTAATTTGCAAGACTTATTACTAATTTTTGACGTTTTTAACCCTTCCCAAACCATGCAGGACACAGGTCTACCATCATAATTAAAGCTGTAATATTTCGGTAAATACATGCAACATAAAATTCATATTTTAGATAATTCTAAAGAAAATATTAGCGCTTAGGAATTATTGGTGAAAAACCAATTATGAAAAGAGAATCGCACAAAAACAATTATTTTTTCCATTCAATCCGTTGTAAAATGAATACGTTGGTAAAAATACCATTTGTGATATGAAAGACAGAGATCACACACACTATTTTCACTGTGAAAAAAACAACAAACATACAAATATAATTATCTCTTTCTCACTAATTAAATAAAGAGAGATAAGAAGGAAGGACACATTGTATAGGACTTAATGAATGCTCTAAATTATGTTATTAATCATTTTTTCAAATTTGAATGCTCAGTATTTAGAATAAATTCGTGTCATTAAAGTCATTTAAGCTAATAAAAATATTTTTTCTGTTATTTACGGTAACACAAGTTGACAGCACGGCTGCATTAGGGTATTTTATATCATGGTATGGTAAATGTTAAAATACTTTGTTTTTGATTTAGCGTCATCTTTCGTGTAAAATTTCTCGAATTTGAAACTGGAAAAATGAAAGCTCCCCTTTAATAGTATAGTTTTTATTTGATTGATGTAATATATAACATTTCTAACCCTGAAAGATAAAAAAAACAGAGCAATGACGGTTGAGTTTTGATTAAGTTGGTAGACAAATAATTGCGGTATTGTTATCTGATTTTTAACCTTTTTTTAAAAATTGAGTTGCCATTTCATCGTATTTATATTAATGATTGTTGAGTGTATTTTTTGGTCTGTATTTTAGTAATGTCGACTTTTATTGTATTATTAATTTTGCTTCAAATTAGGTTACTGAATTAAAGACGGAATATGGGTAGTCAAGCAGCAGAAACTGCCTGTAAACTAAGCGATGCTTTCAGTGTGGTGCTTTTACTTATTTTCATACAGTTTTTGATGCTGTTTATCCATACATATACTGAGAAATATCTTGTAGTGGTTCCTCTAGCATTCGCAAGATGTGTCCAAACCACCATAATCGAGATCTTTCTATATATATAGAAGTAGGGACTCCGTGCCGTATCTCAGTATTTATCGCTTGATCCATAATGTTGCTGATCTCATTCTCCATAAGAGATGACTATTATAAACAGGGTGTCCCAAAAAAATGAATACACTGTTTAACGGGTCATAACTTGCCGATTTTTCTTTATTTGCTGAAGTACAAAGACAATATAGTAGGGAGTTTCAGGCAGATCCATCTACGCGACTTGCAATTAATCGAATAAAAGATAAGTTTGAAATGAATGAAACTGTTCAGGATGTTCATAGACAAAGTTCCGGAAAACATCAACGTACTTCACCAGCCAATAAAGAGAACTGGAAAGTTATTACGAAACATCCAAATAATCTGTAAGAAGAACAAGTCGTGAGATTGGCACCAGCTAATCAAGTGTCCGTCGCATTTTAAGACGTTGCAAATGGACCAACAATGGTACATGCTATCGATGAAGATGATCCTGACAGGACGGAGCACCTCCACACTATCATCGTGATGCAAGAGCATGTCTTGATGAGAACCTTCCAAACAGACGGCTTGGATAAAGAGGTCCCATAGAATACTCTGCCCGTTCCCCACACCTGACGCCACTCGACTTTTTCTTGTGGGGATATCTTAAAAATAAAGTCTATTTCAGAAAACCGACGACACTGGAAGAATTAAAAGCCTCAATTGAAGAAGAGTGCGTCACAACACCAAGTGAAATGTTTGTTGAAGTTTGCGAATCTAATAGTCCACGTTATCAGTAATGTATTGACCAGAACGGTCATAATTTTGAACATCTGCAGTAGGAGAAAAAGGTGTACATTTTGTGTGACTAAAACTAATGTTATAATCTTAAATATGAATTAAATATATTAATTATAAAGATATATATATAAAATCAGTTTTATCGAAAAATATTGTTGTTGCGCCACCGGGATTCGAACCTGAATCTCTTTCCTAACCGGGGAATGTGCTTTATCCAACTAAGCTACAGCGACATTATTTTTAGCGACAATTTTTCGACCCTATATGTTACCTTTTTGATATTAATACATTTAATCGTTCCATCATTTGACAGAGCCATCTACCTTATTTTTACAGAATCTCAAATACATTTGAGTAAAACTGATAGCAGACGCCAGAATTATCAATTCATTTTTATTAAATTTTGGATAAAGCTGGATAAAGTTAGTTGGATATAGCACCTTCCCCGGTTAGGAAAGAGATCCAGGTTCAAATCCCGGTGGCGCAACAACAATATTTTTCGATAAAATTGATTTTATATATATATCTTTATAATTAATATATTTAATTCATATTTAAAATATCACAGACCTATGTTCTGAATAATTACAACTTCACAATAAGAATGTGTTCTCCTAAATAATGTTATAATCATTCAAACTGTGTATACATTTTTATGGGACAGCTAGTATATTAAAGTGGATCTGTATATGCGTTTAAAAACTCTGTACAAATGTCAAGTTGGTCATGACACTTAACATAGACTTCTTTATTAACATACAAACAAACAAATTTCATTATTACATTTCTCACTATAGTGAATTTAAATAAAATATTAGATATTTTTTGTAGCTCGGGAACTATCTAACGCGGAACCTAATGCCTGCATTGGCGTAGTTACTCCACAGTTTGAGGAGTTGTACCCATGGAGCAGCAATTAATATATTCTGTATTAACAAGGCACCTCAGCTTCATATCCGCTAGCGCATTAAGGCAGATTGAGGCGAACCGATTTGTGCCGATCCTGTCAGAGATTGTCATCCAGTATCGCGAAGTGAAATTCATGAGACGCACGTGACGCGTACGCACGTATAATTTAATATCGTATTGTATCAGATACACCTTGTATGAATATTGATATCAGAAATCCGATTATCGAATTTGGCCGATTAGTATATTTGAAAATTATATTTTAGTCGACGTGTAGATAGAGACCTCTGATTTGAAGATGATGTTGTGATTATTTCAAGCTCTTGGGAAGGTTGAAAAATGATTCAAGACCTTAATGTATGCCTTGAAAATTGAATCTTGAAGGGTCCAGTGTTATCACAAATGATTCTAACAAATAACGATGCCTGGCTACACTATTATTTTAAACCTTATTTTGTGTCATCTTTGAAGTTTTATTTAAAGTGACATTTTGCTTTTACGTCACAAAAAAATGACAATTCGGTGGCATTTTTTTTTGCTCTAAAATGTCAGTGTTTCCGTTTTCCTTTATCGTATAGTTTTTCATATTTTTTAGGATTAAAAAATGCAGTGTCAAGTTGTGAAAAACGAATATTTTTTTATATATACTTCTTTCCGCCTTAAATCAAAGTTAAAATGGTCATTCAGGAGTTCAACTGGTAAATGCTGCTGCGTCTATCGTACTATTTCGACCTCGCTCTGTCAGATTATCACATTTTTTGGTCGCTCTCCAATCAAATGCGCTCTCCAATTAAATAACGACAATTTTAATACCAGATTAGGCGACTTTTATAGAAAAATCATCAACAGATTGGTTGAAAGATGGGATGATGATTGTTGTAATTATTGTAAATGTTGAAAAGGTGTTCACTACCTATCCGATTCTGCCAGCACCTCCCAAGTGGACTGTATATTGTTGATTTCACACACGCTATTTCGTCAAAAGGTTCCGACACAAAGTATAGACGTATTAGTCTCAAAGATTTTTCGAACAGTTCCGTTACTAGACTGGCGAGGCCGGGAGAGAAGGGAAGGGGTAAGTAATTAATATATTTATATTAGGAGAACACATTCTTATTATAAAGTTGTTATTATTCGGAACATGATAACGGTCTGTGATATTTTTGTGGTGGTGCATTATTCAACTATGCTACAGCGAAAACATTTTTAGCGACAATTTTCGAACCTATATGTTACCTTTTTAATATCAATACATTTAATCGTTCCATTATTTGAAAGAGCCATCTACCTTATTTTTACAGAATCTCAAATACCTTTGAGTAAACTGATAGCAGACGGCAGAATTATCAATTCATTTTTATTAAATTTTGGACACATTGATACAACTTTATTATTAAGAGAACACATTCTTATTGTGGAATTGTAATTATTCAGAACATATGTCTGTGATATTTTAAATATGAATTAAATATATTAATTAGAAAGATATACATATAAAATCAATTTTATCGAAAAATATTGTTGTTGCGCCACCGGGATTCGAACCTGGATGTCTTTCCTAACCGGGGAAGGTGCATTATCCAACTATATATAATGGAACGATTAAATGTATTAATATCAGTAAGGTAACATATAGGTTCGAAAATTGTCGCTAAAAATATTGTCGCTGTAGCATAGTTGGATAATGCACCTTCCCCGGTTAGGAAAGAGATCCAGGTTTGAATCCCGGTGGCGCAACAACAATATTTTTCGATAAAATTGATTTTATATCATCTTATTATTATCTTTCTAATTAATATATTTATACGTTAATTAACCGAATAGGTGCTCTACGATGATATCTAAAAAAACACGTGAGCGCTAGGAGATATATGTGGGGGCTTCAGGCGCTCACACGCATAACCTTCTGATTCATAATATATACAATTCTAATCGCATCCTCACACATATTCCCAAAAGTCATATCTTGACCTTGAGAAGGAAATATTGAAGTATAACTCCACGCCTGAATGGGAGCAAATTTTAATAACCATTCTATTTTGAAATTAACGATTCTTAATTTGAATGATTTACGTTGTTGTTTATTTAACCTTAACCATACCATGATATAAAATACCCGAAAGCAGCCATGCTGTCTACTCGTGTTACTGTAAATAACAGTTAGAAAAAAATGTTTTTATTAGCTTAAATGGTTTTTATGGCACGAATTTACTCTAAACTTGAGCATTTAATTTTGAAAAAATGATTAATAACATAATTTAGAGCGAATTAGAGCTTATTAAGTCGTATACAAGATGTCCTTCCTTATTATCTCTCTTCATTTAATTAGTGAGAAAGAGACAATTATATTTACATATTTGTTGTTCTTTTCATTGTGAAAATAGTGTGTGATCTCTGTCTTTCATATCACCAACGTATTAATTTTACAACGGATTAAATGGAAAAATAATTATTTTTGTACAATTCCCTTTTCATAATTGGTTTTTCACTAGTCATTCCTAAGAGTTAATAATTTCTTTAGAATTATCTAAAATATGAATTTTATGTTTCATGTGCTTACCGAAATGTTACAGGTTTAATTATGAAGGTAGACCTGCGTTACTGCATGGTTTGAGAAGGGTTAAGATTATTGTTAAATATTGTTGGCAAGTAGTGTAATATTTCCGGTTGTAAATACGCCGTGCAAACAATAAAAATAATTTTCTTGTGTCAACCTGTTTATTCGGAATAAACAAAATGGAATACAAAACGCCCGAGTACACAGAAATCGAGATGGGATTTCGCAGAAATAATGAAATCCGTCCAATTATCCTCTTATTCCAAAAGGATAACTCGTTTGAAGGGTGGTTTTATTCCACCTTTTCAATGTAACCCCTTAGGGGCGAGTAAACATTATTATTCTTATTGTTTTCAAGCAATAAACATACATTCTTAATGACGCCGGGGCCACGTGATAGTGTTTGTTGAGTTGATAACTATTGCGACACCTTTCGCCCCTAAATGATAGCAAGCAAAGCTGGCCTCGGCCACGAAGTGCACTGGCTGCATGGGCCGTCAACACCAGACGGCCGCCAGTTTCACCCCAGACCTATCAGCAGTACGCATATATATTTTATGTTTTCCATCACCGTGTATATGTAATAGAAAAAAGGTTAGATATATTTAAGTACTGAGAAAAAATGGGTTATCGGTACATACAATGGTTTTATCAATATCTATTTTAAATACGTGGCTGTTATTGTGTAACCAATTTTTCCATGCTAACAATAACTCACCCCAAGCAATAAATCATGGACACAACACAAGACAAACAACGAACATCTACACTCCAGTTCCGAGAGCAACAACGACATTTTATCAAAAATTCTACATGTTCTTAGCTCCGAAACTGTACAACACACTCAGCACCAACTGGAAATCGTTCACTTCCAATAAGATTACACAAATATGGATACAATTAGAAGCATGGCTATCCAACATTCTAATATAATCATTATACAGTGCCTACACTAATAATTCACTAGTTCTACAACACTCCCACTACATTTTTATTTCAAAATGATTATTTGTTTTTATATATATTTTTATTTATGTCGAATCTTTATTAAATAACACCACAATAGCACGAAAAAAACGGTCTACTTTAATAGTCTAGCAAAGTAGCCAGGACAACGCTGTGTATATCAGAGGTGGAGTCTACTCCATCCCACACAGTAAACTATGCGTATTTAATTGCAATATAATTGTTTATTCACCTCTGTTACAACAAAAATATGTATGTCAATAAAGTCTAAATAAATAAATTTATAATAATGAAAAAACTATCAAACGCATTCGACCAAGAGAAATGTTGATAATATAAAAATACCAAAAGACAATTGATACATTAAAAAAATTAACAGACGAACATAATTTATTTAAAACATATTTTTTTATGGATATCGTGTTTTTAACTAATTTCAATGACAACCCCGCCCACTGATCAATTAAAACGCTGAGCGGCATCAATACACTGTTACAATGTGCATATTAAGTATGGTATTACTTACACTAATACAATTGTTCTTTCTAAATGTAAAGTATACCTATTTCACCGAATAAAATTCGACAATGGAGGTTGGTTGTTTTTCGCATCTAAACCTTCTGCTACATCTTCAGCGCATGATATATGAACTACCATCCATCATAAAATTACACCCAGAAGACGTCTGCAGATGTCTGCTTTCACATTGCTCGTTTTTAGTGAATGTTTTTATCTGGGTCCTACTCTCTGTCTTCTCTTAACCGTTCCGTCACTTGCGTTTCTAAACACACCTTGTGTCTAAGAATATGTTCCTATCAATTGACCGTTTCGAATTACGATATTATTACTTTTTGGAAGCGATTCTTCAGGATTTTTCGGGATTGTCTTTCTGCAAATATGCCCTCTCTATTCAATGGATGCTGGCCCAGCATGTTAGCTATCATCACATTATTTACTGCGGCCCGAAAAAGTTCTATAGTGGACTGACCAAACCATTGTATGAGGTTCTTCAGCCATAGCATTTGTTTACACCTCAATAACGTAGAAGTTGCCGGGGTCAAATGGGGCAATTTTATGTTGAGAGCTGTGCGGCATCGCCCCGTCACTATTGCGCGGGACGTTGTTGCACTGTTATCATAGTAGCATTAAATACATGCCAACCTGGCGGAGAACGATCAAGACCATATATGAGCTGCACGGAAGTTTTTCCACCAGCGTTATTTATTTTAATATTTTAAATATTCATTACGAACTTTACATTGTGGTTTTTATTAATTTTAATATTAATTATTTATAACTTTATTTTTAACCACTTTTATGATTTAAATTTAACACACCAACCGGTTTATTCATCAGGATCTTTATTAGGTATTTATTTTAAATAATCATTACTTTTTTAAAAATTGAATTTAAAACATTAGAACAATTTAACATATGGTTTTAGTTAGTTTACTTGACATCCTGATGAAGGAACTGGTATTTTCCAAAACGTGTTGGTGTATTAAATTGAACTAATTAATAATTTTTTCTTTTTCATAATTGTAATTTTTTATTGAATATTAAAATCTTAACCGATTTTAATAGGTGTATGGTATCTATGTAGCCAATCACAGTGCCTAAGAGTGACACACTGCACACTTTAGGAACCACTGTGTAATAACGAACCACTTTTATTCTCTCGGTCTATTAGAATGCGTCCAACCTATTTTTCTCTCTATTTTCTCAACTGTACTGTAAATAATAACAATCCATTACACTCATAAATGAACTATTTAAATAACATATTTTCTTTATTAAAAATTTTGTTCATTTTCACTTATTATTCTGAATATTTGTAAATAAAAATACAGTTATAAAAGGGTTAAAAAATATCATTTATAAACAAGCATTACGAATAAGATTTCTTTAAATCTTAAATATCTTTATGTTCTGATGAACAACTCTAAAGATTATTATTCTTGGATATGTTGTCATAATAAAGTTCCCTTCAAAGGGCTTCTCGTAATATTTCAAAGGTTTTATGTGATATCTACGTTTTGGAATAATGTTGCTATTTTAATCTAAATTCGTTTATTCCGAAACATTAAATATGATCATTTATATAATGTTTATAAATGAATACATTCAGATAAAACTTATTTAAAAAATATATTGTAATGTAATGCGTTTACCCATTACACCGACGTGGTGCAATATGTCAGCGCACTTCTCCGAATAGGAAGGGTTCTTGGTTCGAGTCCGGGTGGAATTTTTTATTTATTTTTCGATAAATTGATTTTATCTGTATATTTTTCTTAATAATACATTTAATTTATATTTTAATTTTGTTGTTCAATTTTTGTAATACATTAAAATTAAAAGTATCTCCATGCTGAGCCCTGAATCGGCACCCCGCGTGCCATAGATGTAAGAGGCGGCTATTTGTAACTTGCTCAAGGGCGGTGTTTACACGTTTTATACTTCGATGTATAAGCCTGGTATTATAGTTTGAATATGTGCATTCCATTTATGTAAATTTAAAATAGCAAAAAAAAGCAAAACTGCTTCTGTTCAGAGACGTTTTCGGAGTCGGTCATATATTTTTACGACGGTGATATAAAATATTTTGTGTATTGTATTTTTCGATTTTCGGTTGTGTAAAGTTTCGGAGTTTTTGGCCAGCCGAGTTTTCAGAAGATTCAAAACAGCAGGGAGAGCGACCATCGGTAGAAGAATCGGCGGATAACAGCCCAGTTTCGCAAAGGTTGGTGTCTTTTTATTTACGTACATTGGTTGAATGAACATATTCAACAAACCAATTCAGAAAACCCAGGACTAGCTATCGAAGGTAATTACGGCAACAGGCGGTTATTTTACCAAGAGACGTTCTGGACTCTAATGTTGACTATAAATTACTGTTTATTAAATAAGTTATTTATTGGATTTGCTTTCTTGGATTGTTTATTCCTAAATTATTTTATAACACACTATTATCGTTTTGAAAGTTGAGATTCAGTTTTTCAATTTTTATAAAATAAGTCACAGTGAAGGCCTCCCTCTTGATTTGGCCGCCACAGGCGGTCGCCTACTCCGCTTGTGCGTAACCCCGGCGCTGATACTACATAAACATTATAGGTATAGACAAATTAAATGTATTAATTAGAAAAATACACATATAAAATTGTTGTTGCTACCGGGACTCGAACCCGGATCTCTTCCTATCCGGGAAATACTACTATTACTATTACTCGAAGGTGTTTGAGATTACGTAAATATAAAAAAGATAGCTTTCAAATAATGGAACGACAGATGTTTCAAATTGAAAGTGATACACATTGGTTCGAAAATTTGTTGTTTAGTGTAGCATAATCGGCTAATGCATTTTCCCGGATAGAAACAGATCCAGGTTCAAATTATATATGTATATCTTTCTAATTTATATATTTCATTTGTATTCAAAAGTGTTTAAATTAAATAGTAATATTTGAACATGTCTAAGAACACACAATTACTGGATTTTCACCTACAAAGGCACTGTTATTAAACAAATAATAGATATCACATAGAGACGTAGCTATTTTTTATTAATGGAAAAATAGGTAAGGCTTCGGCTGGCTTAAGTGATCACTTTACACAATGTAACGTTCACCATTTCATCCATTCAACCTCCATATCATGTCAAATTTTTTAGAGTTGTATACATGTTAATATGTGGAAAGCATTGAAATAAAGGTTTTTCATATTTAAATGAGGAAATATGCGGTTAGAAGAAAGAAAGAAAGAAAAGCACACGATAACGTGCTTGCAGGGCATCGCCTGACACGACGTGGTCGTGTTTCATGTACCAGCACGAGCGCACGTTCCACAATGTAATTATTATAGAAAATTATTTCATGTAATTTTTTGAGTAATATTGCTTTAAATTTATTACAATTTAGTTCAGTTATACATTTTCATTAATTCTATGCTCTCTAACTTCGGTCAGCAACGGTGTTTTTACCTTCTCTGATTCGATTCGTTTGTTAATAAAGAGGGGAGGGATAAGGGCTGAGCCGTCTTGTCTTCGACATATGAAGTAACGACAATGGCGTCAGATTTTTTTGGGGGACCCTATTTGGGGAAACAAAGTGAAATTGTTTTTTTTTTCATTTCACGTAATTTTAACACTATATAATTGTATAAAATAGTAATGTATAAATTAGTGTGTTTTTTTTTATATAATACATTTTTTTATTAATTTTATATTTTGTTAATTCTTTTTTTGTTTGATTTTGTTGAATGTTTTATAAATTTTTATACTTTTAGTGAAACTTTTTATAGAATCTTTTTATACATTTTGTTCAATAGGGTAAAGAACAGGGTAAATAAGTGAAATGGGGCGAAGATGATAGGGATCGGATGAGGGATCATATAGGCCGAGAGAGTTTATGGAAAGGTTTGGGATGGAAATTAATTTAGAATAAAATTTGGAAGATAAATCGTGTGTGTCGTTTGAATAAGGGTATGTTTGAGTCTCTGTCTATTTTTACATCTAAATCTTTAATAGTTCTAGGACCATCTTTTACACGATTTTTTCGTTTTTCAACGTGCCGCAACCTTTCGGCCTGTCTCTGTTTTGATTTGTCTATTCACTGTGGGCTCTTTAAACGAAATCAAAATTTACCATTCGTTTCAGAATATTTGTGACCAATCAGATAATCGTTACATGTCATGGTTAGAAAATATAATTCATAAATACAGATATATAAATTAAAAAAATATTAATTTCCCCGGTGGAGAATTGGACCTGGTCTCTCACGTAATAAGCGGGAGTACTGAAATAAAATTAATTATTAGTATAAAAATTCGATCTTAAGAATGTGTGATATATTCTTCTTCTTGTGCTTTATTCTGGAGACTGGCCAAACCATTGCATCAGGTTCTTCAGTCATGATGTTCTCCTTTTTCAGAGCCACGATTTCTATAAATCTTTCACTGCATCATGAGGTGCAAGATCTCATACTACTTCCGGATGTCTCCATAACAACCATAACATCTTCATTCGTAACTCTATCCATCCAGCATTCTTCTATAGATCCACTTCTCAAATGCATCTTTTATTTGGTAAGTATTCATGCTTTAATTTCATAAAATAATATCGAGAACACAGCATCTGACCATTCGCATTCGTAATTTAAGGTTGAGAACTGACTGTAGAATATCTTTTTCAAAGATTGCACGATATTGCTCAATGAGTCATTTGACTTCAACAGAAGGATTCCATCTTTCATTAATATTACCCAAGTATATAATACTTTGTATTAGCAATATAAAGATTTCCACTATCAAACAAATATCAGATATCTCATGAAGTTATTTTTTATTATATTTAATGGATAATATATGGAAGTATGGGGTAATTACAGGGATTACGACCTGTTTTAGGCTGGTTAATATTTAACGTTCACCAATTCTCATCTCTCAATCTCCACATTTTTTTTTTTAATGTTACATGTATGTATGTAGCGAAGACAGGTCAGGTCTTAGTAATTACTCCATACTTGCTCTCCCTTTACCATAGCAATAGTTGAAACCTCCCCAATCTTACTTCCACCTTTTTTCTTTTTCTTTATCTTCTGTTATATTATGTACCTAAACATTTCTGTGGATTTTCATAATCAGTATCATAGGGTAAATATTTATTATGTTTATTTACACTGTCAAAATCCTTTAATAAAATTAAAATAATTAAAAACACTTTTGGGACACACTGTATTGAAATATAAATCAACGCATTAAATATTAACATAAATAAATTAGCTATGCTTATATAATAATTTAATACTACATGATGGTAGAGCATGTAAGAGGCAGTTGGCTCCTCTAAAATATTTTTGATTTCAATTTTGAAAGGTCCTGGTATCGGTAAAGGTAAAAATAAATCAATGAAAGTGCGAGATTTTTTGGGTTTTATTTTTAACATTTTACAGTATTTTATTGAAGTACTTAAAAGTATCCGAAGTAGGCAATAATTTTCATCCAAAATGCAAAACAATGTAGAATGCTTTGAGACAATCTAGGAATGCTTTCAATAATGTCTCGGTTCACCCCTACTTCTCTCACCTCCCACGTTCGCAACGATGTTGTGTTTAATTAACAAAACCACTTAACTTGATTTCAAGCGTGAACCCGTATTGTCAGATTTCAGCGATTTGAACTGCGAAATCGTAATTTATACTTAGTTGATTCGTTTTATACAAGTCTATTCAAAATGTCTGTGTCATTTTTCTCACGTCAGGAACATCTCTGATAGCGAGTATTAATTAATACACCACACAGCCTCTAGACTCCACAATGGCGTTGGTTTCACGCCGAAGGGGTAAGCATAATAATCGCTCTCGGAGTGTGGCGTCACTTCGCAAGACTCGGGTTCAGTTCTCCGTGGAAACTTCAGCTGCGCGAGTAGACAATGACGTAAGAACTTGAGTCAATCAAAGGAATTCTCTTATTACTGGAATGGTTGTGTTACATATTAAAATTATTGTCTGTTCTCTTCCTATGTGTGTTACGAATGTATATACGTAATATGAAGTATTTTGAATTTTATTTCACATACTTAAAACACTATGCGTACCAAGTTCACGCGTTTTCGTCAAAACAACACGTGAACTATTTTATTAAATTTGTTGTGTATAATTTTATTTTCCTACCGCGCAACATCTTGCGCAGAAGAAGAAAAATAAAAGCTAATGTAAGAAATTGCAAAACGAACAGAGATTTAAATTTATAGCTTCATGCGCCCTTTTAAGTACTATCTTTATTTATTTTTTAGATACAGGTATATAACAACATTATACTTTTAAAATCAGCAATGTTATCTTTGTGGTTAAGATTCATATTTTTATTTTTTATCTTTGTTTTATTAACCACTAAAATGAGTTTAAATACATCTACCGGTTTCGAAAAATACCATTTTCTTCTTCAGGATGTCATAACTAACTAAAACATATATTGTTTCTTTGACAGAATCTATTTAAAAAAAATCTATTTAAAAAAAAAAAAAAAAAATTTTTTTTTTAGTATCTAACTCAAATCTTTACTTAATACAAATTTACTCGAATAATTTTTAGGAAAAAATTTTAGAATGGGACTCGTAGTTAAATTAAGTTGGTTGTTTATAATTTTTTTGATTAGTTTTACACGCTTTATTTATCTCCAACGATTCCAAATTATTTAATTTGTGACCAACACCGTTTATATGCAAAATTGACAATCCCAATTTTTTATCAAAATCATTTAAGTAAATTTGTATTAAGTAATGATTTGAGTTAGGTACTATAAAAAAAATAATAATTTTAAAATAGATTCTGTCAAAGAAACAATATATGTTTTAGTTAGTTATGACATCCTGAAGAAGAAAATGATATTTTTCGAAACCGGTAGATGTATTTAAACTCATTTTAGTGGTTAATAAAACAAAGATAAAAAATAAAAATAAATATATAACAACATTACAAATAAACAGATAATCAAGTGTTATGAACGGAAGTAAAGAGACCAGTGGGTACAAGACAGCCATTAAAGGGCTAACTATCAAGTACACTCTCCCATGAAGAGGACTCGGACGAAACACAATGATGTATGAGTCACACCATACACGGTTCAGGCCAACGGAGTTACGCACGATTTTGTTTGTTTTAAGAATTTAACTTATGAAAAGTGAAGTGTCCGCGTTCTCACTGACACGATATTGTCATCATCTGCCTAATATACCCGTTTTGATGAAATCCCTGTACAGCTTGAGATTCCTCCCATTACCGATCAGGTCCGCGTTTTCAGGCGGCCGACCATTGAACCCAGTTAAGCCTCCAATCATGCGATCACGAGCATCCATCATTATCAACATCTTGCGCAGTCAACGATGACTATTTGATTACGTATATAAAGTTCTTTATTAAATTTGTTTTATTTTGATAGCGTAGATACGTGCGCAGTCAACGTGGACTACTTAATTAAATATACAACGTTGTTACTTTTACTCCGACTGGAACTGACAATTTATTTATAAAAAAGCACGTCATATGTTTCTTACACATGTTTATTTTAATAAATATGCAGCTTAACACTTGTTTTATATTTGTTTGTTATATTTTAATTAATTTACTGCGTAGATTTTGAATCTTCTCGACATTTTGTGGGATGCGGTTCACCTACTAAGGGAGGCTGGACGCTCCTCATCGGCTAGACAGGGTAGAGAATGAAATTAAATCAACTACTCACCTCTTCTTTTATCTGCTGGTCATCATTGGAGGAATTTATTTATTTATATTTACATTCTTACATATTATTATACATTATAAATAATTTTTACAGTATATTAAAAAGGTGAACAATCTTCATAACGTAAGTGATGTTCACTGTCTCCCTAACTAGACTGAAGTCTGTACTAAAGGAGACAGGTTCATCCGTTGTTTGTCATACAAATATGAAATTATTATTTTTATTTTTATCTAAAACAAAAATACCCATGATTGAAACACTATGCAAAAGGAAAAATGAATATAAAGAAATGACGTTATGTTTATGTGATCAATTCCATGAATCTTTGCTCAGTTTCCTTTCTGCCAACACCCAATAACCAGCTCCTAAGATGGTGTTTGAGATTGTCCATCGAGAATTGTTTCATACCGCTCGGCAAAATGTTATAGGCTTTGGGGGCCAGAAACATATGGAAGGATTGACCAAAGCTTGTTTTCATTTTAGGCTTCACGGAGATCCTATTTTTTTGCTGTCGTAACATAACTAAGAGATGGATATTGATGAAGTTCTTTGTTGGAATGAAAATAAAGTATCAGCCTTATTGGCATCTGCTTATTGGTCAGTTCGCTTCGGACCTGTATGGCTGTCAGGTGAATCCTTACATGAGCAGATCTGTGGGGCGCGTGGAGGATCAGGCAGAGTATACAGTCTGTATATGCTAAATATTATATTCAGTGATTTTTTGACAAAAGCTATCTTATGTAAAAATAGGACTAACTTGATGAATTCCTGGAACAAGGCTCAAATCCCCGACCACTAGATCAATAGGCGAGTATCGTAACCACTGGACTAGAAGCACATCTTGGATTAGATTGGAATATACTTTTTGAATTCGAACTGTAAATCCAGATCGACACGATCTGAATGAACGATTTGCGCAATCTCCGGGTCGCGCGTCCCGCGGAATGGAATGCGACAATTATAACGGAATCAAGGAAACTTTTGTACATGATGAGATCGGCGAGGGGATATAGGGGTCCTAGTCGAAGGACCAGTGATCTCGGAAACCGGGAGTCGGTAGGACTGCTCGCCTTACCTTGTATATAACGTCTTTGTAATCCCTGCAGTCACCGCCGAGATCACACAAAACAACAAACAATACGTTATCAAAATACAGTGCTGGTGCACTGGAGCTGAAATGTTCACACCGCGAATGCTATCGCGATGTCAAGATCGAAAAAATATCGGTCAAGATGGAGTCTGCTGACGTCAGCGTCACAATTCACACTGGCAAGAAATGAAGTAGGAAATAAAAATTCCTTCCAAAACGAATTCGGAACACCTTTAGATTAATTAAGGATGTAATGATTTCATAAAATAATTCAATATTCTATCAGTTATATATCCACTTTAAAATATTTAACAGCATCGATGAAACATTAAGCAGTGTGTATACCGGGCCGCCGGGCGCCGCCTCTGCCGAGTGCCGCTATTACACAACTTTAATTGAAATGTTTGCTGCTGAACGAGTGGGTGGTGGAATTAAACGGAGATCTCTAATGGAAACACAGATAAGATGAGCAGATGGAAGCATGCTCCACGTGAGGATGGAGCCTTTGTGAGTCTGCGCCACCAGCGTTTTACCATAGAATGGATTAATTAAACTTCGCTGGCGAACTTCGCCCCACGTTTCAACTCATCCAACAAATCAATAAATCACATAATACGATACCATTCTTAATGCTAGACAAATAAAACACCTAAAAGAAATGCTTCTATTACCATTATTCTATTATAAATATATTTATTCTTAAATGAAATTAGTAAAATATTACCTTGATTGGTAAATATCACTAGAATAGGCAGAATTCGTGAAGAGGAAATGTATAAGAGAGCTAATCCTTAACATTTAAAATTTTTTATTTACTATTTTTTATAGCATGAATTAAGTATTTAACATTTTTTAAATTACATGGTTTTTCTTTCGCTTACCTTTCCAAAAAAGAGACCAACTCTTGTGCTTGGAGAAGGAGTTACACCACAATAATTTTATATAATACCTTACATATTCTATTCATTGTCCATTTGTGTGCTTCTGAAGTGTTCTGTAATATTATTTATTTTCCAATTATGTGTTTTTGAAGTGTTACTCTAAGTGTTTAAACTCTTTTATATCCTTTATTTCTTTAATTTGTGTAGGGAAGCTATTGAAATTTTTTATCCTTAGGGATAAAATTTTGCTGAGTAGTGAGTGAACAATAGCAAAATATACCCTTTTAAAATTATTTATATTTATATGTTTCTTAATCTAATAAATATATAAATACATTTTCTTATTCATTTCATTTGCTAGATAGTAGAAAAAAACGAGAGTTTACCAAATACCATTACTATTATGTTTCATTAATTAAAAAACTACATTTGACTGTGTCAAATAGGAACGTCTTTTAAAATAATAATAATTTATTTATTGAGTCATATTACAGTGCGTTATAATAGGATACAACATTGCAGCATAGTAAGACATGTGTTTGGGTACCCTGACTGCTACACTAGTATTTTACTGTATTATAGCAGACAGTGCTTTTCTGGTATAGTAGTAAACAAAGTGTAATGTTCAATGTACAAAAAATATATGTAAAGAGTGAAATAAGATGCAATTAGGTAAACCTTAAGGTAAAAGCATCACCAACCAAGATGCAATTAGGTAAACCACCTTTTGGAAACAAACCATTCTTTTGATATTAACAAGGGTTTAAAAATTATATATACAAATACTAGATAAATTAGAAATAAGAAAACGTATTACTACCAAGCTAAATATCGTATATAGTGGTTTAAATAAAGTATTTTGTCTAATTATTTATATAAAATGAGGCCACAACGTAATTTTTCTAATATTGAAGAAGTAAAAGCATTTACTTGAAGCTTTATAAGTGCTTTTGGCAAGTCATATAGAAAAGTTCCTTTACAGATGATAGTCCTAATACAAAACCTATAAGTACACACACAGACACACACATTTGACGTGCTCGTGGTCTAGTAGTTACGATACTCGCCTAGCGGTTAGGGGTTTGTGTCTCATTCCAGGAGGTTATCAAGTTAGTCCCATTTTTATAGCAAAAGCGTTTAGATTAGTTTAAAAATTGATGTGACACGTTTATTAAAAAAAACATAATATCGCGACCATAAGGGTTAATAACTTCTCATTGCTAGCCTTCGGTTCGACAAGACTTCTGTCTCTGAATCTTTTCAATAGAATATTTTCTATAAAAAATATATAATATAATGAAGAGAACATTAAACAGGTGGCAAAAAGCTACCCAATCTTAGATTTGCAGATGATGTAACACTGATTGCGACCAGTGAAGACGAAACACCAGAACTTATCCACAAGATTGAAGAAGAAAACTTGGTAGTGGATTTTGACAAGATAGTTCACGACGCAATTTATTTAGGCGCGTTAAACGCAAACTTCGATGATAATGAACATGAAATTCAAAGACGAATCCAAATAGTTAAAGTTGATATAAATCAACTTATAAGAAAATGTAAAGACCAACGAGGCTATATACACTAGAGATGAACTAAGCTCTAATACGCAGTAAAACGTTGAAGCCAGGTCTTGAGGTATGCGGGAAATGGCACTCGGGTTATTCGCTAATGATTACCAGTTCTTAAAAATACACACAAGTCAATTTTCACAAAACAACTAATTAAGTAAATTTATTTTATTTTTACACTAATTTTGTTAATTTATTAAGGTCCATTTACAAATCGTGTTTTAGTTGTTTCAAAATGTTGCGTTGTCAAGATGTTTTTAATCGTTTTAAAATCGTCAAAGATAAGTCAAGGTTTAAAAGCGTTATATATTTTTATTTAATGAATTTATGAGTTTATTGAATATGAACGAGTTCGTAGGGATTCGTTACTCGATATTTTACGCGCTTCAAAAGTTATACGGTGTCAAAATTTGCAAATAATATTTGCAATTTGGCCGACTGATTAAAATAGTTTTAATAAAATTTGTACAATATAACATTTTCTACAAAATAGTTTTTTTTTTTTTTCGTAAGAGCAACAATTCTCACGTTATACATCGGTTCGGATATGGATTACAATCGGATAAACTTGTACGAAGTATCAATGCACTCATTTTCACACCACTTTCGAGGTAAAAATTATTGTAAAAAGGAGGTAGAGAAACTGAAAACTCGCACTATAAAATAAGTAAGAAATTAATTATGTTTTTTGAATTAACGTGTTTCTGTGATAGGTGCCGATGCAGGTAAGACCAAAATAGTCACCACTCTAGTTTCAAATCACCGCTATATTTTCTACTATAGTGTATATAATCTCTTTGATAAGTACTTCAAACAAGCGACCAAAAATATAAATTATTGTTAAGAAAAACACATTCTTATTGTGAAGTTGTAATTATTCAGAACATAGGTCTGTGATATTTTAAATACTAATTAAATGTATTAATTAGAAAGATATACATATAAATACATTTTATCAAAAAATACTGTTGTTGCTCTACCTGGATTCGAACCTGTATCTGTTTTCAAACTGGAGAAGGTGTATTATCCAACTATGCTACAGCGACAGTACTTTTGACGACAGATTTTCGAACCAATATGTTACACTTTCTCAAATTAATACATCTATCATTCCATTATTTGAAAGCCATCTTTTTTGTTTTCACAAAATCTCAAATACATTTGAGTAAACCGATAGCAGATGTCAGAATTAATAATTAATTTTATTAAATTTTGGACACATTGATACAACTTATATATTATTAATGAGAACACATTCTTATTGTGCAGTTGTAATTATTCAGAATATAGATCTGTGATATTTTAATATATGAATCCCGGTGGCGCAACAACAATAATTTTCGAGGAAATTTATTTTATATGTATATCTTTCTAATTAATCATATCATATCACAGAACTATGTTCTGAATAAATACAACTTCACAATAAAAATGTGTTCTTCTTAATAATGTTAATTGTCTTTTGGTATTTTTATATTATTACCAACATTTATCTATGTCGAATGCATTTTCTAGTTTTTCTATTGTTATAAATGTTATAACAGAGACGTATTTAAAATAAATATTCTTAAAAGCGTTATAGGTTCCAATAAACCATTTTTTCTCTGTACTTAAATACACCTAGCCCTTTTTCTATTACGTATACACGATGACGGAAACTTTTGTCATATTAGCTTTTACGACATTTGTGATGGTATAAATTTCTGTTTTGGAAAATAGCACGACTGCTGCATACAATTAAAACTGGAACAAAGCAATTCTCTTGACATCATTTTAGTTCTCTACGCTTTGCTCCCTTATTAAAGTGTACTCTCGGAGATATCTCCAGCATGCGATGGAATCTTCATTTCCTCCGGCTCACCATAAAATGGCTTTGCTTTTAAAATAACCTCCCGCGGGAGCCTCATTTCTACTGGGAAATGCAGCAGATAACGGCAAAGTGCAGTCGTTGGAACAGGCGTCGTTAGTCGCAGCGGAGCGGCGCGCGAGTAGTCAGGGGCAGCGCTCGGGCCCGCTTCGTTGGGGTCCCCACGGGGCGACGCAACCCCGATTTGCGGGGGGTATTGTGTTTAACGCTTGGCATCCAAATGAAGATGTGTCATCATTAGATTTTGTGACTGTCCATTAAGAAGAATAGGTCATCGGATCCCTCGGAACGAAATAAAAAGAATCTCGGACATTTCCGGGAATTTATTAGGGTGTGGGTCTCTCGCTGGGGGTTGCTGGGAGGGGCGATGCCGGGAAGAGCAATGGCTAGAGAGACCGCGAGACAGGGTGAATTTTTTCCGGACTTCTGCGACTGCATCACATAAATGTGACGTTTACCTTTCTCTTTTAGGGGTGCATGATTTCTATAGCTTCTCTCTGGCTGTCTTCTGAATTTAATGCAATAATGAGTCTCACGTCAAATTGTACAGGTGTGGGTCTGGTATGATGATACCGGAGCCAACATATAATGGTATTAAGATGTTAATAACTGAATGTAATAATTAAAAAAAGTAATATTTACGAATCGAAACGAGAGTAAACAATGATTCGGGATAGTATGTCAATAATAATATAATAAAATATATAATAAAGAAGAATACGCTTTAATAATATCGGAAACAGATTATTATACTTACAAGAAGTATTCCGACAACAATGACAGAAAAATAATATTTTTTATAACCTAAATTATATATGTTTTTTTCAGAACATAGTTTTGTGGTATTTTAATACAAATTAAATTTCATGTTGATATATTCAAATTCAATTGCAACATCACAATAATAATGTGTTCTTCTTAACCTTTACCATACCGTGATATAAAATACCTGAACGCAGCCATGCTGTCAACTCGTGTTACCGTAAATAACAGTTAGAAAAAATGTTTTTATTCGCTTAAATGGCTTTAATGGCACAAATTTACTCTAAATATTGAGCATTCAATTTTGAAAAAATGATTAATAACATAATTTAGAGCATTCATTAAGTCTTATACAATATGTCCTTCCTTCTTATCTCTCTTTATTTAATTAGTGAGAAAGAGACAATTATGTTGTATGCTTGTTGTTCTTTTCGCTGTGAAAATAGTGTGTGATCTCTGTCTTTCATATCACAAATTGTATATTTACCAACGTATTCATTTTACAACGGATTAAATGGAAAAAGAAATTGTTTTTGTACGATTCCCTTTTCATAATTGGTTTTTCATTAGTCATTCCTAAGCGCTAATATTTTCTTTAGGATTATCTAAAATATGAATTTTATATTGCATGTATTCACCGAAATATTACAGGTTTAATTATAATAGTTGACCTGTGTTACTGCATGGTTTGGGAAGGGTTAAAACTATGTAAGTTGTATCAAAGTTTATGTGAATTTAATAAAAATGAATTGATTTAATTTCTGGCGTCTCCTAGCTTATATTACTCAAAGGTATTTGAGATTTATATAAAGGTGATTAGCTTTTTAAAAATGTAATGACAGATGTATCAATTTGAAAGAACTGCAGCATATAAGTTCGAAAATTTATCGTCAGTTTACTCGGTTGGCATAGTGTAACTGGTAATTAATTTCTCCGGATAAGAAATGATCCAGGTTTGAATCCCAGTAGCAACTAAAATATTATTTCGATAAATTGATTTTTTATGTATATCTTTCTAGTTGATACATTTAATTTGTACTAAATTATATAATAATTTTTCCAGTATTGTCCGGAGTCATTGGTGTCCAAGACAACGCATTTGTTTAGAATATATTATTATTTTTAAAAAAAAAGGTATTATGTACTAAAATTTTATTATTAACTGACTTTTGAACGCAAAATACTAAGAAAAAATTATGAACTTACAAAACGAAAATGAATCATAAGTACGAAAATCTAATAGAGCAAGAAACAATCGTAAGATTCAAAAGAATGCCAGATAACAGGACAGCGACTTAGAGGCAGGCCAAAGAAGAGGTGAGTTGGCTGTGTGGAAGAAGACAGGTACTGGCTGGAGAGTCCGAGAACTGGAGAAGAATGGCCAGGGATAGAAGTCGGTGAATGTAGTTCCTTCAAAAAAGAAGAAGAAAAGACTAAGTACCAAGCGAAAATCATCATTAAATGTTGTTTTCGTCATATATTTAAAATAGATTTCTCCTCGAATATACTTTCAAAGTCTAATTGCGTGCAGAGAGTGAATGTGCGCTCTTCTTTGCTGTTACGTCTCAGGAATTAACCTTTTTTGGAAACGATGCCCCACCCACCATATTCGCCGGACATTGCCCCATCTGATTATTATTAATTCCGCAGTCTTCAAAATCATTTGGATGGAAAAAATATGAATTCTGTAGACGAGGTCAGAACAGTACTGGAGGAGTATTTTTAATCACGAACAAGTGAATTTTGAAAGATGGGCCGCGCAAGTCTACCAGAAAGATGTAAAAGCATTGTAGAAATAAAAAGAACTTTGTTAATCTTAATTTTGAAAAATAAAATAAATTTTAAAATACCGCACTATTTATGGAATGACCTTATATTATACTTTACTACATATATATAATTTTACTTCAATAATATACTTTTTTCAAGAAATGACTGTATGATAATTTATATATCGCAGTCTGGTAAACATTTTAGGAGACTTGAAATGCAATCAAATAATAATAATCCCCCTACACGGAGAATCAAATATAGGACTTCAGTCTGGAAAGCCTATGAAAGCACTGGTAGATTTTTGAAATGCATAATTTTTGGTTTCTCGGTAAAAAAATGTACGAGGTCTTTATAAGACCATTACTATTAAGGCAGCTGCCGTTGAAGAAGGTATGTAGGTAACAGAACTAAAATAATAAAAAAAAATCCAACAGAAAAGTAGTAACGTTTGATTGCCGTCACAAACCGAGGCTAACATAATACGCGTACACCCCCCCCCAACCAGTTCACTGCGGAGTGGCGCAGACGTGCCACCCTCCCTTCAGCCGCGAACGTTGACGTGAACGTTGACGCGGCCGGGTCACGGCGCCACGGTAACACAAGGAAACGACAGGCTTCACGGGTGACGTGACGGTTGACGATTTGCTTTTTACTTGCTTCTTCCGTGACATCCGCTTCTTGGCAGTGGCGCGCCTGGTGCCCCAACCTATGAAGGGTCCCCACATATATATTATACGAGCCCCGCTAAAACGCGATCGATTTGTTTTTTGAATTTTAAGTTTAATTGATATTTGTCCATAAAAGAAATCAAATTTTGCTATACCGCTTGGAGAAAGGATGGCAAGCTGTTGAGTCATTTCGCGATCTCAACGATCTTTCCGGCGAAGGAACGATTAGCGAAAGGGCACGCCGAGAGTGGTTTGTTTGTACCAGCTTAGACGGCAAGTCAGGAAAGGATTGCTTTTCGGATTTCAATGACCTGGCCTTATTGGCGGCTGTGGAAGAAGACAAACGTTGCACCATTAGGACACTGTCTGATTACTTCAACATAGATCAGTCCACGATTACGATAATTAAGCTGCCGAATGATAATTGAACATAATATTTTTTGAGTTTTTTATGTTACAATATAATTATTTAAAAACTGCGGATAATTATGCAGCAACCTAATTCATTCGAAATGAGTTATTGGACCCCTTATTAAAAAATGGTGTATTTTTCAAAATTACACTTATTTTATTATATATTATTATATATCTTGGTACTTTTAGATAATTTTCTGTATAAAAAATCTGAAAACCTAGCATCGCCGGGCATCGATCACTAGCGATTATATAATCTATCTTAAGTACCAATAAAAGGTGATCAAATCATTAAATAACTGATGTAAATGCATTAAAACCTTTATAATCCCCAAAGACAATTGGTTATTTGAAATGACGTTCGATTGCTATTAAAAAAATATAATATAGAAATGATTTTCTAACTCAATGATATCATTCGATGGTTTATACGTTTCACTGAATAATATTCATATGTAAAAAATTAAAATAAACCACATGCATTGTAGAGAAACATAAAGTAGTAAACGTGTAATGGAAAAAAATCAATAGCTAAACAGAATGACGTTACTTTGTCTAATGCAATGATGGAAATGGAATAAAAAAAATAGTGTTAGACGTAGTTTAGTAGGTACTCTTTACGAACTTGTTTTGAAATTAACTTTCTAAATTTATGTCCATTCAGATGGACAATGGATGGGGAAAGTATTAGTATCATGATATTTTCACAAAATCTTTAAATTATAAGTAAACTTGTGTAGGGTACAGCTGTTCAAATTCACCGCCGTTCCCAGTCGGTACCCGACACCAGCGGCATCTGCATTCAATACCTAGCCGGCGGCAAAGTGCTGCCACCGCATCTTCCGTTCCGCTGCCCCGCCATGGCGTTCGGGAATCGAATACCCCCGAATCGCTTCTCTATACCTTTTGCACTCTCAGTTCTATCCTCTGTCGTAATAAACGATCTACGTCAGTATTTATTTATTGTAACGATATGTTTGAAATTAACACAGTTAAATAATTATAAAAATTAAAATTGTGAGTAAATTAAAATAAAATATTTAAGAATTACTTTAAATCTTTCAAATTTTATTGATGCTATTGAACATTCGGGGTTCAAAAATTAAACACTTTCTGAAGGCCCCAACAGATATCGCCGCGCCACTGCTTCCAGGTAGCCTTACTAAGCTCTCACCTTTTTAAATTTCCATTTTAATATTATTCTATCCTCTGTTGTATAGAATTTAATCTACAACGGAGATATAATGCCATATACATATGTGTGTCTAACTTTTTTAATGTTTGTTTTTATTGGATTTAAAAAAAAAAAAAACTTAGGTATTATAATAAAAATATAACAGTTAAATTATAGTAAATATATTGCAAGTATTGGGTCATTGTCAAATGCTTTTTTGTTATTTTGTGACGAAAAATGACATACTATTCTAAATACAAAATAAATGTATTCATTAGAAAGATATACATATAAAATCAATTTTATCGAAAAATATTGTTGTTGCTACCGGGATCAGAACCTGGATCTCTTCTGGAAAGTGCATTAACCGATTATACTATACCAAATCAGTGCATTGACGACAAATTTTCGAACTTATGTAACACTTTTCAAATTAATAATGGAACGATAGATGTATTAATTTTAAAAGTGTAACATATTAGTTCGAAAATTTGTTGTCAATACACTCTGTTGGTATAGCATAATCGATTAATGCACGTTCCTCGGATTGAAAGAGATCCAGGTTCGAATACCGGTAGCAACAACAATATTTTTTGATAAAAATGATTTTATATATGTATATCTTTCTAATTGATACATTTAATAAGTATTTAAAATATCACAGATCTATATTTTGAATAATTACAACTTCACAATAAGAATGTGTTTTCCTTAATAACAAATTATTTTAACTGATACAGAGATACAGTAACTCTCATCGACAGGCGAGACAAGTATCACGATGAAACTCTACAAAGTTAACGCCGATTCTATCAATAATTTATAGTGTTATTCCTCTTATAAATATAAAAATGAGAATATAATAATTTTGAAGATAACGAAACTATTTGCTGTTTAGAAAATTAGTTTCCTATGTATTTCTTATAGCAACGATTCTAAAAATTGTAAAACGCATTTTGTTACAATTGACCCCTGTCTACCCTATCCCTAAACTATTGGTCACCCAGTATGAATACTCGAAATAAAATAGCATATAACTGAAAACTTTTACGATGGCACATAGAATTTACAAGCATTTTTTTTCAGGCACTTATGTTCTATTTTATTTCCAGCATTCATATGTACTCGCGTATGAACTAATATTAAATAGTAATATGATGATAATGAGTCACCATGGGTTATATGACTTCTTGTAACGATGCGAGAAGATCAAATCTCCAGTTGACGTTGAAGGAAATATCGTTAACATAACTTTTTTCTGAAATACGCATCTAAAAATACAACACAAAAATGTAATATAAAAATTTCCCTTAAAAAAATGCCTAGTTCTAAAAACCCTCGTCAAAATAAAACAAAGCTTCAATTCGATTACAATATTGGCTAACAATTTTTGGGCACTTTGGTAAAATGCGCGATCTCTGTAACCTCGTGCGTGGCGCGGGTCGCGGGAAATGATCTCTAAATTTGTTCGGTGTCTTTTGTTGCTAGTGTTTACGATTTACGGTGAGGACGGGTCAAAAGTCACATCCAGAAAACAGTTTCCTGAAATCGCACGAGTTAACACAGTGATTGTGACCACCCTGTCGCCCTGCCTAGAAAATGTATGACAGGGTTGTCAGTAAGATAACAGTATTTAAAACGTGTACAATTCTTTTTTTTTTTTTTTGCTAGTGTGAAAATATTTTTTTCAACTGCCGATCAGAGTTGTTTTAGATATCATCATCAGCCTAGCTCCTCTGTGCTGCTGTATCACTCCATCGAGCTGCTTGTGGATGGCCTGATGATGTTCTACTTATGCGAGGCCTGAGACAGACGTGTTCAGCCTATTGCCTTAACCCAACCCCCAGGTGGTTAATTTGATGCTGTGAAAGCTTAATGATTTTATAATCTACAACACCGCCGACGGCCGCCGAATGCAGTCTTCATATGTCTGGGTGTAAAACTAGGCTCTCATTAATCTTAAAAAGTAGAAATAATTGCAAAACTGAAAGAGTTTCTTAAATGATCAAAGCTACTCTTTTTATGTAATTCTTTTTGCCCTTACATCCTACCTCGTACTTATCATGTTTTATTTTGCTTTTCTTTTCTTTTACTTCTAACATGTCTTTAGTCTGTATCAAACATTTTACTTTGTTCATTTTACTTATTTTTCTACTTGTCTCCTTTTTGTTTTTTCTGTTTTATACCATTTAATTTAGTTTGTTACCTTACTTCTAACATATATTCTAGCATATGAAACTTTATGACTACCTACCACAGAACATGTACTTTATATGTACCTAACTAGGCAAAGAGGCCAATAGGCATACACGTAAATGAAATGTATTATTAATACTTGTACTAAGGATATTTAAATTGATGCAAGCTATGAAGGAATATTGTTATAAAAATAAACGCCGATTTATCGGCACTGAAAATGAAAAACACGCCTAGTACTGACCCCAACAGGTGCCAATTCAACGCGTCCGCAGCCGCTTCTTATAGTAGACTTATTACTGCATATACTTCCTACTGTAACTGTGGTCAAGCATTAAATAAATTACTTTTTGTAGCCGGAATCCGAAAGTCATAGATGTAGATGAAAAAATGTAATATTATTATGTGTTATTCAAATTATTGAACAAGAATATAGTGAAACACAAAAAAGATTTGGCGTCGTCAAACAGTGATGCATGATGCCAGCACTCCCTTCAAGGGATCGGGACATTACATTACAAATATCAATTTAGTCCACACACGAGATTGACCACGACCTTGAATCCACTCTGATACACGAACAGCATACGGGATTGGCAATCGAGTTACTTATACCGTGTTCCCCGC
This sequence comes from Eubasilissa splendida, assembly GCA_031772225.1. Lineage (NCBI taxonomy): Eukaryota > Metazoa > Arthropoda > Insecta > Trichoptera > Phryganeidae > Eubasilissa > Eubasilissa splendida. Next base: position 6,485,765 of record CM062866.1, on the reverse strand, counting down.
CATGAAAAAAATAAAAAATTAAAACAGATTTAACTCTCATCACACCAAAAAAATTATTAAATCCTTACATCTGAGATGGAATAATGTCGGTACAGATCTTGTGTAAAAGTCGTGGGTCGCCATTCACTGGCCACTGACCAGTTACAACATCAAAAATTAAAAACCACCCTAGAAAAAATATCTACGAATCATCTAACAGGCTGAATGACACGACGCTGTGCAGTGTTGGCTACCCCTCACTAAAAAGCCCGCCTAACTTAAAAAAAATAATTTAAATTAGATACATTTAAAATTTCAGCCCTTAATTCGCGAGGTCCTTTCAATAAACAGTGATTTATTTTTAGCGTCGACATCTGTCAATAAACGAATTGTCTATCGCTTTGCTCAGGCACGCGAGCGAGTTTTTGCCAATTTTCTAGCTGAAGAAGAATTTCTTTATTGAGCTTCTCTATTCTTTGATCTGTCAGGACTCTTCGGCAGCGAGAGACGAAGTGGATGAAGTTTTAAGTGACAATTTTCCCTCTTAATATGTGAGTTACTTGACGTATTTATTGGTGTTCAAAAGCGAAGTGTCTGAATTTTTTTTATATTAAATTAAATTGTAACAAAATGTCGACCTCCAGTGCGTCACAAAAATATTGTGTTGTCTAGTTTTATTGAATATTTTTGCGTCCATTATATGAAGATCTTCGTGAAAAATATTTTAGCGGATTTACACTATATTTTACGTTTTATCTTGCACGTCGGTCCCTTATGATAGGATTGCGATCTCCACGAACGGGGAAGTTCTCTTGACTATACTTGTTGACCTTAGAGCTGTTATCAGAGAAGTGCCTGTTGCCTTTTCCACTTGGTCGGTCCAACGAGTGGGCGATCTTTCTCTTCCTTTCCGACCTTCGATGTGGCCCACCACATCAAGCTTCTCTAAGCAATCTTCCCTTCTCGCAAGATGCCCAAAAATAAAAGAATTTGTCTCAGGCAATTGGTTGAGAGTCAGTTCTTGATGTTTAGTTCTTGCAAAATGGATACACTAATGCGTCTCGCTGTCGATGGTATGAGTAACATGTGTCTCCAGTGTCACATCTCATAGGCATCAATCCGTCTTCTCTCTCTTTCTGGTTTCGTGTTAGTATTACGTACAGAATAAATATTATTTCCACATTTGTGTATTCTTTCTCAGGTGCTAGTTTTTTCAATATTCTGGTTATTTTAACTGACTGATAATGATTTGTAGATACATGCGCGAAGGTTATCAATGTACTCCGTCAATAAAAAGACAAGTTGTTTCATATTGGATTTATTCAAGAGAACTGGTAAAAAATATTTACCGGCATTTATATATTACGGCATGTATATGTATATGGTACACATGTATGGCGGACATGACATAAATATGTGTCATAAAAAAAGCTTGCAGGTGTCTTTTTTTGCCGTTAAATGCGGCACAAAGGTATGTCGTACATGGGGCACCATGTATTCGTTTGCTTGCAGGTAGATGCACGTACATGGATTTTCGGATAATGTTGTTAGCGTAGGGTAGGGTAGTATTGTACTTTTCATTTAACAAAAAAATAACTATTTGTTTTAACTATCAAAGAAATTGTAAATTAATTTCAAATTGTGTTTTCAATAAAATATAATTAATAAATACATTATATATTAAAAACACGAAAAGCATTGAATTGCACACTTCCTGCAATATTTTTGTTTATTTCTAATAATTAGCAAAACTCAACAGTCTGTACGAATAAAAATAATAGTCACCTATACCTTCTTTCGACCCGCGACCCTTTGACCTATCAGTGACCTATCTATCATCGTCTAGGGATCGATTGTCGGCGGAGAATTAAATTATTTTTTTCATTATTTATTAACGATTTACAAGGATTGCATACCGCAATAATTAATTATTAACAGATCGTTTGGCTGACCTGCTCACGTCAAACGACCGAAGAATTTTCGATAGAATTTTTTAATGAAATTTTGATAGTCAATTTAAACTTCTATTTTTATACTTCAGTTCTAAAATCGTGGGTATTATAATAAATATATGTAAATCGTGGGTATTATAATAAATATATGTAACTAACTAACTTACCATCACGCCGTTTTACCGCGGGGTAGGCAGATAGGATAGAGCGCCACACTCTTATGTCCTGACACATAATTCTCGCCTCATGTGTATTCATACATCATTTCACACAAACTCTTCGATTATTGAGGCTTCCAACAGTATCATCTTCCAGTATCCGGTTAACTTGGTCATGCCAAATCTTTTATCTCTGGTGCCATCAACACTTGTGTCATATCTCTTCCTTACCATTCTCTCTTCATTCATCCGTTTCATATGACCAAACAACTTGAGTGATCCTTTCTTAATATTACTTACTGCTAAGATCAGTTTTATATTCTTTCCTTATTTCTTCATTTTTTACTCTGTCATAAATGGATCTGTCACATATATGCATATCATTTCCGTTACATTCAGACTACTTTCATTCAGTACTTTTTCTGCCAGTTCTAGGCCTCACTTTCAAATATAAGTTTCGGTACCAGGATTCCATTATATACTGTTAGTCTTGCATCGGTTGACAAGTTCCCATTTGATATTATTCCATTTAAAGCCCCGTTCGCTTTATTTTCTGCAGTCACCCTCCTTTCGATATCTTTCTCAGCTTTTCCGTTTCTATCAAACATACTTCCCAAGTACACACTGCTAAACATTCATTACCTCCAAGTATTTAGCGCGGTGTCTTGCTTTCCTCCTTCTCGAATACCATCACTTTCAACTTGTTGACATTCATAATTAGATCGCTCTCCTTGCATACATCGTACATTCTACTCACTATACTCTATAATTCTTGTTGTATACTGTATCATCGGCATACACTATATCAAATATACATAAATAATTATAATATATATATATATAAGTGGAAGAACATAGTCAAGAGAGCGAAAATTCATGAATTTCACGATCCTGCCTTGAGGGACAGATGCGAAGGTTTTTTTTTTCGCATATAATTTATACAAAAAAAATAAGTGGACAACTGCACACATAGACAATTGCACACAGTGTCAAGTGCAAGTTTGGCGTCTAGTCTCAGTGGTGGCTATATTTTTTGATAGATTTTCCATTGCTATTTGGGCCACTTTTAATTTGTGTCCACGTCTCGGTTCTGTATGTAAGTACTGGGTTCATATGCAAGTACGAGGGCGAGTCAAAAAATATCTACACTTTCGCCATAATACACCTTCAAGGTTGTCATACTGTCTTCTGCTCACGCGTGCTTAGAGTTGGTACGACTGCTGTCACGTGTGCGAAATTTAATCCCGATCGGGTAATTTGCCTTCCGGCTATTACAGTATAAACATGTGCGTTCCGCTAGCAGTTTGCATCGGAGGTTGTGAAAGGGGCTGGAATTCATCGTAGACTTTTATCACAATACGGGGACTGTGTCACGTAAGGGTGTTATTTTGTGGATCGAGAAGTTTTAAAGTGGCCGGACGAGTGTGAAAAGGTCAACCTCCACCATGGACGACGAGATTCAGCAAGCTACAGAGATGGTTCAAGCGAACATGCGAGGTAGCGTCTTCTTTGAACATCTGTCATAGTTCTGCCTATCAAATTATCCACGACGAACTTGGTCTCCGTAAAGTCTGTTATAAATAAATTGTAGAACGAAAAATGTAAATAACTTTTCACTTCGTACTAGTTCTGTTTGTATGCACTGAAACTATGCATTGTGGTATCTTGGCTTTAAAGATACAGCTTTTAAAATGCTGCCCAGCCCAGCTGGAGACGTCTCTCTGTTGCTATTTCAGAATAAAACAATTTACATGAAGCAATTAGAAAAATATATCGAAAATGATAAATACGTTAATAAGTTAAAAATAGTAATAATGAAGGTTTAATTAATTAAGATATTTGAGATTCATTGCAAAATAAAGTTGATTACAAATTAAATATTAGAAAGATATGCGTAAAAAATCAATTGCATTGACGTCAAATTTTCGAACCTATATGTCACACTTTTCAAATTAATACATCTATCTATATTTTTATTTATTATCTTTGTTTTATTAACCACTAAATTGAGTTTAAATACATCTACCGGTTTCGAAAAATACCATTTTCTTAACCGGTTAATAAAAAAACAATGGTTAATAAAACAAAGATAATAAATAAAAATATGAATTTTAACCACAAAGATAATATTGCTAATTTAAAAGTATAATACATCTATAGTTCCATTATTTGAAAGCTATCTTCTTTATTAGATCATTATCACAGATCTATGTTCTGAATAATTACAACTTCACAATAAGAATGTGTTCTCCTTAATAATATAGTTGATTACTTTTTGAAATGGAATTATAGCTGTATCATCTACAAAGACTACAAAATATAAGTTTGGAATTTGTCGAAATGGTAACGTGTTTTCCCTGACGGGAAAAGTTCTCGGTTCGTATCTTTCTAATTGATTAATTTAATTTGTTTAAAAAATATCACCGAATTATATTCTAAAATTGCAACTAAACAGTTCATGGAGTATACAAATTCTATACCGTTACGGAAAATATTATTTTATGAGATTTTCACGCACTTCTAAATAAATATTTGCTAAATTGACCCATTATTATTTTATATCTCTGCTTCAGGCTTTAAATCATGTAACAAAAATAGCCCGGCCGATCGAAATCATTTTTATTTATTTATGTTCAATATATAATTTGGTATCAATAAAATATTTCAATAAATGCAGCTTCAACATTTTCAAATCATATTTTTAATATGTAAGTACACTAGGTGTAGCACACGTTTAAAGTACCTACAGGATGAATATTATGTTCCAGGCTGATTTTGTTTGGCCACCATATTAGTATGACAAATATTTGTCTATTCATATTTAGTAATCGTAAAGAAAAATTGATTACAATTTATTTTGAAGTATCTAATGCTTCAACAACATGCAACAGCACATGTTTTGCAGCTCAATATTGATAACCCCGACTTTTGGAAAAACTCATCATGAGACTTGACGGATTTTGTTAATAAACAAAACAGTCATTATTGGGGCACTAAAAATCCTCAATTAATACACCCACGTAGAGTTACTGTATGGTACGTCATGTGGCGTATTTATATATTTCTTTTAGGATGCAAGAGGCAATGCTGGAACATAATGGTGATCGCTATCATTACATGTTGCAAAACTTCTTGGTGCCGAATTAAGTCGATTAGACCTTCAACACACGTAATTTCAACAAGATGGTGCCACCACACATATAGCCCGAGCTACGCTTGAAATTTTTCGAGAAATTTTTCCCGGCCGCATAATGTCAATAAGTGATGATATAGACTGACTTTTTCAGTAGATATACTGAAAAAGAAATGTCTACGTCAATAAGCCAATAACAATTCAGATGTTACAGGACAATATTCGAAATGAAATTACTGAAATGACGCACTTATACAGCTGCCAGATGCAGCGATTTGGCCATTTTCATATTATATACATAATTATAATAAACTAAATAATTAGTAAATAAATATAAATCAAATTAAAAAATTGTGTTTCATTTTTTAGTTATTTAAAATACAACATAAGCTTGAAATATAATATTCATCCGTTATGTATGTAGTGACATTACAAATTAGGGTCACGTTCGAAATTGCCCCGTCACCTGTTTTATTTTTGAGCACCTCGAAATCACAAATAATTGCCCTTACATTGGTATCGCAATCCGTTTACATGGTTATAAAAACGGTCGCGTCTATGGTTCTTTTTCAAATCATCGAGAGAGCTGTCGGATTTGGCGGTTCTCAGATGTAATGTCTTCATGTTTCTTTATAATAAGATGCCATTTTTATAATAAATAACACCTTTCATTTATCGCCTACAGGTATTACTTATATGAAGGCAGAATGTGACAAAATAATATGTTTCTGAGGTGAAGAACCGGCGGATCTTATGCTCATCACTGACTTACCGGTGAAAGGGAAGAATACTGGTTTATACTTCCACATATGTACAGTTTATATAATATAATACATTGCTGGTAAGACATATACACACTGGTTAATCAAGAGTGTAATGTAATTTATTTTTTGTAGTATAAATAGTACATATGAAAAAATAAAGGTAATTACCTGTACAGTTTTTAAATTTTGTAATTGTTTAGAGGTAAGTAAGTTATACAAAGTTATGTGAAAAAATTACAATCTGAAGTTATAAAATATTATTGAAAAAAAGTTATAAAAATATTATTGTCTGTAATATACAATAGTTGGAGACAAAAATGCGTAAGTAGTTAGGTTAGCACAAATGACAAATTAGATTCATTTTGCTTTCTACCCACATCAAGTAACCACTTTGTTATTTTTTTTTGAAGTCGTTAACCTTTACCATACCGTGATATAAAATACTCGTACGCAGCCATGTTGTCAACTCGTGTTACCGTAAGCAATTAGAGTTTTATTAGTCTTTGAAATATAAAAAAATGGTTAACGCCATAAATTTACTTTAAATATTGAGCATTAAATATAAAAAAAAAAGTAATATTATAATTTGAAGCATTCATGAAGTTCTGCATAGGAGTTGGCATTGTATAATACAACCTTCCTTTTAATCTATCTTCATTTAATTAGTGAGAAAGAGACACCATTATATTCGTATGCTTGTTATTATTTTAAATGTGAAATTAATGTGTGATTTCTTTCTGTCTTGCCACAAATTGTATTTTTGTATAATGGAATGAATTAAAAATAATTATTTTTGTAGGATTCGCCTTACATAATTGATTTTTCACTAGTCATTTTTTCCTTCAAATTAACTAAAATATGAAGTGTACCGAAATATTATAGATTTAATTAGAGAGGTAGATCTGTGTTACTGCATGGTTTGGGAAGGGTTAATCACAATTTGTTAAATATTCGCGGAGCACAAAATATGAAAATTTGTTGAGCGAATTTGGTATTAAATTTTGACACTGAAAAGTATCTCAAGGCTTTGCTCTTAGTTTCTTTTGGATCGGATCGTGGAAGCAAAGTGAATTTTTTTTTAAAAATAGTTTTAAGATTGCTCTGGTAAACAGTTGTCTTGTATCCAAAACTTAGAATAGATTTAAAGAGTTTTTCAGTGCTGTGTCTAAATAGCCTTTTGTTTATAACATTTCTGAGCCTTAATTAGAGAATCCATTGAAGTAAGAGCAGCACCGCCCCACGCACATATTGCGTAATTAGTCATAATATGCTACGCTATTATATAGATTGCAATAAAATTGCAAAAGTAATAAAATGGCGCTCGGTCAGGTGATGCATGAAGTTGTCAAATTTTGGTTAGGATTGAGGAATTTTATTATTTTTCACGTTTCCTTTGAGTGGGATGTTCGTACGGTTGTGCTTGCACTTAGTTTCCACGGCCGGCGACAATAGTTCTTAAGGTCTAAAATAGAATGCGCCACAGTCGCTGGTGGATAAATACTTCACTCGGTACACTGGCGGCACTAGAGATGGGAAAATGGAACATAGCGACGGTGACTACATTTTCTGAATTGGTTTGAAACCGCACGATAATATATATTTAAGACTTAAGAATTTGTTTTGTAATAGAACAAAAAATTAATATTTTTAACACTTTGATTAATTTGACGTCAAACGGTTCCGACGCTATTGAATCTTCGTCAGGACGGACGCACACTAGTTGATCCATAAAATAAAGAATGGAATTAAATCAATTGTGCGATTCGAGGACAGGGCTAATCACGCGAGAATTCGTGACGTCATTCTCGGAACGAGAGACAGACGAAGATTTCCACGCTAAATTTTTTAATCTCAAATTTTATATGAAATAATGTTGTAAATATGAATTAAATAATTTAATTAGAAAGATATATATACAAAATCAATTTTATCGGAAAAAAATGTTGTTGCTCCACCGGGACTCGAACATGCATTATCCAACTATGTTACAGCGACGATATCTTTAGCGACAAATTTTCGAACCTATATGTCACCTTTTTGATATAAATACATTTAATCGTTCCATTATTTGAAAGAGCCATCTACTCTATTTTTACGGAATCTCAAATACCTTTGAGTAATCTGATAGCAGACGCAAGAATTATCAATTTTTATAAAATTTTGGACACATTAATTCTTATTGTGAAGTTGTAATTATTCAGAACATAGGTCTGTGATATTTTAAATATGAATAAAATATTTTAATTAGAAAGATATACATATAAAATCAATTTTATCGAAAAATATTGTTGTTGCCCAACTGGGATTCAAACCTGGATATCTTTCCAAACCGGAGAAGGTGCATTATCCAAATGTGCTACAGCGACGATATTTTTACATAGTTGGATAATATACTTTCCCCGGTTTGTAAAGAGATCCAGGTTCAAATTCCGGTGGCGCAACAACAATATTTTTCGATAAAATTGATTTTATATGTATATCTTTCTAATTAAAATATTTTATTCATATTTAAAATATCACAGACCTATGTTCTGAATAATTACAACTATACAATAAGAATGTGTTCTCCTAAAAATAATATTGTATTAATAATTGAATAATATGCATAATACAAATAAAATTACTCAACTAGATGTTAAATCTTCTCGCTATCGGGATACAAACCTGGACCTTTTCCTATCCTGAGAAGGGCTTTCTCCACTTTCGCTATAGTAAATGAATTCATTTTCAACAAATTTTAGAACCACCATCACACTGAATAAGTAGGTACACGCACGGTTTTCAACTAATCTCAAAACATATTCTGTGTACATTCAAAAGTATTTTTGTACTGTATTTTCGTTGAATACTTCCCGTGTCATATGCAATAAAATATCTTGAACCGACACTAGAACGAGTATCTGTATTATAATAAGGGATGATTTCAAGTTGAGAAAAATTGAATACCTTATTCGACATCGTAAATTTGTGAGCCTGAGAACACCTTGCGGAATATTTTTTATTAGGGCTTAAGAAGGATGTTATATCGACCCCTTAGAATAACAAGGTTCCAACTGACACTTTGGGCTAATTTGAGTTATTGCGTGAAATGGGTTTCAAATGCATATGCAACTCTCTTTAACGAATATTAAAGGAAATTGCAAGAGGTGAAAGTTTCAACTGCATCAGTTATTTATTTCAATTTATGGATCATTATTGTTAATTTACAGTGTTTTTGGAATTTTGTGGAATATCGGGAGATAAAGAAAGGATGGCACTTACTTGTATATCTGCCTATCTCTAGAAGCTGGTTCTGGTTGTCTCCCTGGGTCCACCAATTCACTCGCGACGCAGAATTATGTAACAAAACACTTGTTGACACTCGCGTTAAAGGAATTGTTTGTTTCTATTAGCGGGATTTAATTATTATAATTTTCTTAATTCATATAAGCGGCAGTAAAGCGGATTTACAGCGACGGCAGAGTGCCGTGTTCGGTTCCAAAAAGAGCAGTGAAGTCGTTCGGGCGTATTAAACTGCAGGGATATCTTCTTTCTCACTCGTGCCTAGAGATAGGTTGGGAAGGAGAAAAGGAAAATATATCTTTTGATAATTTAACACAGTGTGCGTGTGTATGTGCGTGAGTACATTAAACGGTGCTAACAGTTTTTGTTTATTTTTTATTTCACTCATCTCACAGTGATCATTGATAATACTGAAAATAAGTTAAGACCTTAAAACTGATCTTATTTACATACTCAAAACATGAATATATTTTTGAAATTCAATTAACACTTTTGAGTTCATTATTTCAAAACAGTGCCAGTGTCAGATGGAACATTGTTATTCTGAGGGGTTGATATCTCAAAAAAACATCTTAAGAGTTGGTTTACATAATACGCCAATCGGGAGATGGATCTGTAAAATCGCTGACGTAGGGACTTGATAATCCGACGTATAGCTAGTCGAATATCTAGTTGAATGAAAGTAGTGTATATATATTTTTCTTGGTGTATTTTCTATCCACAACGAACTAAGTCAAAAATAAGTCTACCCGAGGGGCATGCTCTCGTCTCTTTGTACCGATCTTAAGTTGATCTCCGAGTTTATTTCCAGAATAAATCTCAACACGTGTATTGAGATTTATCTCAACTAAATCTGTGAGGTTTAACTCATCGTATATCGTTTCGTAGTTACAAAATAGAGAAGCCAATACGGAATACGTATTATTTTAAAATTAAACTAAATGCTTGATAGTCTTCTGGAACGAGGATTGAACCCTTGATCACTAGGCGAGTGTCTTAACAACTAGATCAACAAGCACGTCTTTATTAATGTGATGTATCTAAGTAACGAAATGAGAGACGCGCAAAAGGTTGGCAAGATGACGCGTGTGAAAGAGATAAAGGTATCGTGCTGAACGGATAACATATCATATTGACTTGTACTGCATTGTACAGAGGCATTCAGAACTATTGTTATTAAGTACGAGTACTATTTGTGTGTCAAATAGTCAAATAGTGTGTCTATGGAGTGTCAAAAATTATCTACACTTTCGCCATAACACACCCTCAAGGTTGTTGTTATACGTGCTTAGAGTTGGTACGACTGCGTTCACGTGTGCGAAATTCGATACCGATCGCCTCATTAGCTTTCCAGGTAATAACAGGAGGAACAACGAGCTGTGATCCGATTTCTCTGGTCGGAGGGTGTGAAAGGAGCTGGCACTTTTATCACAACACGGGGACAGTGCTTTATCATGTGATTTTTTTTTGGATCGAGAAGTTTAAAAGTGGCCGAACAAGTGAGACGCACGACGAGGGAAAAGGACACCCTGTCAATCTCCACCACGGGCGACAAGATTCAGCAATTTTTAATTTTAATTTAATAAGTGTTAACTTATTATAACTAACATAATAAATATTTAACATGTGATACTATTTATGAAAATTCACAGAAATGTTTAGGTACGTAAGTATGTTTAGGTGCAGAAGATAAATAAAAAGAAAAAATGAGGGAGAAAGGGTGGGGTGGTTGCAACTATTGTTGCGGTAAAGGGAGAGCAAGATGTGTAGAATGATTGGCCAAAAATTGAGATTGTGGTGGTTCATGAAAATAACCCTTTAAGCTCAAGAGATGGTTCTAGCGAATATGCGAGTTACCATCGGTGAGAGAGCGTCTTCTTTGAACATCAGTCATGGTTCTGTCCATCAAATCATTCACGACGAGCTTGGTATCCGTAAAGTTTATTGTAAATAAATTGTAGAACAAAAAGTGTACATAATTTTTGACTTTCCTCGTAGCTTGGAAAAGCTTGTTGCAGTGGACCGCGCCAAAATACGAAGTGGAAGAGGAACATCGCTCACCCGTTGGACTAGCGTTAAATAAATGGTTAGTTTCCAAAAGATGATTGGCGAATTCTGAATAGTTAAATGTAAACATAGTGTTTTCTTATTATGATTTATATAATATGTAGCCACAAAGTAATTTTGAGATTATTGAATAAATATTATATATATATTTAAAAAAAATTGAATTAGTAAACATATGAATATTTTGATATGTGCATTTTCCGATACATGTCGGTGAGTATACAAACAAATTATAGTGGTTTTAAACACATAGTAATTAAATTGTAATTATTACAACACATTCTTATTGTGCAGTTGTAATTATTCAGAAATAAGGTAGATGGCTCTTTCAAATAACGGAACGATTAAATGTATTAATATCAAAAAAGGTTCGAATATAGGTTCGAAAATTTGTCGCTAAAAATATTGTCGCTGTAGCATAGTTGCATAATGCACCTTCCCCGGTTAGGAAAGAGATCCAGCAATAATATTTTTGATAAAATTGATTTTATATGTATATCTTTCTAATTAATATATTTAATTCATATTTAAAATTGCGTGAAATAGATAGCAATGAAATCAACAAAAATGTTATTTAAAATATATTTTTTAAGTCTTGATGTGTGGTCACAGCAGCGGGGTCTGGCTACACTATCGCATGCACAAGTGTCCATGTACATACCATTTCTCTTTTACATTTAAATTGGGCCATTATGTTTCTTATTTCTCACTTTTGTCATATTTTAAAGCTACCTTTGTCGCCCGGGGCTTAACGACAGTATTGTCGGAAATATATCAAATAAACTCTCATGTAAAGGTGTAGTCACACTCGTTTGCGTACAGTTTACACAAAGAACGGACGATGACACGCTCTCGCTGTAAAGTGAAAGAGATAAAACACACCCATCTAATTAATGTTGCAGCTATGGAATATACATATACGAAGCGTGTTTTTTTTTAAAGAAACTCATCATTTTTAAAACACATTACTTTTTTAGGACGCTACATAGTCGCCATTAAGGCACTTATCATAAGACACCAATTTTATATACCTTCGTTATAGAACGACACCGCTTGGGATGAAAGCCACGTCTGTACTCCGTTTTTGAGTGCATTGTCCTCATCAAAATGCTTGCCACCAAGGAGCTGCATCAGGTGAAGGGAATATGTAAATCACTTGGCGCTAAATCAGGACAAAACAGGACACACTTGGCGATGAACGTCAGCTCGTTATCATGTTTTGCGCATTCAAGAAACGAATTACGGGCCGTACCTCACAGTCGGCGGGCTGATCTATTATTGTCTTGAACATTTAAATCACTCACTACAAGATGGCCACACAATGTGAATGTCTCTAACGTTGCATGTGGTGAGTCAACAGATTAAGGAAATCATTGCGCTTGCGCAGCATCGCAACCACAGCGCTACACTGGGAATATCCGGCAACGGTACTTACACCTCGATCACGTAGCTATATTCCGTTATTATTAATTTATTCTAAAAACATTTTTTTTAATACATTTTAATAACGGCACAAAATGATTTTAAAAATTCAATATTGTAAATCCTTGTAGAATTGGCCGCTAGGATCATGTAGATGTAGTCTACGTGTTGAAAAAAATAATATTTTACGTTTATAACTTTTTTCTCTCTAGGTCAACATTAAAAGTGTTAAGTTTTTAAAAAAATTTTTAAAACAAGATGGCGTATCAAGCTGGCTAACAAACTTAGCCGAAATATTTACAGGGCAACTAAATATCTAGTTTGAGCATGCGGTCGCCACAAAACTCCTCCTCGTATTAGAATGCGGTTCACCATCAGCCTATCACTGTCATATTTCGTCCGAGTGCAACCTGTGTACAGTTGTTGCGGAACGCCGGGTATGTGTGAAATCTTACTAGTATTCATCGCAAAACGTGTCTACGCCCTCTATCTCCTTTTCACGATTACAGCGTTAATAAAGCCCCTTGCGTCCGTTACCTTCAATCTCACACTCAACCTTCTACATTGTAATACCAATGTCAAACAGAACTTAACTTAAATTAATTAGACATTTTAAATACGTCAGTTACTACAATTAAATCAAAATTCAATATATATACCTAAATGCCTTTCATTTTATTGTTATTATATCCCCCGTTCCACCGAACATTTCCTTCTTTTTAACTTATATTTCTCCTCTTTTTATATATATTTAATTATATTTTCTACCTTTTCTTTAATTTCTCTTATTTTTTTATTCCTGCAATAAAATAGAATGTTCTCATTCTTTTATCGTTTTCTATGCAGCGTAAAATTTATTTCTCATTACCTAAAATCTTAATAATCTATCGTATCAACTTAATAAGTCTTATTTAAATTATTGCCTTGCTATAGTATATTGTTAATTCTATTTAATTATCAATTACTTTAAAGAGAACACATTATTATTTGTGAATTTGTAATTTTTTCAGATCGTAGTTCTGTAATATTTTTAGCGAATAATCAAAGGCATTCGCAATAAAAAAGTGATAGATTTTAAATAAAGGTATCAAATTTTTTAACAATCTCCCCATCACAATTAGAAATATTACGGACTATCATAAATTTGTAACTGAAGATAAAAAAATATGTACACAGACTAACTGAAACATAAATTAACTCGAATATACTCCTTCTCTATACACGAGTCTTACTCTCATAGAGAAGAAACAAATGTTAAAATATATATATATATATCCACTGATTATTGAAATTGTATTATATTTTTAATATTAATAAAAAAAATAAAAAAAATGAAACGTATGATGTATCAATTTGAAATAGCTGCAACATAAGTTCGAAAAAATATCGACTGTATTATTATTATTGAGGCTGACGTAGTGAAATTGGTTATCACACTTTCCTGGATAGGAATAGATCCTGGTTCATATCTCGGTGGCAGCTAAAATATTTTTTTGATAAATTTAGTTTATCTGTATGTATATCTTTCTAATTGATGTATATAATTTGTATAAAAAAATGTAATTGGTTAAATTTTTGTTACACTTTAATTGTGATTATTTAACATTGATTAACTGTTTTCAAAATAAAATAAAGTAAAATTTAACATTTAATAAATGGAAAAGTATGGATAATTACAAGGCTTACGACCTCTGGCTGGTCACTCAATTTATCTTTTACTTTCGTAAGCCCTGTAATTATCCATACTTCCATATTTTACCATTTAATATAAATAGCTTCGTTTCTATGAGATATCAATAACTTGTTTAATGATAACTTTGGAGATAAAAATCCAGCAATTGTGTGTTCTTGGATATATTAAAATATTCCTGATTAATTAAATAACAATTTTACCTTTATAAATAATCACTTCTCTAAATTAAAAAAAGTGGTTATTTTGGACCTTGGTGGGTGGCTGTGACTCATTTGGCTTTTTAATTCTTGTGCCTTGTAATTTGGATGTTAATTTAAGTCAACTGCCATTTTAGGCTGTCTTTTTTTTGTCCACGGGGTAGTTGAAAAGTTATGAGGAGGCTTTCTGTGATATATTCATTTAATCAAATCCATTTATTTGGCTCGCGTCTACTTATACATATTATACATGTGAATGTTACGGTTATAGAGCGAATGACGGGAATTATTGATAATAACTAGAGAATAAGTCATTTTCCTCGGTAAATTTTGTTGTTAAAATGTACCATAACAGATATAGTAATGTCCATACTATTTAGGAGAGTGTTTGTATTAGGTTATAAAGTAGCCAGTCCGCTTGAACAATCTATATACTATTAAGGAGAACACATTCTTATTGTGAAGTTGATTCAAAACATAGGTCTGTGATATTTTAAATTCTAATTAAATGTATTAATTAGAAAAATATATATAAGATATATAAAATCATTTTTATTGAAAAATATTATTATTGCACTACCGGGATTCGAACCTATTTTATATGTATATCTTTCTAATTAATACATTTAATTAGTATTTAAAATATCACAGACCTATGTCCTGAATAATTACAACTTCACAATAAGAATGTGTTCTCTTTAAATATATATAAGTTGTATCAATGTATCCAAAATTTAATAAAAATGAATTGTTAATTCTGGCGTTTGCTATCGGTTTAATCAAATGTATGTATTTAAGATTTCGTAAAATAAAGTAAATGGCTTTCAAATAATGGAACGGTAGATGTATTCATTTGAAAAGTGTAACATATAAGTTCGAAAATTTGTAGTCAAAAGTACTGTCACTGTAGCATAGTTGGATAACCAAGGTTTCCGTACTTCCTTCGCTACTCTGCGGTGATTCCGATTTATGACCGGAATTGTCGTATTTCTATTCCACGGGACGCGCGACCCGGAGATCGTTCAAATTGAATTCGTTCATTGGATCCTATTGGTGCAGGATTTACGTTTAGAAATCACCTTCTATATGTCGCATTCGGTGATCCATACATCATTGAGATTGAAGAATTCATATTTGAACATGTTTGAACTAATACTTGCGTAAATTTTAAGCTAGTATAGTACTTTGTTAATTAGCTCAATACCTCAAACAAATAGAAATCTGTTTTTTATTCACCTGACTTAGCTGTCTGTGACTTATATAGATTATTACAAAATTAATAGCAGCCACGAAGGGATGAAGGTTTTATAACACAGCTGATATCTAACAGAATGTGAGACAGGTACTCAATATAGTATTTCAGAAAATGACAGTATAATACTGCTTCTAGAAATAGTAACGATGTATATGTCAGGGTATAGTAATTAGATTTTTAAAGGTTAATTCCGACAAATTAATTGTCGTACAATGCATTAAAAAGGAGATCCTCCCTATTTGAATTAAGTACTTAACTGGCAACCGTTGATATATTTTCTAGGAAATTACAATAATTTCAATATATTCGAGACTTCACTTAAAATAGTATTGATAATATTGTATCGTTTTGATTAATGACGAATTTTCGCCATTGTTTGTAACATAGTATACATATTTCGCAGTCAGACATTATATATTATGTACATACGTTCAGAAACGGGTTTTTACAAATTTTATGACCAAATTTAAAATGGCAACACTCAGAAAACTCGATTATCAACGAGTACAGTATGATTAAAAATATGTAAACGCGTTAAAAAACTATTAGAAATCATGATTTTTAGATAAGGTTATAAACCTCAATTGATTTATTTTTTACCCTAATGTTTGATAATTATTTTAAAGGGTCTTTTTTAATCAAAATTTCGTAATAAAAACTTAGACGTTTTTTGAATTGCGTGACAATTTTTATCTATGTATGTATCATATATGTAAATTTTTTTAATAGTGTGAAGTGCTAAAGATATTTATAATATGCGGATAAAAGGCTTAATGAAAAATATGCTCTAACTGTGATTCGATTGTTAAAGAAGGGAGGGACTGAGGGCTGAGGCCTCTTGTCTCCGACGTATGAGGTAACAACAATGGCGTAACATTTTTGGGGGATCTTATTCGGGGAACATAGTGAAATTGATTTTGTTGTATTTTTTAATATTTTTAGGGTCAAGAACAGGGTAAAGAAGTGAAATGAAATGAAGTTGATGAGCATCGGACGAGGGATCATACAGGCCGAGGGAGTTTATGGAAGGGTTTGGAATGGAAATTAATTTAGAATAAAATTTAGGTGATAAATCGTGTATGTGTCGTTTGAGTGAGGGTTTGAGTCTGTGAATGATTCTGTTTCTTATTTTTATTTGTTAACTTTGTTTTATTAACCACTTATTGAGTTTAAATACATCTACCGGTTTTGAAAAATAGTATATAGTATTGACATAGAATTTTTTGAAACCAGTAGATGTATTTTAAAACAAAAATAATGAATTTTAACCACAAAGTTAATTTTGCTAATTTCAAAAGGATTATGTTTCTGATAAACCAGGGTGAGTTTCTGATTCTCCCCAGGATGTAGTTTTGTTTGGATTCTAAAATTTTTGTGCTACTTAAACCGCAGATGGGACTCGCGTATGTAAGTGTAGGATAGTGGACTGTAAGAATTTAGGAGGGGGTATAGTCGGTTGTAAAAAAATATGCAAGCACGCATATATAAATAGAATTTTGTACTCGGTTGGGGTAAAAAAGTATTTGAAATAAGAAGGCGGACGTTCTATAGTTTTTGTTTACTTACTTATACACGTTTCTATGGTGATACGGGCATTTAGTAGATAAAAATCAATATTTTAAATTTTATTTTTCCTTACGTCGGTTGGCATTACAGTTTTGAAATTTTAAACATATTATAATAGTCTTATGGTGAGCTGGATACAGTGTGGCACCTGACGGGTCAACTCCAAACTAACGCACGGGCGGAAGAGTCCAACACAGCGGCACGCGCATTATGTCGAAGTGTGAGTTACTTCTTTATATAATCCTCCAGCCTGGCAATAGATTTCACTCAAACCTCCACCTGTATCGTAAAATATATTCACACATTTCACCGTAACTTGTATTGAATAAATCAAGTATTCTCAAAGTGAATAAGTACATTCTTATGTTCACAGCACGACATTGTTTCATTTCATTTTATTCTTCACTTTAGCCAAGGTGAATATTGTAATATACGAACACGAATAATGGTCAAAATTTGGGAGGCGGATGATTATCATCGTCATCATCTTTGCGTATCCATCTCTATAGCTTAGTAACTAATAATTAATATTTCGAAGGTCATATGGATCATATAAAAATAAAGACACGAGAAACTTCAGCTTACATATTCCATTCGTCAGTTGGGTAAATTTGAATCTTCCCAGCAGCAGCAAAAACAGAATAAACATTTGTAATTTAATGGTCCAGTGGCGTGCAATAAGTGGTTTGAAATATGTTGAACTTAATTAGAATAAGCGAAATAAATTAAAATTATTAGAAAACACATTCTTATTGTGAAGTTGTAATTATTCAGAACATAGGTCTGTGATATTTTAAATACAAATTAAATGTATTAATTATAAAGATATACATATAAAATCAATTTTATCGAAAAATATTGTTGCTGCGCTACCGGGACTCAAACATGGGAAGGTGCATTATCCAACTATGCTACAGCGACACTATTTATGAGGATAGATTTTCGAATGTATTTTGTATATGTATTTTCGAATGTAACATTTAACACTTTTTCAAATTAATACATCTATCATTCCATTATTCTAAAGCAAAGTAGATCGCTTTCATTACTTATTTACTCTTACTTTACTTAGTTTTAATTTTTTTTATAAATTAGTGTAGCAGTCAGGGTACCGAAATATATGTTTTACTTTGCTGCAATGCTATCCGATTATAACAATATATGATTATAATACGAGATTGAGTTTTTGTCTCTTTCTACTAATAACTGATGTGGTTGTGGTTTAATGGTTACGATTCTCGCCTAGTGATCTAGTGGTCGGGGGGTTCATGTCTCGTTCCAAGAAGCCCTCAAGTTAATCTTATTTTCGTAGCACAAGCGTTTAGATTAGTTTGAGAATGATATGACACTTAATCTGTGTATTTTTTTGTAAAAAAATATCTAAAGTTGAGCTCAAAATCTCAACACTTGTACAAGGTGCTGAAATTTATCTCGCGGTGCTTCATCTCGTGGATACGAACGTGGAATACGACAGAAGGTGTCAAAAAGCTGGAAAAGTCAGTATATTTCTAAAAGCTGTGGCAAATTTTTGATATGCTCGGTAAAGTTTCTTACGCCCGACTGACCCAGGAAACTGACCGACCGCCTGAATGAGTTCAACTCATTCTGAACAGATGGAGGGGCAATTTCAAGGGACGTGGTCTGCGTCTTGCTCGTATACCATCGGGGTGAGGTAAGGGAGAGTGGTTGGATTAGGTTATATTATTTTAAATATGAATTAAATATATTAATTAGAAAGATATACGTATAAAATTAATTTTATCGAAAAATATTGTTGTTGCGCCACCGGGATTCGATCCTGGATCTCTTTCATAACCTATCCTTAAGCACAAGGAAGAATGAAGATGTAGCAGTGATTAAAGTCTTCCAACTGCAGAAAACTGCTGGGAACTTTTGTACAAATAACTACCGTCGCTTCACTCCGCTTGATGGAGAGGAATCAACAAATGAACCAGCATCCGACAGGCGAAAAGTAAATGTCTTCCTTTCTTCCTTATATTTATACCAGTATCACATGTTATACATTTATTATGTTAGTTCTATTATATTTATGCTGTAAAAATCCCTTAATAAATTAAAATTAAAACTATTACTAAAGATGGATTGGTTTCTATTTAAGTGGCTCACGAAGGCCAGCTCGCAATTTAGGTGAATTGGCAAACTCCGCCGTTTGATGTCTTCTACGTTTTATTCGGAACAGACCGCCCGGTGCACATATCCTGATTGCATTTGCGGATTTGCATACTCATCAATCATAAAGAATTGATTGCTTTTAAAATTGGAAAAGCGGTGAACATCGCTAAAGTGGTGAAACCTTCAACGTCTTTCATCGTTTGTGACACTCCGCGGAAAGGCAATAAAACGAGGTCTCCGCCCTGCACGGTTCAGCGGTCGGGTGGTCCGCCTTTGTCACCAAAGGTCAGAGGTCATATCCGTTAGCGGTCATCAAAGTGAGGCGTTTCATCATATTTCATAGCACAAGCTTTTAATTTAAAACTTTATTGACCTAATTTTTAAATAGATGCATAATTTCCTAAAATGTGATGCTGTCATACGATGTTTAAGTGTGAATTACTCGTGTCAAATACATTTTATAATTAAGTACTTTGTATTCAACTGTGATATTTAAAAAAAAATCAACCAATTACTGAAAAAAGTGTTTTTCTTCATTAAAGTATTATTATCTAATTATTATCTTTTATACAAAACGCAAAATATAATTTAAGTTCAATTTTTGGACACCCTGGCAAATATTATTTTCCGAATCTGGTTCATTTTTCAAAAAAAAAATCATGTAGTTAAATAAATATAAAGTTAATGGTTATAAAAAATGACTTAACAACAATATTTTTATAGTAAGAATTAAATTATTTTTTTTCCTTTCTAGTAAGATTGAAATATGCCATAGACGGAAATGAAAAATTTAACTCGATGTGATCTTATTGGAGGATACACGCGACTTGAACCAAAAATGCTCCAATCCAAACCTATACGCGAAGGTAAAACAAGTAAACGGTTTATAATTTTATGATGTATTAACGTTTTAAAAGCCATGAGCGCGTTAACATGCCAAACGTTATACGTGTTAAACGCACTTTTGGACGTTGCAAACTTGCAGGGATTAAAGTCATATTTTGTCCTAGCAACAGACAAGTCAAGACCCTTAAAGCCTGTGTGGTGTGTTCCATTTTGAATAAAGTTGTCAGTTTAAAGGTCAAAGTTCTAGAAGAAGTCATAAAATGCCGGCGAAAGTGTAGCAATAGTAGGAACTGAAGGCGTCCTGTAACAATTTACACAACACAATAAACTTCCAGACATTTTGAAATCTGAATTTGATAACAATATTATTCCAAGACTTACTCGATTTGAAACGCCTCAAACCTTCTGCCTAAATATCAAATAGCAGATTAGCTAAGTCAAAGAGAAACTCTGCCAGCTGAGCATAAAGCATAGTACACATAGATAAGAGAAATAATATACAGATGAAAGGCTTGAAATATTTTTCTATAACTTTAGAAACGGAAAATAGCGTAGTCGTACATTCTATGTGAATAAAGGAGGGGGTTGGGCGCTATTTTCATATTTATATTATAATATTTGTATTTATATTTGCTATAAGCGAGAATTATGTTTCACAAAGAGGGGTTAACTTTAATAAGCTATTTAGTTAAATATTTAATACAAATTAAATGAATTGACTAAAAAGATATACAGAAAAAAAATATTTAAATTGTTACCGGTATTCAATTTTAAAGAGTTACAGAATAAAAAATAAAAAGTTACTTAATAAAAACTTGGTTGATATAACAAAATTGGATAACGCATTTCCCTGGATAGAAATAGGTCCAGATTTGAATCCTGGTATCAGCTAAAATTTATTTTTGATAAATAGATTTTTTTCTGCATGTCTTTCTAATCTAGTTGATTAATTTAATTTGTATTGAAAAAAACATAGAACTATATTCTGAAAAACTATAACTTCACAATAATAATTGTTCTTTAGTAGAATTTATTTAATTAGATCCAACAAAGATCTGTGTCATCTTCACAAATAAATTATATGTATCAAGGGGTGGCCCTCGTAGTCCAGCAAGCATGACACTGGCTTCTCATACCGGGGGTTCCAGGTTAGATTCCAGGTGAGGACATAATCCATAATAATATTACGCTTACCAACTATTGTATATCGATGACTTTCTGAATGTGGCTTCAGTAGTGTCATTTGTGGCTGTTAAGTGTTTATTGTATTACGGCTGGCAAACATATTGAGCATCTGCCATCCTGTCAAAGATAAGAAAAATATCCTGCCATCTCATCTATGTCTCATGGTCATATCGCGTCACATTCTACGGTCGTAGTTTTTTCCTTATTTAAGGTAAAACTGTCAAATGTGACATGAATGTTTTAATAATATGTTATATCTCGTATCGTGCTGATGATGATGGATCCTTTTGTACGGGATATGGTGGTGGAAGTGTACCCAGGTCGTTGTAACAAAAATGTATTTATACCAGATGCTTCGATACAATATTACACAGACAGATATATGTTAGATATTCACAGGATCACAGACTGGAGCTAAGAGAGCACGCCGACCGCGGCGCAACACATTTATCTCTTTCACATACTATCAATCATACCAACCGCGCGCGCATCCCATAGATACATCAAATTAAATTACAACTAACCTTTTACCTGTAGAAAAGGTTCAGAGGCTAGTTTTGAAAGTCATCCTTTGAAAACCATCAATATTTCCAACTTTACGGTTATTTAACTCCTTAAGGATTCTCAGTTTAAATAAAATCTTCAAAAATAACGCATTGCTACAAATTCACAAAAACCATTTCAATTTAACAATTTCCACAAATAAGTAACCGACCAAGATCGCGTGGCAACTTAGAAATCTCCAAATTAAAAAATAGTTAAATTCTCAACACCATTAACGCCTATCAAGGTATACAATTATTTAATGCCCTTTCATATAAAGTTAAAACAAAAAAATATTATAAAGTCTTTAAATCACAAATCAAACAATTATAAGAAAACTTTGACAGCAATTACAAGTACTAATTTATTTCAATGAATTATTAGGCGTATCTCTTGATTATATATGTGTATGAGTATTTATTAATTTAATTATATAATTTAAATCTTATTTTTTTATAAAACATTAAATTATTTAAAACTAAAATGATCGTACTTTACAATTCAAACGTGAGAATTGATTTCTTTTTCAAAAAATGTATTAATTCATTGCCGAACAAAACTTATGCTTCATCATCGCTTACACTCGTTCGCTTCACCACCAAAGAGACCAAAATATAACCAGAATTATTAGTATTATCCCCGGAACAGTTCAGCAGCAGCGGATTCTTCTGAAAGCTTTCAAGCAGCCATTTTTCTTTTCATTTTTTTATGGAGCGCGCAGGGTATGCTAGTACTGACCGGTCACCATAAAGACAGTGCTGACAGCTCGTGAGAAAATATTGGCATCTCAACGAAATTGCATGGTTTGAAAATACACCGCTTCGCCCAAAAATGTTTCATCACAATATGTAATATTGAAATGTGTTGATTTTATAAATTAAAATTTTCACTTTTGATTTGTATGATTTACCACCATCTTTAAATCCAGTAATACATATTATATGCATTTGAGACATGTAATGCGTTATTTTTTATAGTCAATTTTAATTAGGACATTAAAGCTAATTAAATTAATCGATTAGAAACACGGAACATTTTTTTGTCGAGAAAATTCATTATCAATTCGCTACTGCATCTGATACATTTTGAACTTATATTTTGTTATATTTATTCCGTTATTAAAAGCAATTGACTTTACATTCTTATGAATCTAAAAGTTTTTTGCGATCAATATAATCAATTTTTTTTTTCTCGATATCTGTCTAATTAATTAATTCAATTTGTTTTAAAATACAGGGTGAATATTATGTTCCAGGCCGATGTTGTTTTTAAATATCTAGAAAATAAAATATATTTTTCAAATTTGGTTTTTATTTATCAATTACTTGGTTTATTACAATTGTGTATAAAATATTATGACATCGGCCAAGTGGCCGTCTCTGGCAGTGGCACAAATGCATGCTATTTTAACCATATTCTTTATAATATTCTAACACACTTCGCGTGTTATTTCAGCAATTTAAATTCGAATATTGTCCTTTAGTAGCAGAATTATTGTTGGCTTATTGGTACCAACAAGTACAAGTACCCTTACAGAAAATAGTTAAATCAGGCGATCGAGGAGGCAAGTAGATATCACCACTTTTTGAAATTATAGTTCTTGTAGCTCGGGCTGTATGTGAGGTGGCACCGTTCTATTAAAATCACATGTGCTGCATGCTTTATTGACCCGATTCGGTAACCAAAAAGCTTTCCAACATGTGACGATAGTGATCGCCATTAAAGGTTACAGAATTGCTGTTATTATTTTGATAAAATATTCTATTGACTTTTACACATTGTTGAGGCGTTAAAAGCCACATAACAAATTGTAATCAACTACTCTTTACGACTACCAAACGCGAATTGACAAATGTCTGGTAAACCAAAATGGCGGACAAACAAAATCGGCCTGAACATAATATTCACCCTGTGCCACAGCGGTGTATTCTGAAATCGCAACTTGAAAATTTATATATGTTTTAATTTTTTTTTATTCTTAATCTATGAATATACATTATAATATATGTCTGTACATCTGTGATATAGGGTTTAAAGGGTTTAATAACCTCTTTTTTTAGCGAATCGTAGAATTACAAATACTAGTATTCCCTCGCCTGAAGCCAAAACGAAGATATTGAATGGAAATAATAAGAAACCTCCATTTTCCGATTGAGCAGATGTATCCGGAAAACTCTTTTTCCCGTTCGAAAAGAATTCTGACCAAAAAATTTCCATGTAACATTTAATAGATTTTTTATCATCGCAACCGTAAATAGTTTTCGGAAGAAATGTGTACCGAAAGGTTCCAGAAGAAATCACATTTCGTTTTCGGTAGTTAAATGAAAAAGCAAACAAAACAAACGGAGGATTGCCAAAATTGCGAAAAAGCAAAGAGCGTGGAAAAGTTTTTGCTAAAAAATTTAATCAATGCAAGTGAGCTGTCCCGAGTGGTCCCGATCGAGAATATTGGATATGTAATTAGAGTGGTATTATCAGCTAACCAAGGAATCAAGAAACTGATATGAATATTGAAACAAAAAAAAAACAATATGAAAAGGCAATGTGCATTAAATCAAGTTTTAACCATGGTTATATTAGGGGTACCCAAAAAAATTATGTTTTTGTAAATGAAAAGCATTTTTTTATAAACTAATTTATTTTCATCGTCTTCATCGATAGATACAATCTTCTTTCATCGTTCAGGCAAGTTTTTAATCCCTTTAATTTAAAATATTTAGGGAAGGCTGTTTTTACTTCACTGACAGTATTACATTTTTTCACATCTAAATTATGTTATAAAGACATAAACAAATGATAATCCTATGACAGGAAAACACGGAAGGTTTTCCATCCGAGAGGGTTAATTTTTTCTCGCGTTATTTTCGCAGTATGAGGCCGCACATTATCGTCGATGTTTGCGTACGGTACCCACACCTCTTGTTCAAATATCTTTGAATGCTGGACCAAAAAATCTTAGTTAATTCTTTAATCAACATCTCTAGATTGGCCTCAATTTCTGCAGCTAAGGTATCTAAATCGGTGATTTTTGATATTCCACTTCTACGCTTGTATCTACATTATACCACAGAGCACGGATTGAATTACTATTGGAGCATGCCGAAGACTACAATTATTATTGTGGGTAATGCACGGTGCTTCGTGCGGATCAGAGAAGTTGTTCCTGAAGTGCATGAGACCTGTGATTACAGCAGAGAATATCCAGGTAAGTCATGTTCTTCCTGGTTGGTCCTTGAGTCTTATTCACTGTCGTATCCCTATACCAAATTCCTTCAACCCTTTCTTCATCCAGTTTTTCCACCTTGTTCAAATATATGTATAAGCAAAACCTTCTGACTTTTAAATTTTTTAATATTAGAAAATATAATACATTTTAGAATAATCAGTAGGATATATATATATTTCATTTAACATTTATTTCTTCTCTATGAGAGTAGGACTCGTGTATAAAGAAGGAGTATGTTCGAGATAATTTATGTTTCAGTTAGTCTGTGTATATATTTTTTTACTTCAGATAAAAATTGATAGTAGTCTGTAATTGTTCTAATTGTGATGGGAAGGTTGTTAAAAAATTTGATGTCTTGATAAATATAGTGATTTAGGGTTGCGGTATATTTTAGTTTTGGATTATCAATTTGGTCTCTAAATCTTGTAGATCGAAATTCGCATCTAAAGTTTAATTGATTTTTAATTTTGAAAAAATTGTTATTTGGTAAATTATTTTTGGTACTTTGAAATCTGTGAAAAGTTGTATACTTGGATAATCTTATTTTTTTAGAATAATTTTTATTATAATTTTTTGAGTGATTTATAATTGTAACATTGAAGTTTTATATGAACCTCCACATCCAGTAATACAGTATTGCAAATGTGACTGTATATATATATTATTTTCAGATTTGTAAGTGATAAGATGTTTCTGAGTCTTAAAATATGTAGGCAGTTTTCCTTATTTTGTTTGTAAGATTAGTAATATGGTCTTTTCATTTTAGTTTATCTATTATGATTCCAAGGTACTTGATGCACTCTTTTTCTTCAATTGATGAACATTGGTCACACGAGTCTTCTTAAGTACAGGTTTTGATGTGAATTTTAATATTTATTTCAGTGTTATCTTTCTGTTGAATAGCAAATCGTAGAAAATATGTTTTATCAGTATTAATTGATAGTAGGGTATCATCCGTCTATTTTTTTATGGTATTAACATCCTCATTTGCAGATATATTATCTACATCAAAATAAAATACGGGTATTCTCACAATTCATATCATTACACCTTAATTTAGTTATATATATATATAATTTGTTTATATGTTTGATTTTTTTTCTGCAAGAACTAGAACTGATGGCAGTTTAAATCACGTTTTTTGTAGAAAATTTCCATGTAGAACCCTTGACAGTGGTACGTGTTACTATGCCGAAATATCGATCTAGGTTTCCTTAAGAAAACCATTTCCAAAAAAGTGACCTAACCTAGAACGGACCAAATATATATGTTTACGCACCTTTTGTTCCTTCGACTGGCACCCCTGGATTTTATTGTTGATTGGTATTTGTCATTTTATGTTGTGTGAATGTTACCGTTTTCGGAGATTGGAGGATTGAAGGAGCGGAGGTCAATTGCGGGTAGCACATCGTCCGGTAAGCAGCTCTCAATAATCCGAGCGACGGGAGTGCGCATTTTGGTCCGTCGGAAAACTATACAGAGATAAGAAGAACAATAATATTGGACCAAGCCACGATGCCAGAGAAATATATATTATACGAAAATATATCTTCGATAGCTGGTTCCCAGGTTTCCGATTAACAATAAGCACACATATGATACATGAACTACACTAACCTCTTTAATTTTGATGTCTTTCTGTTACGATGTTGTTATTCTTTTAGCTGGGTTATCTTCTTTAGGTACTGGTGGATTATTTGGACCGATACACTGGTCGAAACACGGGATATAATAAGAATGACGCCTGTCGGTTATCGTCTTCTTAGCTTCCGAATAAAGGGCGGCAGAAAAATCAGTGGTGCCAATCGAAGTAACAAGGCGCGTTAACAGTAGGAAACTCGGGAACAACAGCTATCGAAGGCATTCACGGGAACAATATGCATATGGAACAGCTGGTGGTGGAACTGGTGGAAATGATGTGCTATACAAATTATTATTATATATTAGAGCAATTATTTATCACAATCAGAAATGGACGAAGTTGTAATAGTTTTTTAAGAAGCCTCAACAATAGATGACCACGCGTGTGAAGATATTATATTAATGTAGATGACATGAGATATATGTATGACAGAAAAGTGTGGCGCATATGTCTCAGCTTTTTACAAAAAAAAATATTTTTCTGTACAATTGATTGCACTGATTTAAAAAGTTATTATACTTTTACAGAAACATGAATACTAAATTCTGAAATAATTTTACAAAATACTCGTTTTCTGATAGAGTTTAATTTTTATACTATTTTGATTAAATTGGTTAGTTTGGTTTGGTTACGTAAAGTTAGTTTAATTTAACAATCCGATGATGCCTACAAACATTGATGATGGTGTGGGTTTTTTTGATTTTTTCTTTGATTATTGAGAGAACTGTCACTTTATATATGTATGTCTGTCGTGAAAGAGAGTAGATGAGTGGTGGGGGACGAACTTTATAAGAGGCCGGCTCTGGGGGAACGGTTCTCTTCCATCACAGCTTCTCCAGAATAACTAGTCTGTCGCTGAAGCATATAATTAATAATTTCTGTAATATTTGCTGTAATAGACTTAATATTGTTAAACGGATAGATAGAGTTTTATATTACAAGGAATTAGAACCCCAGTAATTAGACAGTAGCAGAGGATAGAACCCCAAGGAAATCCACTCGCTACTTAACCACGCGATTGTTAGTTGGAATGGTGCAGCTAGACTCAGTAAATAAAGTCCAAAAAATGATTTTGAGAGTTATTCATAAGAAACCCTTTCACTATCCTTCAAATGAACTCTTCAAAAAATGTCACGTCCTAGACATCCGTCAAATATATATTCTTGGTATTCTAAAATAATTTTACCGGCATAAACAATATTACCAGCAAATTAAGCACCCTCACTTAACTATCTTGTGTCAAAATTAAACAAAACTTTTGCACAAAGATTCCATTTATTTCTAGCACTAAAAATATTTAACTGTCTAAATGCAAACGTGAAAAATTGCAACCATAATCTGGTCAAAGTGCAGTTCTGGCTCCACGAAATGGGGAGAAATTACGCCCAAGAACGTATTAAGGTTAAAACTTGAGATTATAACTGCTACAACATCAAATTGAATTACCTAATTGCATCTTGTTTTACTCTTTATATATCTTTTTTATATGCTCTCTAATTGTATATTGTTCTACAAATCTATAAATTCTTATATAATTATTTTTTGAACAATAGACTTACTTTATTAGGTTTTAATTATATGTTATTTAATTGCATCTTGCTTTACTCTTTACATATACCATATATTATATCTTATACATTGAACAATGCATTTACGTTAAGTTTTACAAAGTATTTACCTGATCTAATGACATATTGTTTAAATCTTTACATATATAATTTTGTACATTGATCATTGTACTTTGTTTAATACTTAGAAAGTCATTAAGATTATGGTGTGATGAATAGATGTATAGAAAAATACAAGTAACGAGTGTTATGTGAGTGTTAAGAAAAAAGGGGAGGCCTTCATCGGTTTATGATACTGATGATGACGATAATTAATCAGTTATCGAGAATATTACTTACACCAGGTCCCGCGTATGAGAATTATGCAGAATTTAAATTTCACTCTCATTTTTGATTTTAGTGCATATCTATTTTTCATCAATTGCCTCATTCTTGTAGTTAGTAAAGTTTGCAAGAAAAATAATTATCCAAAAAACATTACCGTATAACAGAAAATTTTCGCATTCCAAAAAACACACGATTAAATGTTAATTAAAAAAAATGAATGGACTGAAACATCCCTTTGTTGAAAATGTCAACTTCTGATATAAACTTTGTTGACCGAAAAAGTCTACTTTAAAATTGGTTTAGGTCACAGAAAGTTAGTGTAACATTCAAATATTTATCTAATTATAAAAAGGGTTTCCGTGTGTAATTAATTAAATATAACGGCAAGTTAATTTACTCATTCCAAAAATAAGGGATGAAAAGCAATATTTCACATACACGTGTCATTAATTTCTGAAGCTATTTCATAATAGAATATCGTGAAATAATATAGGTAACGTCTAACGGAGAATATTAAGTTGAATAAAGAAATAGGGGTTGTGAGGTTCTTCGTATATGTTTGTGTAATATAATATTATATTTTGTTTCTTTGTGTACAATGTTGGTTTGGTATGTATTAATAAACTAACACACTTTGGTATAATATTTTATATATGTCTCAAATAAGAAATGTCTCACAATTTATCGGCTTTTGATGTGATTTTATTCAGGTATTATTTTTTTCTTCTTGCATGGCACTACATCGCAGAGTGGGATTTGTTCTCCTCTATAATGCTCTCCGCTGACTTCTATTCCTGGCCAATCTTCTCCACTTAGGTATTGTATAAAAAAAAAATTAAAGCTGTATATGGTGTTATTACAATCTACAATACTGTTAATGGGTGTGTCTCTCGTCGTATGGTCTTTTCGCGCCGCAGTAAACGTAGTGATGGTAGCCAATATCCGTTGAACTAAAAACCACACCAGCAGATTATTCTGTCTGTTCCGAATTCGTAAACACCCTTTTGGCGCGTCTTTTAGAATTGACCGCGACCCATGTTATTGACAAATATCCCCGTCCAAATTCCAATCCATAGATTTCCTCATGCTCGTCTTATCAGTGTGAATTGTGACTTTGACCGATATTTGTTCGATCTCGACATCGCGATAGCATTCGCGGTGTGCACTGTCAGCTCCAGTGCACCAGCGCTGTATTTTGTGATATTGTGTTTTGATCACGTATTGTTTGTTTATGCCGTGGGTGAAATTTTGATATCGCCATCTTCAATTAGAAGTTGAGATCTGGTCATCCGTATGCCATTTGTGTGATCTCGGCGGCAACTGCAGGGATGACGGAGCCATCACATATAAGGTAAGGCGAGCAGTCCACCTGAATCCCGATTCCCGAGATCGCTGGTCCTTCAACTGGAATCTCTATCCCCACACCGATCTCATCCAGTACCAAGATTTCTCTATTTCCCTTCCCTACTCTGCGGTGATTCCGACCGGAATTGTCGTATTTACATTCCACGAGACGTGCGACCCGGAGATCGGGCAATTCGAATTCGTTTACTTACATCCTATCGATTCGGATTTACGTTTCGGATTCACTGTCTATTTTATCTTACTGTCTAATCTTAATAACGAATACTTAGAAATGAATCATTAAGTAATTATTATTTGTCTACAGATATAATAATACTTACTTATTTACCATCACGCCATTTCCCCGCAGGGGTAGGCAGAGAGGATAAGGTGCCATACTCTTCTGTCCAAACATACAATTCTCACCTCATCCACATTCATACATCGTCTTATACAAACTCGCCGGTATCTGGTTCATCTTCGGACGTTCTCTATTTCTGGTGCCATCAACACTTGAGTCATATATCTTTCTCACCATTCTCTCCTCCTTCATCGGTTCCATATGACCGAACCACCTAAGTGATCCTTTCTTAATCTTACTCACTATATTAAGATCAGCTTTACATTCCTTCCTTATATATTCATTATTTACTCATATTAACATATATACAACTTTACTTGAAACAAATACTCTTTCTATAGACAAATAGCCATACAGTAATGAATAACTTAAATACCAACAAGGTGTAGGAGCTTTAGAAGACCAAAAGTAAGATGGAGTGTCTTCAAACACAGATCTGTTTAGATATCCACGACTGCATAGAGTGTACAATGAGGTACTAGGAAGTGTTTCCACATAATAACATATATACAACTTCCAAAAAATTGATAGATATAGAGATTGATTAATGGGTGATGATGGTGAAAGTTATATTTATATAAAGTGATCACTTAAGCCAGGCGAAGACAGATCGTAAGCCCTGTAATTACCCATACTTCCATATATTTCCATTAAATATAATAAAAAATAGCTTTGTCTTTATGAGATATCTATTATTTGTTTAATAACAGTGCCTTTGTAGGTGAAAATTCAGTATTTGTGTGTTCTTGGACATATTCAAATATTGCTATCAGTAACAATTTATTTATTTATTATTATAGTTAATTATACTGTTATCATTTGGGTTGAATTAAATATATTATAAACAATATTTATTATATAGTAATATGTTTTAGTACGGCGATGCATTTTTTTTTTTGCTGACTTCACCAAATTCCTTCGCTGAAAAGTTCTGGTGTGTAGTACGGGCTTACACATGTACAGCGTGCTAGCACATCCAGTGACGTCACGGATTTCGTTCGTGACGTCATCCCCTCCAGGTCTACCCTCACCCCTAATAATAATTCTCACATGACCCACTGTGGCGCGGTTTCCCGACGGACGACTGAACTTATTTTAACGCAAATATATTAAAAATTCTTTTAAAATTAGCAATATTAACTTTGTGGTTAAAATTCATATTTTTATTTATTATCTTTGTTTTATCAACCACTTAATTTAGTTTAAATACATCTACCGGTTTTGAAAAATACCATTTTCTTCTTCAGGATGTCATAACTAACTAAAATATATATTATTGTTTCTTTACCAGAATCTATTTTTAAAAAATCTATTTTTTAAAAAAAAATCAATTATTTAAAAAAATAAATCTAGTACCTGACTCAAATTGTTACTTAATACAAATTTATTCGAACAATTTTTAGGAAAAATATTTTGAATGATACTTGTAGTTAAATTGACAATCGCAATTTTTTATCAAAACCACGACCATTTTCTATTAAATGATCAGCAAATTCTGAAAACCCACTATTGTTTAAACATCTCAAATGCTTCCTTACTCTTATATTAAAATTTCTACCCGTTTTACCAATATAAAATGCAGCACAATCCTTACAACTAAGTTTATAGACACCAGAATTACTTAAAATTAACCAAAAAACTAACTCTGCTCAGATAACATAAGAATCGGGAGATCAATAAAATAGTGTAGTTGTAATTTGAGGTTAATTATTAGCTTTAACTATTGGGCCGGCTCCTCTGGACACAACAACTAGGTCACCATCGAGCAGCGATTTTTTTTTGAATAGATCTTTATAGAGCAACACGTCTCCGCTGCTATTTACCATTTCAAATTGCTAAATCAAAAATATTTTTTTGCATGTTTTTTATGTTAACTTTAAATGTCGCTAATTAAAAAAAAGAAACACCCTTTATATTTGATAACCAGATTTTGATTGTTCGTTTTCGGAAGCAGACGATGATGTCAACAAAAGGCTGTTGATATTTATGTAACGATACATTTAACAAATTTAAAATAAAAGATAATTAATTTATTATAAAAAATTTGCACATATTAAAGTTTTCTAAAAATGTTTAATAAATTGGCAAAATAAATACTCGTATAATTAAGTGTATTAATTAGAACGATATACATACAAAATAATTTTTATCGTAAAATATTGTTATTGCGCTGCATTATCGAACTATGCTACGGAGACAGTACTCAGGGCTAGAAATTTTTTTTGGGAGCGTAGGTTAAAATCTCTGCCTGGCGTTTAAAAAAAAAAGTTTTCACTCTGTATATTTAGCCGAGGCACAAACCGTTTTATTTAAACTAAATTATTGCGAATTTAAACACGTTCAGGTCAACTGTATTAACAATATTTCACAACGAAAGCAGTATTTCTGTAAAACATATTTTTTTTTTATCCAAAATATATTATTTTCAAACAAATAATAAATATCTCATAGAGACGAAGCAATTTTTTATTACATTTAATGGAAATATATGGAAGTGTGGGTAATTAAAGGGTTTATGACCTGTCTTCGGCTGGCTTAAGTGAGCACTTTATATAAATATAACGTTCACCATTCTCACCCATTAATCGATCTCCATATCTATCAAATTTTTGATAGTTGTATATATAATAATAAAATACATACAATTTAAAAACATTGATTTTTCAGGCGTATTCTAGTATAATGTGTTAAAAACCTTTTACAGATAAAGAATATTGGTTTAAATAATAAAAAAAAAAATTAGATTCTCATTGTAACATATATACTGTTTCAGGGAAATGAATGATCAAATTTAGTCCATAGATGGCGATAGTGTAGTGGAACTTGAAGTGAGTCCACATATTAACATATATACATCATTAAAAAAGATTAATAGATGTGGAGGTTGATTTGGTAGAATGGTGAACATTACATTGTGTAAAGTGAAGCCGAAGAGAGGTCGTAAGCCCTGTAATTACACATACTTACATATTTTTCCATTAATAAAAAAAATAAAATAGCTTCGTCTCTATGAGATATCTATTATTTGTTTTATATTATTTACGTTTCAAATCCTCGTGACGATGGCCTTGAAGACTGAATGAAATTACTACACTGTGACTTTTCACATTAAAAAGTATCACACG
The DNA here is from genome assembly GCA_031772225.1 of Eubasilissa splendida. NCBI lineage: Eukaryota > Metazoa > Arthropoda > Insecta > Trichoptera > Phryganeidae > Eubasilissa > Eubasilissa splendida. The sequence goes on along the minus strand of CM062866.1, from coordinate 6,451,997 downwards.
AGCAGAATCTTATTAAATTATAACATTCGGCGTGAATCTACAATTGTATTTTTATAAATAATCCCAAACAATCTTTGAAAAACGAAATGCCGTAAAGCATTAGTGCACGAACGTGGTTTGGGAGCAGTATGTCAAATCATATTAACGTTCCCCTAGATAGCAGTAACACTTTAAGTATGACATTTTAAATCTAAGCTCTATATACGGAGATTTTATTGAACATGCATTGACCTAATCAAATGTCGAGTCAGTCGATATTAAGATATCGAAGCAAAAAAAAATGGATATAAAGAAAAAGTCTAACGTGTCAGCAAAACATTACTCCGCATACGTGTGTCTTCTTCTTCGATGAACATGCAGTACATATTGAGCCTTGATTTCTTGTATCATTGGACTTCACATGCTTCGGTTTTCGACGACTTTCATACAGTTCGAAACCACCTGGATTAATGATTATTTTTGGGATCCACGATTTCTGAATCCTCTCATTCATATGTGTACATACCTTGGGTCATCATCCCAAATGGAGGGCTGCAGAAGGAAATAACAAGGAGAATAAAACTACTTTTTGTTTTATATAAATAATTATACAAAATACTTTGTTTGAACCACTATTTATTAATTATTCTACACGTTTCGATACTTATGATATCATTTTCAGGAACATTGTATACTAAAATTAAAAAATACAAACATAGATAATAACAAAAATATTAAATGGTGAATTAGTAAGAACTAACATGAAAACAAATTTAAAATGTGACTATTCATATTATTCCTTTGATATTAATAATGGTTTAGAATTTATACATACAAATACTACGAGTTGACAGTTAGATAAATTTGAAATTTTATAAATAAGAAACAGTAAGCTAATATTATAAATAACTAAATCTTCTTTACAAATAGTCACCTTTGTAAGTAAGAACTAATTATTCACCATTTTATATTTTTGTTTTTATCTGTGCTTGTATTTTTTAACTTCAGTATACATAATTAATTATTACTATTTAAACAAAGTATTTTGTATAATAATTAGAATAAACTAAGCTGATTTTTCAAAAGATTCACCTATCGTAAACTATACAACGTCAAGCAAAGCGCGTTACAGATCACAGTGTACTGGCTGCATGGACCATCAATGCCAGACGGCCGCCAGATTCCCCCACACTCCGTTTCCAGCCCCGGACCTATCAAGACCTTTCAAATTTGACTGGAACAATAAGACTACCTCTAAAACAACATTATATATCGTTTTTGGTCTGATCTGAGGTATGAATGATCATCTACGTCAATCCTTCATGAAGATTTAAATATCCACGAACTCTTGCCTTCTTGATTATGCTGCTCCACTTTTCACGGCATCCTGCAGATCTAAGAGCTGACACTAGTTACCTTTGTCGAGATAGTGCCTGTTACCTTTTTCACTTGGTCGGTAAAAAGGGTGGGGGGATTTTCCTTTTCCTCTTCGTCTTTCGGCGTGGTTCACCACAACAAGCTTCTCCAAGCTACCCTCCCTTCTCGCAAGGTGCCCAAAAAATTAAAGAGTTAGTCTCAAGAAAATGTTTGAGACTCTGTCATTGAAGTTCAGTTCCTTCAGAATGGAAAAATTCACGTTCTCGCCGTCCATGGTCTCCTGCACCACATCTCAAAGGCATCAATCTATCTTCTCTCTCTTGCTTTCAGGGTCCATGATTACATATAATATAAAAATATTATATAATGAACTTCGTATAATATATTAAACAACCATATAAAATATACATATTACTTGCAACAATAGTGTATGTCATATGTCATCCAAAATGACTCCGTCTATCATCTATCAACATTTATAAAAAACGATATACAGTGTTGTTGCAGGAAATATAACATTTTATTTTCAAGTCCCGGTAGCAGCTATATTTTTTCGAAAAATAGATTCGTTAAAAATAATATGTCTGTCAACAACCTGTGCAAGAAGAAAACGTAAATTTTTCCCACGGATAAAAAAGTTATTAGTAGATATTTATAAATAGTGGCCAAATGGATACAGGGTGGGCAGAATATATTTATATATTTCTAGAACTTTTGGGAGGACAGTCAACTTCGACCCGGCAGGCTGACGTAAAATTAAAAATACACGTAAAAAGTATAAAGTCATCCGACCAAAATTAATAGGGGAAGTTGGCGACCATTCGGGTTGGGGCGAAAATATCCTATAAATAAAATATGTCACAATCTTAAACACATCTGTATTGTTTGTAACTTTGAACAAAATTTCATTATTCTGTGAAAATATCACAAAAAGTTAACTAAATATTTTTTTTTGTTTAGCGTGCGCGCTCTTTTAAATCAAGATGTAATTTATTTCATCAGTTTGGAAAGGTTAAGAGTGATGTGGAAACGTCGGAAAGGGAAAATGAGTATTGTTTACACAAGGAGTGAGGTGATAGGAATTTGGTATAGAGACAGAACAGTAAGGGCTCAAAGACCAACCGGGAAGCACGATTGACCTGGATTTTCTTGCCGTGGTCACAGCTCTCTTAAATTTCAGTAAACTTCTTCGATGATTCGCACGAAGCAATGTGAATAATTGTATTAGTACTATTGAGTAGTTTCGGCACGCATAGCGAGAAACCAAAACACACAATAGCAACAGTGACTATACAAGTAACAGATCAGTGTAGTAAGCACACAACAGAAAGTTGACTTCTTGACAATTCAAAGACAACACATACAGAAAAGTAGTGCTCCGAGGTATAGGGCATAGGGAGGGGGACAAATGAGTAAAGTCAACACAGGAAGCATTCACATACACGCACGGTGATCAGCGATCTAGTCCTGTCATAAATACCGAACGAGTATAATGAATCCCCGCTATTCGTACACAATTCGTTCCAAGAGGTTATTCGAATTGCGAGTTGTACGAATGCCGAATCAATTTTTCCACAAAAAAATAATGTAAGTTGGATTACTCTCTTCCGTACCCTCACATAATTGCTTATTAAAATTTTTATGATTAGTTACTGTTGACCCAAGTCGACTATCTACTCCCTGTAAATTTTGTCCTTACAATATAAACCAAATTATTTAGGAATTTCGCAGACGGGCGGACAAATTGCCTTCCGACACCGAATTGTCAAGATCTGTGTTATTTTTTATCGTTCGAAAAGCAGCGCCATGCGTAACGCTAGGATCACGAAGGGACAGTGTTATAAACAGTTCCGAAAGTGTAGTGATATCTCGGTTCATCACTAAAAAGGTGCGAGTCAACTGGAGGTAAAAACGACGTCCAACCCGGGACTTTAGAGCAAGGTAGACCAGATCCATCTGCCATTTCTTGAATCCCATTCGGGTTGTGTCAACTAATCATTTACTTCCACCAGTTACTTTGAAAATAGTGATTATGGTCCGGGACAAGAGTTTCATTTTCAAAATTCGTAATGAGTTCTTCTTTCAGTTCGATTGTCATTTTCACTGCTTTTCTTATAGGTTTGGGTACACTTTTTTTAATGAAAATATAAGACTATCTACGTGACTTGGACCGCGTAGTATGAATATCGAGTTGAATTTTATTCTAAAAGTGTACGAGTAGAGAGGTGGATGAATAGCGAGATGTTACTGTTATATTCAAGTCTTCATAAATTTGAGAAATACCTGTATAAAGTTACACACATTTTTATAGCCATTTAGTCGTGAACTAAACAAAATCATAACAACGGATCTGTTAAAATGTGCGGCGGTCGCAGCGAGATTTAACACGATGATAAATTATGAGCCAACATAGAGTGACATCTATGTATTATAATACAAAACCAAACCAGACACCATGACGTTTGTTGCGGCTAGGACCGACCAAGTGTTCCGCAAGCTTGTTCCGTTCGGCGCGCCACTTCTCCACCGCTTCTCATTCGGGTAGCCGCATCCTTCGACAGGCCCAACTGCATAACTTCATTTGTATTTACATTCGCGTATTTATTGTCTACGGTATGCTATTATTTTTCGATGAAAAGCCAAGCCAAATACCTAAACATTGGAACACAATGATTGGTTTATGAATATTATGTAGGCAAACCATCAATACTCTAGCTATCCTTTTAATATATTTTAATTTTATTAGAAGATATAATACATTTTTAAAATAATCAGTAAGATATATATATATATATATATTTCTTTTTACATTTATTTCTTCTCTACAAGAGTAAGACTCGTATATGAGGAGTATATACGAGAGTGTATAATTTATGTGTCTGTTAGTCTGTACATATTTTTTGACTTCATAGTAGTCTGTAGTTTTTCTAATTGTGATAAGGAGATTGTTAAAAAATTTGATGCCTTGATAAACATAGTGATTTTGGGTTGCGGTATATTTTAGTTTTGGATTATAAATTCGGTCTCTAAATCTTGTAGATCGAAATTCGCTACTCAAGTTTAATTGATTTTTAATTTTGAAAAAAATGTTATTTTGTACAATTTTGGTAAATTATTTTTAGTACTTTGAAATCTGTGAAAAGTTGTATACTTGGATAATATTTTTTTTTTAGAATAATTTTTATTATTATTTTTTGAGTGATTTTTAATTGTGACATTGAAGTTTTATATGCTCCTCCCTATCCAGTAATACCGTATTGCAAATGTGACTGTACAAATAATATATTATTTTCAGATTTGTAAGTGATAAGATGTTTCTTAGTCTTAAATATATGTAGGCGGTTGTCCTTATTTCATTTGTTATCTATTATGATTCCTAGATACTTGATACAGTGTTTTTCTTCAATTGATGAACATTGGTCACAAGAGTCATCTTGAGTACAGGTTTTGGTGTGAATTTTAATATTAATTTCAGTGTTATCTTTCTGTTGAATAGCGAATTATAGAAAAAATATTTTTATCAGTAATAATTGATAGTAGGTTATCATCCGTACACCTTTTTTATGGTATTATCATCCTCATTTGCAGATATATTAGCGTCAGTCCAAGTTTTTTCATTAATTATTAGTACTGTATCGTCTGCATTAGATAATATTTTACCGTGTAATTTAAGTTTAAATATATCATTAGAGTATAAAATAAATAACTATGGTTCAAGTACTGTGCCTTGCGGAATGCTAAAGTCAGTGGTTTCAGATGTGCTATTGTGTCCATTTATTTTTACTTTTTGTTTTCGGTATGTTAAATAACTTATTAGCCATGATAAAACATGGTCATCGAGGCTGATATTTTTAAGATTGTTATATAGCTTTTTTTGTGATATGCTATCAAAGGCTTTTCTTAGATCTATAAATATGCCAATGCATTTGTCACTGTATATATATATATTTATTTATTTTATTATTGAACTTATTTTTGCAATAGCATCTCGTGTGCTAATTTTTTCCATAAATCCAAATTGATTCTCATTTATGATGTTATTGCTACGTATATATGACATGAGCTGTACTATACTCTTTACGTTTGTAACCTTTCTCCATAGATACTAAAAATTAACAGCGATATCGTTAAAATGGCGCGTATTAATATTTTAAACGCCGTTTCGTGCTATTACGATTGCATATGCTCTGTTTTCTAGGCGTCAGGTGCCCATTAAATTAAGAGCATAATATACTGTACTAGCGCAATACTCTGCTATGCTCAAGTTAAGAACAAACAATTTGTATTAATGTGTCGGTTATCTATTGATTTAGGATATTTCCCCTCACGGAACTATTAAACCTTAAATGTCCCTCATAAATTGTTTTATTATCTCTTATAGTTTAACTGTTGTATGAAATTTATCGCTGTCACATGCACGATTTTTTTTCCGATTTGCGTATGTACATATTTGTTCAATGCTCAGCTGTCTCATGTCGTACTATGATAATGTTATGTATATAAAGGTATATATCAATATCATCCGTATGGTGCAAGCGGCGCTCTCGTGGAAAGCTCGTTCCCTGACCAGAGAATGGCAACGCCTACAGAATAGCTACATATATAACTACTTCAGTCACGGCTAATTTACTTTTTGCTTTTTATTAACTTTTATTTTATTTATTAATATTTTCCTTGGTTTTCTTTTTCATAGCATTATATTTATTTCATAACCTTTAATGTATAACATAATATGTATGGCGAATCGGGTTAAAAAAAAACCTGATCACGCTGGAATAAACGCATTATTATTATTATTATTATGTGGATATGTCTCGGCTGACGACATTCCACTACCACACTATTAAACCATTTTATCACTGGACAAAATTTTATTTGTGGATTTGTTGTCTTCCATGCTACTATTTTTAATTGATATGAATATATTGGAATCTCTTTTTTGTAGAATTTTGTATTGTACAGAATATTTTAAAAGAAATGTCCGTAGATTTAAAATAAAGAATTAATCGTATCAAAATAAAAGTGGTTAAAAATATCAAAGTTATAAACAATTTATATAAAAATTCTTTTATATTTTAGGCATATTAGATACAAATTTAGCTATAGAAGATATATATAGTTAGGTTAAGTCATTAGAACTATCGTATTTTTATTAAATAATTATATAACATAATTTCCATTATTGCTTATGACTGTCTTCCATCTGTCAATTAATTTTTTTATCAAATTCAATTCAAATTCGATTCAAAGAATATGTCAAAGTACATTTTCACCTCCTGGTATTTATTTACACTCTATCCGGAATCGTTTTGAGAGTTGTTTACTCTCGTTTCGATTCTTCAATATGACATTTTAATTTTTTTTTATTACATTCAGTTACATCTTAATACCATCGTAGGTTGGCTCCGGTATCATCGTACCAGAGCCATACCTGTACAATTTGACGTGAGACTTGTTATCAGAGAGAAGCTATAGAAATCATGCACCCCTAAAAGGGGAGGGTAGACGTCACATTTATGTATTGCAGTCGCAAAACTCAGCCACGGTCCGGCAGAAATTCACCCTGTCTAGGACCTTTGTAGAGATAAAATATGTGAAAATCAGATGGAGTAAGGTCAGAAGAATAAAGTGGATATTTTAAAATATTCCAGTTGAGCTCCTTCAATTTGTGCTGCATCATCATTGCAGAATGAGGCTGCATATTGTCGTGGTGAAAAACAACGCTCGTGCGACACCCACACGTCGTACATGGAAACCAGGCTAATGCCTAGCAGATATCTCACCACGGTTGACTGATACTCATCTTCAATGTAATGTTCCTGGTATTTTGACGAGGATCTACTATTATTATAGCAATAGTTATACAAAATACTTTGTTTAAACCACTATTTATTAATTTTTCAACATATTTCGATACCTATGGTATCATCTTCAGGAAACAATATATACTGAAATTAAAAAATACAAGCATAGATAAAAAAAAAACGTATGAAATGGTGAATAAGTAAGAACTAATATGAAAACAATTTTAAAAGGTGGCTATTTGCAAAGAGGATTTGGTTATTAACACTTTTTCTTATTTCTAAAATTTCAAATTTATCTAACTGTAAACCCTTAGTATTTGTATGTATAATTTCTAAACCCTAAAGAATTATTATAATAATAATTTGTTTTCATATTAGTTTTTACTTATTCACCATTTATTTTTTTTGTTTTTATCTATGCGTGTATTTTTTAATTTCAGTATACACTGTTTCATGAAAATGATACTATAGATTTCGAAATATGTAGAATAATTAATAAATAGTGGTTTAAACAAAGTATTTTGTATAATTATTTAAATAAAATGAGGCCGCAAAGTAATTTTGTTTAATATAAGAAAGTTTTATTATAACGGTTAGTATATCATCGTCGGTGTTTTAAGGGCGCCCAGCCCGTTCTTCATCAGCTACTGATAAATGACCAAATCTGAACTTAGCAAACCATCGCTGACTGGTTCGAACATCGATAGCACCCTTACCGTAAACATAACATGGTAGGGGTGCTATCGATGGTAGCTACAGTCGCATTATGGCCTTTATTAAATTCAAAGTGTCAACAGTGTCGAATATGCAAACTTTTATTCGACATTTCGACAAGGGCTCCGTTTATTCTAACCACTGGCTATCAACAGATGAATTTTTCAGAAGAAACCATTCTTTATATTTATCTATTATTATTATACACGCCCTGCCCTATTCAGGCATTACAATAATTTATAAAATAACATAAAATTTTATCACAAATGCAATACACAAAGAAAAAATTACATAATGTCAGCATGTTTTTAAATAATCAAAATTAAAAATATACAAAATGTGAATTAAAGTAACTTATCCGTCACCATTGAGTCGAGATACAAAAAATTGTAATAATGTAGTCCTATATATTAAGAGAAATGTCGACTACCTCCGCATATTCATTTCCCAAAGAATGCATTCTGGGGACTGCGGAGTTAGCTAATGCGTGTGTTCTGACATTACCACTGTAATAGAACAATGAATTGTGTCTCGATGACCTCAATGGTGCGTGAAAGTTAAACAGACCAAGAAGAGTAATACAAAAGAGAAATTTAACACAGATGGTAATGTAACAGAGTTAATTTAGAAAAAAAACTTTGTTTATGTAAAAATACGACGATACTTACAAGACTACCTAATAGAAGACCGAGACTTTGATATTGTAAAGTCGGTGTGTACTAGTCACGTCATTTTACTTTTGCTATATTTATGGCTCGCTTCGCACTCGAACCTGTGCCCACGCGAGACACATAAAACGGCCTTCCAAATAAACGTTGGCGAGGGTTAAAAGCAACCCACATGCACCATTGTAAAATGTCGACGATTTATATTAAAAAAATCTTTTGTATTGTATTTGAAAAGGGACGAAATCGATTGATAATGTTACTCAGCATTGTCCCGCGCGTCGGCAGCGGATTGACGAAGTGCCTTTCATTTTTCCACCCAAGCAGACACGAGCCCGACACAAATGGTTTTGGATGTCCTTTCAATGTGTCAAGCGAAATGAATTTCAGAATACTACGAAGATGGTGAATCAAGATGCTTTTTGTCACCCCTCCGCGCGGACAGTCCCTGCTCGGGGCTGAAGCATTCCGAGCCATTTTCCCTCACCATTCTATATGTCCATTTAATATTCTACAAATTTTAATTTGTTTCGTTTGTTGATTAATTTTTACAAATTAAATGTATCAATTAGAAAGATACATAGATAAAATCAATTTATCGAAAAAATTCCTGCCACGGATAGGAAAGGTTCCTGGTTCGAGTCCGGGTGGCGACAAAATTTTATTATTTTCTTACTTCTGCTGTATTGTAACTTATTATGGTGAATTATTTTGTACGAGTTTCACTAGTTTTTATAATTAATTTTGTTGAATCCTATAACTGTGTTAATCTATGTATAAAGGGTGTCCCAATAAGAGCGCTTTTTAAAATTTTTGAATTAAACACATTATTTTGTTAAGTACAAATGTTCCGATTATCTATGGAATGAAATGTCAGATAGATGCGCACCGCGGCTCTCCATGCAAACTCTTTATCTTTTGATGAAATTTAAGATAATATAATTACATAATTGAGGTGTTATTGTGGCAATAATACGTTGGATCTCCGCCTTAAGCTCTCTGATTATTTATGACTTATTGGCATACACATGTAAATTCAAAAATCCTCAAAGAAAAAAGGCGCATGGTGTCAAATCACACGATCTTGGCGGCCAATTCTAATCCGCATTTCTTGAATTCACTTGCTGATGTCCAATAAATCAATTGACAAATTCTTTATTTTATTGAGGGGTTTTGACAGTGTAAACATAATATAACAAACATAATAACTATTTAACATGTGACACTAATAATGAAAATCCACAAAAATATTTAGATACATAAGTATGTTTAGATGCAGAAAATTAATGAAAAGAAAAAAAGAGGGAGATTGGTGGAGGAGGTTGCTACTATTGTTTGTGCTTTTATAGGTAGAATGAATGGTCAAAATTGAGATTGTGGTGGTTCATAAGAAGAACCCATTGAGCGTAGTAAGGCTAATGTTGAACAAGTCAATTTCTGTAAATTTCTCATTATGGTATTTGCATGACCGGTGAATGAATTAATTTTTTATGTAAAATATTCTACTTCTGGGAATGTGGAAGTGTTCTCTTTGCTTAAAATGGTCTGCTGGTTTGAATTCTTGAATCGATTGGATCTTGTAGGTATATAGCTTCAGGTCTTTCATGAATAGCTTCCGCTGTGAGGTGGGTTTCAGTAACACTTTCTCTCATTGCGGCTATGTTTACGCGAATATTCCCGAAAACGTTCTAACGTTTAAATACAATAAAATATAGTGGAATAAAACGGTGTTTTAACTCAATTCACAAAATAATCGTGAAATTGTGTAAAGATTCACCAAAAACCTTTGAACCGTTACTATTTATTACATATTTTCACTGTTTCCTTTTGAATATTTTTAATATGTATTCTTAATTATCAACATCTTTATTAATAATGACGTACTAGTTGTTCCAGTTGTTAAGGAAATTGGATGAGAAAGAAATTAGAAAAAGTGTTAATAAATTTAATAAAAATGATGAACTGATAATTTTAGCGTCTACAGTCGGTTTACTCGAAGGTATTTGAGATTCCGTTAAAAAAATGTAGATGGTTTTCAAATAATGGAACGACAGATGTATTAATTTGAAAAAGTGTAACGTATAGGTTCGAAAATTTGTCATGAAAATACTGGCGCTATAACACATTTGGTAGTGTACTTCCCCGGATTGGAAATAGAGATCCAGGTTCGAATCCCGGTAGCGCAAAAACAATATTTTTCGACAAAATTGATTTTATATGTATATATTTATAATTAATACATTAAATAAGTATTTACAAATAACCAAAAATTTTATGTAAATAGTAACATTTTAAAATTGTTTTTACAGTAGTTCCTAATTAGTTACCTCCCTACCCCCCTCTTTCTTATCCTCTCCCACAACGTATATTTACCGTTTTTTTTTAATGTCTATACTACTATAGTTGTTATTTTAATTTTAGTATACATTGTATCTTGAAGAAGTGAAACATTTTGAATAATCAATAAGCAGTGGTATTATATAAATAATGTGTGTTTTCAATATTATTAATAAAATTAAAACCATTATGATATAGAACGGCAGAGGAGACAGTTGAGCATTCGCAAAAATATGCTGTCACGGCGTTCCTATCGTTGCAGTAAGGAGGTGAAGAGCATCCTGTTTAAATCCTTCTTCATCAACATGTATATCTGCGAGCTCTGGTCGAAATACAAACGAGTGACGTATAACTGTCTCCGAGTTCAATACAACAACTCATACAGAATACTGTTCGGATTGGCGCGTTATTGCAGCGCATCTACAATGTTTACCGAAGGCCGTATTCGTTTCGCTTCTGAGACATCGAGTTGCGGGCGTAAAGCTGCGGCTGGAGCTCAGCACCAACTCTCTGGTGCAGGCGGCGCTCTCATGTAAAGCTGGTTCCCTGACCAGAGAATAGCAACGCCTGCAGAATAGCTACATATACAATAATGGCCGTGACTGAAGTAGTTATATATGTAATATTTATATTTTGTGTATATATATGTGTGTCCTTTTTATTTATTAATATTTTCCTTGGTTTTCTTTTTATTTTTCATAATATTATATTTATTTCGTAACTTTAATGTATAACATAATATGTATTACCTTTTTGACGAATCGGGTTAAAAAAAACCTGATCACACTAGAATAAACACATTATTATTATAATTATTATTTTTATCCATCTAAACTATGTCCATATTTCCACTCCGAAAAGGCACATGGAAAATACAAAATACTAATTGTGATATCTTTCCAAGTATTGCCAGATTCCCTAGGGGTTCTATCCTCTGCTTACCGACTAATTACTTTAGGTTCAATTATTTGTAATAAAAACACACACACACACATACACTAATTAATCGCATTTTTGTGGTTATGCTCGTGGGTTGGTTGTTCTAAATTATTAAACATCCAGCTTTACGTTGTTTGGCATCCCAATTATTTTCTTAATATTTATTTTTAAATAAAATAAATAGCATGTTAAGAAAAAAATGTCTTAAATAGAATTACACCGGCCCGGCGAAAAGGTGATTGAATACTAATTCAGCATTTCAAAACCTTTTGTTCGGGGCCTTCCAGTCAGTTCTGGAGATTACGTGTTATATCGCCACTGTGAGTGGCGGCTGAATACTATTGCCTGTTTCTTTTACTCCACGTCGGCGGTGTTAAAATATCACATTGTTTCCAGACCCTTATAATACTCGGGACAAAAATGTCACCCTGTCTGACGAAGGGGTTGTTGCCACCCAAATATAATTTGAAAGTAATGACGTCGTTTTAACCCATTGATCGCGTTCATAAATGCGCATGACATCTTTTATACGCGGCACTCTTTGGCTGCATTATAATTTACGACTTTACACTACGATTATGCAACAGATTAATGATTTGTTTTTAAAATATCCCCATGAACATAAACAAATATTTTAAATATGAATTAAGTATATTAATTATAAAGGTATACATATAAAATCAATTTAAAAAAAATATTATTGTTGCGCCACCGGGATTCGAACCTGGATCTCTTTCCTAACCGAGGAAGGTGCTTTATCCAACTAAGCTACAGCGACATTATTTTTAGCGACAATTTTCTAAATTGACTAAATAAACAAATATATAAATCAGAACCATAATTACAAAATAACGTAAACAAAATAATCCATGAGAGAACACAACAGTGTCCTACACCATCGCTACACTAGCGCCATTTGTGGTGATATTCATACGTACTAGAGTGAAGTGGTGATCTGCGCGGGCGCTGATTTCTGTGACATTCATACGTACTAGAGTGAAGTGGTGATCTGCGCGGGCGCTGATTTCTGTGACATTCATACGTACTAGAGTGAAGTGGTGATCTGCGCTGGCGCTGATTTCTGTGACTAATGCACACTACTTACACGTTTTTAAACACTGACATTAAATTTAACTCTATAGTTTGAAACGCATTACATTCTACACGCATAAACTGAGTTTGAGAATTTGAATAACTAAGGATGATACGAGGACTTTTATTATTTCGTATTTGTTTATAAGATGGTTAATAATTCTCAACAAATATCGATAGATGTTGGTAGGATAAAGATTCCAAATAATTGTGGTATGATTTTCACCGCTCCTCAGCGCGTATGTACGCATTAGTGGCGGGCGAAACAAGGCGACTCATATTTGAGTCACCCGCGGGGAATGGGTTAAATACAGACAAATTTTAATCCCGTCAAACAGCTCGAACGAATATAAGAAGGTCGTTATGTTTTATGTCGTAGCGCACATAATAAGGGTACTTATCTTATTTAAAATCCATTTAAATATGACTTACGTCATCATTTATCCACAGCCCCGAGTTCCAACCCTCTTGACTATGCTTCTACACATTTATCGGCATCGTGCAGAACTTAAGGCTGCCACCAGAGAAGTGCCTGTTGCCTTGTTCAATCGGTCGGTCCAGCGGGTTGAGTCACAAAGTCGCGTTGCAACATAAAACTAACAAGATCTTGAAATGAATATGAAACTATATAAAGAAGCCTTATATGTCTCACTCACCCACAACTGTATATTATATGTTTTTCTTTTATATACCACCTCGTGAATTTCGATTCCTACAACCCACTAACTTTGATTCCACGACTACTGCACACAAGATAAGCGGACACATGCCAACTGCACACAAGACAAGTGCACATAGTGATAACTGTATACAGTCAGATTATCACACTGCTGCCGTGACTTTGTATTAAATAATCTAATCTCACCTAACTTAATGTAACTTAACAAAAACTAGTTTAAAAAAGAGGTAACGTATATTAATCTACCTTACATAAAATTAATTTATGTGCACTTGTCACTGTGTGCACTTATATGGTCACCGCGAAACCTTTTTTAAAATGTTCCGAAATTTTCTAAAGTTACTTTAAAGGCATTCATCATTTTAAACGTTCTACTTTTAAAATTAGAGTATTGTACGTGAAACGAAGGCATTCTATTTTTAAATAACTTAAAAGCAACCCGAAATAAGAATATGTTTATTAATAAAGAAATAAATCAATACGTGTACGAGGTTTCTTAATTAAAACTCAATTCTTCTTATGAAATAATTGCGGGGATCTTTTGTCAGCAAAAGACAAGCAATTAATTAGGCCACCTTATCGAAAGGGCCAATCAGTGATCTGCTTGGCACTTAACCCCTCCCACTTAACCCCTTCCACGCCGCTGGTCAAAAGCGGTGGTCAAGTGTTGTTAAGAGTTTTAAGTCTTTACCGTTACATACCTAGTAAATAATTAAATACTAAAATAAATATTAAAAATTTCTACTCAGTTTTTAATGGATTGTCTAATATGGATTTACGATTTTGTAAAATTATCTACATATATAAAAATGAATGTTTGTTAATTCGTTTGTCTCGTATGCGTTCCTATACCGTTCATTCGGTTGCGATGAAACTTTGGTAAATTGTTGTGCACACGCCCGCGAAGGTTAACAATAGGTGGCGTACGAGTTGTTTCAAAAAATGTGTGTATTTCATATAGTTTATTGCCATGAAACTTTGGTGAGTTGCTATGCGCACGCCCGCGACGGTTTATGAATTAGTACAACCATTTTACAATGAGAAAGTTCGCCGAAGAAAGCGATCTGTGTGCCACACAGCAGTTTCATAGCAAACCATATGTCGTGAAATGTGAAATTCGGACTCGTTGATTGGCTATTTTTAGGATTCTCTGTGGCGAATTTTCCAAGAATTATCGCTTTTTCTGACGACTTCTTCGTATACGCACCAGATGGAAAAATAAAAAATATTGTGTTTCCAAAAGCACTTCAATAATCAGAATTAAAATACAAACATTTTCTTTCTTTGAGTGGCATTGCAACGCATGTAGGGTACTCGCTAGTTTATTAAAAAAATTATATTTTTAAACAAAAATTACAACATTTCAATGAATGATGTACTCTTCACTATTACTCAGGACTTCATCCCATCTTTCAACCAATTTGTCGAAGTCTTTTCTTTAAAAATCGGCTGGTCTGGTATCAATCCGCACGTCACGTTCTAAATTACCCCGTCAGATTATTTTACGCCAACGACGTTGCTGTCATGAACAACAGTACATTTTGCAATGCGCGCGAACTTCACAGTGGTTGGGTCGGTGTTTTTCTATGGTGTATTTGGAGATCTTGCCGGGCAATCGAAGTTGACAGATCTTGTCAACAGATGTGCCTGGTGGCACTGGCTTCGAATTCGAGAATCGAAAATACTTAATTAACAATATTTACCCCATACTTCCATATATTTTTAATTAAATATAATAAAAAAATTACTTTATCTCTATGAGATATCTGATATTTGTTTAATAACAGTGCCTTTGTAGGTGAAAATCTAGTAATTGTGTGTTCTTGGACATATTCAAATATTGGTAATATAATGTATTGGTCAAAATAAGAATATATATAAAAAATTGAAAATTATTGATGTTTGAATGTTAAAAAACATTTTATGGATAAAGAATATTGCTTTAAAATAATCAGATTCTCATAGTGACGACATATATGCTATTTAAAAAAAAGGAAAAATGAATTATCAAATTTGGTCCATAAATGGCGATGGTGTAGTGGTACTCGAAGCGAGTCCACATAATAACATATATACAAAATTAAAAAAGTTTGATAAATGTGGAGATTGAGGGGTTAGAATTGGTGATATATATATATAAAGTGATCACTTAAGCCAGCCGAAGATAGGTCGTAAGCCCTGTAATTACCCCATACTTCCATATATTTTTCATTAAATATAATAAAAAATAGCTTTGTCTCAAACACTTGGCTATTCAATCATTAGTGCACTGTAATTATAATAATTTGTTTGATGAACAATCTTTCCAGATATTTCCTTTTCTTATTTAATATAATAATAATATAAATATGATCTACTGACAATGATGTCATGAGCATGTTTCCTGGCAATTGATGATCAATGACGGATGATGAAAGCATCAAAGATGCAAAATACTTGTAGGTAATTATAATGATGATAATACATTAATATTTTTTAATAAACGAAAATATTAATTTTTATCTTCTTTTTTATTCTTTGTATTTCCATTTGATCACTTTGCAGATGGGACACTCTGTAATCTTTTTGACTTATTTTTTTTAAAAGAACAGCTGGAGGGGGGGAACCCTTTCCCGGGACCGGTTTAGAAGCTGGGGCTTCCTTGTCGGTCCCACTCATCAAAGCTAATAAAAAATTCGCGACTTTAATTCTATTACATTTTAACAATTACAAAACGAAAAAAGAGAAGATATTCAAGATGGTTATTAGTAATTAAGATTTTTTTTTTTAAACCCTTAAGTGCTGTTTTTATTCATAAAAAATCATATTACATAAATCCATAAAAAACATAGTATTATATACAGATGGAAAATTAAGGTGCAGTTGTTCAAGAGGGACAGTGGACGAGATACAAAATGGATTGAGTCACACTTAGACGGACAGACTAACGGAGTTACAAAACACAAAGCATGGAGAGTGAGAGGTAGGCGTGTAGGTGGAGTTCCACCCACGCGTGCCGGCCTAACTACCCACCTAAAGAGCTCTAACGAGTCACCCATACCCGAATTAATTCCTTATATTATTTTTCCATCTGCATGTAAAACTACGTTATATGATTTTTATGAATAAAGACAGCACTTAAGGGACGCTGAAGGGTTTAAATTTTAAAATCTTTGTGATAATTGCTAATAACCACAATGAATTTCTTCTCTTTTTTCGTTTTGCATATACTTTTTCTATCTCCCCATCACAATTAGAAAAAATATAGACTACTATAAATTTGTATATGAAGAAAACAAAATATGTACACAGTCTAACTGAAACATAAACTCTCGTATATACTCATTCTCTATACACGAGTCTTATTCTCAGAGAAGAAATAAATGTTAAATGAAATATATATATATCCTACTGATTATTTTTAAAATGTATTATATTTTCTAATATTAAAATAAAATAAATAAATACATTTAAATGTGTTATTGAATTAAAGTCGCGTATTTTTATTAGCTTTGATTAGTGGGACCGACAAGCAAGCCCTAGCTTTTAAACCGGTTTCGGGAAAGGGTCTGCTTTCTTATTGAAAAAAAAGTATGATAACAATTTTATTTATTTTGCTCTAGATCTGTCTTTGTTTATAAAAAACTATTAATTTCCCGTCACAGGTTTTATTTATATACTCGATTCATTTGCACATTTATTTTATAATATCATACAATATCGACACGTCTGCGAGAACCGGTAGTGACATTAAGGATCACAATCCGGTAAGATCTGGAGGCGGAGGGATTGAACCTGAGCATTTTCCCCTTTGCCTTCAGCCTTCGACCGGTTGAGCGAAGCCTTTCTTTTAACTCGGCGCGGGGTGGTAACGTGAAGAGCGCACAGCCCCGAGCTGACATTTGTGTGAGCAATAAGAAGTAAACTGCGCCCTCTTGGCTCCGAGGACCCTCAATGTCGGCAGCAGATATTAATCGAAAGCACCCTTGATTTATATCTTCATTGTTAACACTAACAGCGACACGGCTCACCGACCCCACTGCTCAAGCATCGGTATTTAATTAAATAATTTATTTAACAAACTATTTATTAACATTGGATATATTTGATCCACGTTTAACCCAGTAAAAATTGTCACGTGCCGTCAGCCGTGATAGAAAAAGCGCGTTAATATATTTTTTAATACTACAATATTCAAATTTACAAAACACTCCTTTGCCAAGTTGTCACGTATCGGATCTGATTATTGGGCATTCAGTAAAAGTAAATAGAAGACGTTCGCGGAAAACTTGGCACGACCAGGTAACAGGAAGATAATTTTGTTAAAAGCCTCATTCACTGACGAGCTTGTATGAAAAGACTGCAGCTGAGGCAACAATTGTGTGTCAAGACAAAAGAGTATGGCACTCTATCCTCTCTGTCTACCCCAGCGCGAAAACAGCGTAATGGGAAGTATTTGCGACTTATACTCAGTAGATGCTTCAATCAGCTATAAGCCAAGTTCAAAACCTTACAAATGTCATTCTGTTAGGAAACAGCATAAGTAAGAACTCATTTCTGACTCTGCCGAGTGGAATTTTAAATTTAATAGATAGTAATTGTATGGCTTATATAGAACGATAGATAAAAACAATGACTAGTAATTGTAGTAGTTATAAATGATGAATAATCCAGTAGAGAACTACACGTCACGCGGTAGCATCCAGAACTACGCAACAGATGATTGTACTGATACGCACAATTATAATATATTATGGATTATTTAATTTATATTTGAAACCAAAATTTTAAGTAATGCACAATTTTTTTGCTTGTATGCAGTGCACGCCCCTGCTTATACTTATACTCGTATATGATATACCTTCATTGAACTCATGTTTAGTGTCTCCCACCTTCCCTTCCCTCCACCATCACTAGCGAGCGGTCAGTCG
Organism: Eubasilissa splendida; assembly: GCA_031772225.1. Lineage (NCBI taxonomy): Eukaryota > Metazoa > Arthropoda > Insecta > Trichoptera > Phryganeidae > Eubasilissa > Eubasilissa splendida. Next base: position 6,433,501 of record CM062866.1, on the reverse strand, counting down.
ATCGGGGAACTTGAATCGGAACGATTAAACACTGTTATCACTGTTGTTATGAGTCTATGTGTCGACCATTGGCGAGAAAGTGATATAATTCCATATAGTCCACTGCATCCGGAGGTGATCGAGAGGACCCAGGAGAGGTGGAACTTGGTGAGTTCCTTTTTCCTATTCCTGTATTTTTGGCACCTACTGTGCGACTCCAACAGTAAGTAAGCAAGTAGGAGAAAAATTTACAATTGCTGTTTTAATGTAAGATTTTAGATAATTTTTATTTATTTAATTTAGCGAAAATACAATGGAAAAATAAATTTAATTTTTAAATATATTTACATACATACATGGTTTTTCTTTCGCTTACCTCTCCAAAAAAGAGACCAGCTCTTGTGCTTGGAGAGGGAGTTCACTACAATAATTGTATATAATACCTTACATATTCTATTCATTGTCCATTTGTGTGCTTCTGAAGTATTCTGTAATATTGTTTATTGTCCAATTATGTGTTTTTGAAGTATTTATTCAGTTTCTTTTTAAACTTTAAAATAAATAAGTTTTTAAGTTTCAACGCTGATAGTTAGCATTAGTTTTTACGTAAAACTAATGCTAACATCACACAGCAGAATTATTTTATAAACGTATTAAAAATATATATTTATTTATTCTTAATCTAGTGCATATTACAAATCTTGCACATGTTTAGTTAGTTTAATAATGAATTGTAAAAATGTCATTGAAAATCGTTGACTTCTGAGATTTGTACTTTTTCTATATTTTTTCTTTTCTCTTGATTTATTGATTACGTTCCAGGCCGATGTTGTATTTGACTATACTGAGAGATGAAATACAAGTGTATTTATGGAATATAACATTGGCCATGTGGCCGCCTCTGGCAGCTGCACAAATGTGTGCTCCTTTAACCATATTTTTCATAACATTCTCGCACACTTTGCGTGTTATTTCAGCAATTTCATTTCGAATATTATTCTACAGTATATGAATTATTGCTGTAGACCTTTTCTCTTAAGTACCCCCGCAGAAAATAGTCGGGAGCCGCCAAATAAACTCAACATTATCAAAACAACACGGCTTAAGTGGGCTGGCCACGTTCAACGATGGACTCAAAACGAGCAGTGAAGAAAGTGTTTGATGCAAAATCTATTGGTCTGAGGAACGTTGGAGGAGACAAAACTGCTATGGTTGGATGGTGTTACTTAGGACGCTCATGTTGTCAGTATCGCGAACTGGAAAAAGATAGCGGATGTCAGATCAGTGGGGCAGAATTTACTTGAGGACGTCAGAACTAGGGCTTGCATTACTGGTTTACCGGTATACTGGTAAACCGGTAAATCAACCAAAACGCACCATAGATAATTGCCGGTAATTATTTTAACGCGAATAAAGGATAGATACAGATATATTATAACGAAAGTTTATTGTAAATATTAAAAAATATATATATTCCAGTATATATACATATACACCATATAAAAATAAAGTTAAATAAATATACATATCTCTATATCATTAAAAACATTCAGTTGTAATATTATTTTATTTTATTTTAATTACAAATGTATATTAGGTGTATACAAAGTATGTATTCATACACGTAATGTATATTTTACATACATCAATAAGTTAATGGATAAATTAATAAGTTAATTATATTAACTCCTCACAGATACGAAAACCAAATATTATACAGTCGTAATTCAAAATAACCAAGCTCGATGTGGCATATACGTAAGTGATTATCCCATCTCCCATTACCATATCTAAGTAAAAACGAAAAGGATATCATATACGTATGTATGTATTTATATGACATTTTTCACCTGAAACGCATTTAGGTTTTAATCTAGGATACCGTTTTTAGTAAAGATAGCCACATACAGTTATACTTTAATCATCTAATCTACGTCTATTTTATTTTTCCTCTACCGGTAAATAACCGGTAAACCGGTAATGGGTAGAATTATTTACCGTTTACCGGTAATTGCAATTTGATAGTAAATTGCAAACCCTAGTCAGGATCCAAACCGCCATTGCGCCATTGATGATAATGATATGGGTATTATGTAATATTATCGTCGTACTCATTTCCTTAGCGACTAGTCTACTCGCCGCCAGATGGAGGCCTGTGTTTACGCTCAACTCATACTCTCATACCTTGTATTTTATTTTGTCGTTCGCTGGCACCAGGATCGACACCGCTGACTATCGCAAAATAAGCTGTGTCGTCATTCTAATCTTTCTTTGAAGTAGTGTTCTTCATCTTTAATCCTGTTTTACTACTAATATTGATTGAATCGCTGCATTCCGTTGTAAAGGTAATCTAGATCATCCGACAAGATCACAATACCATATACAAAATGTAGACAGCTTAAAAATTTAACTATGGAAGACATCTTGTGGCGTCCGCCACAATGGTCGACCGCCTGAAAACGCGGACCTGATCAGAAATGCGGGGAATCTCAAGCTGTACAGGGATTTCATCAAAACGGGTATATTAGGCAGATAGTGATAAGATCGTTTCAGCGAGAACGCGGACACTTTTCATAAGTCAGTTCTTAAAACAAACAAAATGTGCGTTGGCCTGAACCGTGTATGGCGTGACTCATACATCATTGTGTTTCTTCCAAGTCCCCTTCATGGGAGAGTGTACTCGATAGTTAGCCCTTTAATGGGTGTCCTGCACCCACTGGTTTCTTTACTTCCATACAATAACACTTGATTATCTGTTTATTTGTAATGTTGTTATATACCAGTATTTTGAAATAAATAAAGATAGCACTTAAAAGGGCGCAAAAAGGTTTAAATTTAATTAAATCTCTGTTCGTTTTCGCAATCTCTTACACAAGCTTTTGTTTTTCATCTCCTTTCTGTTGTGTTTATTAATTATACATTTCGCGTTTCTGTAGTACTGTGTGTGGAACCGATAAAATAAGTTGAAACTTCTACAATGGTTCCGGGAAAGGGTGGGTCCCCCCTTTCTAGCGCCCCTTTATATAGCTTAAATATTTGCCATTTAAAAATAAAATAGAGATTTGAACACGGAATACGTGTTGAGGTGGACAGATAACGCCATATGTGTCCAATGCGCCGAAGTTTCATAAGAGGTGATGCGAAATCATCACTGAAAAGTGTGAAATTTGTTTTCCCTATTCTGTGTCAATCAATATATTTTTTTTTAATGCAGCTTACCTTCAAATAAACCACGTAAGAATATCTTAAAGTACGTATTTCATTTGTTAAACACCAGTGATGTTTGTGCACACGCCATAACCTTCTATAATCTGGAATTTCTTAATCAATTAATTTGGTAGAACTACCCCTACCATCGCCGATAGCCGATCAGCCAACATTACACCCACCAAAGTATTATGTCAATATTCTAATTACTTTCAAACTAAGCTAAAATGCTTGCGGTCTCCTGGAATGAAGTTTGGACTCCCGATCACTGGATAATTAGGCGAGTGTCTTAACCACAAGACCAACAAGCACGTAATTAAAAAAAAACACCATAACATGGAAATATTTTCTGTTTAACCTTTCCCAAACCATGCAGTAGCACAGGTCTACTTCTTTAATTAAATCTGTAATATTTCAGTAAAAATACGCAGCATACACTTCATATTTTAGTTAATTTGAATAAAAATATTTACGCTTAGAAATTACTAGTGAAAAATCAATTATGTAAGGCAAATCCTACAAAAATAATTATTTTTAATTCATTCCGTTGTAAAATTAATACGTTGAGAAAAATACCATTTGCAAGAAATCACATATTAATTTCACAGTAAAAATAATAACAAACATAAGAATATAACGGTGTCTCTCTCTGACTAATTAAATGAAGATAGATAAAAACGAAGGTTGTATTATAAAATGCAACCTCATATACAGAATTTAATGAATGCTCCGAATTATAATATTAAATATATTTTTATTATTTAATGCTCAATACTTAAAGTAAATATATGGCATTATCCATTTTTTCACATTTTAAAGGCTGATAGAATTCTAATTTCTTATGGTAACACGAGTTGACAGCATGGCTGCGTACGAGTATTTTATATCACGGTACGGTAAAGGTTAAAGGTCGTTTATATTTTAGTATTGTACTGATATCAGATTTTTTTTCAAAATTAATCACAATTTCTTATAAAAATGCCTTTCTTTTCCCATTATTATTAAAGTATAATATATCTATACACAGGAGTATATTTTTTTTAATACGCTTTCGAATATATCACAGACCACCAAACATATAAACATGAACTAACGTAAATTCCTTGTCCCAATATTTTAATTTTGGTATCACCCACGTGATCACTTTGATACCATTTACGCAATCAAATAGCTTTGCGACATTTTTTAAATATTTATATTATTTAAAAATTCGTCTCGTTTACACACAGATTTTATTTTCGAAGAGTAAATACTTTTACTATTCCATAAATTATCGGATTTATGTTTCCACCAAAAATATGCGTAGAATGGCCCTCGTCCCGCACCCAATGTTCCAAACCCCTCTCCAATATGTTTACTTTATTTCATGGCTATTAATTTACTGATCTGTGGAATATAATATATATTTTAAACAAACTTTTTTTCCTCTTAAATGAAATATTATCTGAATTTTTCTTTTAAGGCTGTGCCTGAAAAACTTGGAGTAATTGTGTTATTCTGGCGAGAAGTAAGCAGGAGCAAAGAGGCTGGGCTCGATACTTAATTATCTCTTCATTTTGATGGACCCAGATGGGACACTGCGCCGTTTTTTTCAGTTTTATATATTTTTAAAACTTTATTTTACCCGTGTTGAAGGTTTCGGCATAACTGTATATTCGTCAAAGTGGACGTACACTAACTAATCTATAAAATTAATAAGAAAATAAATTAGTTATTGGATTGCAGTTAGGGGAGCGGGGGAGGTAGGTCACAGTCAAGACTTTTGTTCGGAATTGTCATAGCAAAATAGTCTTTATAGATGCACATTTCAAGCCAACTCTAATAGTTAAGTTTCACGTAAAACTAATGCTAACATCACACAGCAGAATTCATAAAAAAATATTTATTCATTTTTAATCTAGTGCATATTACTTATCTTGCACATGTTTAGTTAGTTTAATTATGAATTAAAAAAATTTAATTGAAAATTGTTGATTTCTGAGATTTGACCTTTCTCTATAGCCTCCTCTTGTACAGGGTGAATATAATGTTCCAGGCCGACGTTGTATTTAAATAACTAAAAGATTAAGCATAAAAATGTAACAGACTTAATCCACAACATTTTATTGACTAAATTACGAGTCGAAAATGTTAAAAGAATATGTCTAATTTCAACCATGTTAGAGATATAAGTATTTCAAAAAAGTAGTCATGCAATTATTTCGATTAATTTGAATATTTTACTGATTCTAAATTATATAATAAATACAAAGAATTAAAACTCATCAAATTTTAAGCGGATAGATTATTTTTTGTTAGATGATTTAGGGTCTGACGCAAATATATGAATTGATAATGGAACAATTTCGCAAATATTTATTTCGAAATACGCAGATTTCAAGCTTAACAAAATTTCAAACAAAAATATTTTCATTAGAAGAACACATTCTTATTGTATTACTTCACAATAAGAATGTGTTATACTGTTAATTATGTGAATTAATACAGTTGCATTATGTGTCCATAATTTAATAAAAATGAATTGATAATTCTAGCGTCTACTATCAGATTACTCAAAGGTATTTGTGATTCTGTAAAAATAAGGTAGATGGCTCTTTCAAATAATGGAACGATTAAATGTATATCAAAAAAGGTGCGAATGTAGGTTCGAAAATTTGTCGCTAAAATATTGTCGTAGCATAGTTAGATGATGCACCTTCCCCGGTTAGTAACCCGGTAGCGCAACAACAATATTTTTCGATAAAAATGATTTTGTATGTATATCTTTCTAATTAATTTTTTAATTCATATTTAAAAATATTTTCCGTAACAGTGCAGAATTTTCACCTACAAAATATTGTGACTAGGTTTGTTACATCCTGTATATAATGAACTGTTGATTTTGATAACGAATTCGGTTTCTTACATTCTAGAAACGGGAAAGGAATCTGTAACATGAAACATGTACATGTCACGTTGTTTCGTCTGTTTGAGAATGTTAAAAATAATAAAAATGTGCAAGAGCTGATTTCTTGTATATAAATATATTTTAAAATTCACCAACTGGGGCTGAAATATATACGGAAGTGATGCCAAGTGTTGCGTTGCCGCCACTGCTAATATTGGTTCAATGTTGGGGGAGTTTTATGAAAAATATTTGACAATGAAAAAAATCGAGAGAGTGTAAATTGTATTCTCGTGGTTACGTGTAAACACTGTGTATTTGTGATGTGTACCTACAGTTAACTGAGAAGGTAGGAAGGAAATTAATTTAAATACATTTATTTTAAATTTTTTAATTTAATTTGTTAGAATACGTGATTGATTATACTTTGTGTAATTAAATTATATTTTAATTAAGTTTCGTGACTTATCCAACATGTGATTTTTTACATTTATGGATACACCTTGGGGAGGCTTTCAACCAGCAGTAGATAGAAAACGCTGGTTGACGATGATGAATATTATTTTTAAAATGATTGTTTCCATTTATATGTAGTTAAATTAAAATTTTGAAATCAATTATTAAATATTTAAAAGAAGATAGTCACTGAAAATATTTTCGTTAAAAATTGTTGTTTGTTTTTAGAAATTTGGATTTTACAACGAAATTTTGAAAGTATTTTGGAGACATTGCCAGTGTCAGGTTAATCTATTGAGACTGGCATAGTATAACTATAATTTTATTAACTATTCTTTCACAGATAGAAAAATAAATAAATACAATAAAATCGAAGGTTAGGGAAATAATTGTAAAAAATCGGGAAATGATTGTCCAGATTTGCTAAGCTAATAAAATACTTCCATAAAAGCTTTGCGTATCCAACCTAGGTAGGTACCTATTTACTATGTGTTAAATAATAATTAAGTTCGATTCCCATGAACAATTTTGTGCAAATTTCTTACGTATAATATATTTTTACTGTCGTTACTGACTGGCTTTCACTTAGTTTTACATTAATATTAATATGAACATTATTTTTAACATTTCCATTTAAAGTTTCTTTAAAACCGAGTTTCATTTTTTAGCGTTTTCATATCCTAGACAAGGCAGGTTGGGTTTATTGAAATCCGAGCCGTATTGTGTGGAAGAGCGCATCCGCGCTAGCGCAACATTTCAATATTGGTGCTTTCAGTTTCTCTCAAGCTTTTATAAACAAACGGTAAAACAACCAGACGTTCTTCATAAATCAGTATTTCTTACAGCGATGCGACTGTCGCAAAAATGTGACGCCGAAATGTCTGCATCGTGCTGGAATTCTGCTAAAAATTAATAGATGGCATCTATTATATGTATGCAGTGTGTTAACAATGAATTAATTAATTCAATACGTAGATGTGCTGGACACATATGGACATCTAGTGTCGGACTTGAAAGTAAAGTACGCCTAGCCAAGCCGCACATCTAATCACGTCATTAACTTTATAATCGATCGTGTAAATTCTATACCGCCGTATAATTACGTGCAATATATGTAATGTATAATATTATTATTCATGTCAGCAAATGGTGATATTAATATTTTACACAATTTACAGAAGTTGTATGAAAGTAAAGTGAATTTATGATATTAATGTAAAATTCTATCAAAATTAGTCAAAGCAGAAAAAAAAAAAAGAATATAAATTTTATTGTATTACATATGTGACGTGTGGACGCTCATATTGACGGTCAGGGTTTTTATTCAACACATAAATAAATACAATATTCTTTCTCGAGAAAATGATCTTTAAGTATTTGTATTTAAGAATACAATTTTTTGTAAGATAGTCGTTTAATGCTCGAACATATAATTGATAGTTAGTGGACCTATTTATATTGCAGCGTCCTGGAAACTCAGTGTAATGTCATCGATTTACGATGCATGCTCTAAATAGCCTCGCGGAGAAAGATTTTGAATGCTGCTTACTACAATTGAAAAAAAAATTGGACTAACTGCGTTACTTTAGAAGGCATAGGTGTACTAGATAACGAATAACTACGAGAAAGTTCTGTAATTTAAATATATTTTTTATACGAATTTAATTGTCAGTTCTCATATAGTAGTGTTACTTTTCTGTGTACATCTTCTTCTTCTTATGCTCTATCCTTTCAATGGACGTTGGCTATCATGATTTTATTTACTAGTCTACAGTCGTCTGGCCAAACCATAGTCTCAGGTTCTTCAGCCATGATCTAAGTAAACAACGTCGTGTTTTATTTTATAAATAAAAATAAAAAAATTTGAAAAAGAAAAAAGAAATTGTAAAACGTTATATAAAAGTTAATTACTTTCATCCTGAACCACTCCTCGCCACTAATCCCTATATTTTAAGGTCAACTTTCGGGTTTGAAATGGATAGATTAATTTTTTTACGTTCCTATGTGTTGCGGACGAATTCAGGACAGGAAGAAATAGGCACTCACCATAATCCGGATTCTGCAGACATCTCTAAAATGTGGACTGTATATTTAACTCACTATTTCGTTAAAGGTTCAAAAGACAGTGTACATGCTGTTCCAAAAATTCTACCCAGAAACTTTTAGGGATACCGGAGGAAATTCGGATAACTATTTTTTAATAAGCTAAGCATTGTTTCAACGTAAGGTTCTTGAACCTAATGGCCTGTCATAAAAAAAATGTTTGTTTAGCATTTGGCGGTAGACAAAGATGCGAGACGTGAAAGCTGATCATTTCTCAACATTCTTCAGTATCGTCATTAATTTCAGGTTGCGTTGCAACATTTATTACTGAAAGAGCAGTATTTTAGCATGTTTGGATTGAAACTGAATGTGATGTCTATGAAATAAGGTTATGACAGGCGAACGCGTGTATGGGACGAATATGGGACTATACTTAGTGATGCACGTGAACGTATGATTGGTGGTTTGACTGGATTTAGATACTGGCCGCCCAGGAATGCAGACCTAATTTGTAATGGGACGAATCTTGTTTTATATAAGAAATTTATTCGGGTATTGGTGACACGTTGGAGATACTTAGGTAGGTAGTTAGACCGGCTTGCGTGGGTGGGATCTCCACCTATGCGCCTACTTCTCACTCTCCATACCTCGTGTTTTGTTAGTCTGTCCGTGTAAGTGTGACCCAATCCATTTTGTGTCTCGCCCACTGTTTCTCTTTTGGGAGTGTCTGTCTTGAACTACTGCACCTTAATTTTCCATCAATTTTCCATCTATATGTAAAACTATATTCTATGGATATATGTTATATGTTCTTAAGGGTCGTTGGAGGGTTTAAATTTTAATTTTTTTGCGAAAATTGCTAATAACCACATTAAATTTCTTATCTCTTTTCGTTTTGCATAAACTTGAATATGTTATTGAATTATTTATAATTTTTTTTATTAGCTTTGATGAAGCCTTAGCTTCTAAACCGGTCTCGGCAAAGGGTGCTCCCCACCCCCCCTTCCAGCTATCTTTTAATTGTGCGTGTGGATGGGTACGTCATAGAGAATGTTATAAGTGTGATGGACCGTGGGAGAATGCAGATTGTACTAAGAACTATTGTTATCTGTAATATTGTGATTTTAATTGTTACCTATACTATTGAGTATTATTCACGTTATCATTTCCATCGATATTCTTCAAGGAAGGATATAACTATTGGCGCAGCTGTAAATACCTGCTACCATGAGACATAACAACTGCACAGCGGAATATAGCTGGTGCAGTACACGGCACTGACCGTAGATTTTTTTTATTGAATTTTTTTTTGTTTGACGCGATAACTGCACACTTATATGCCACATAATTGAAATCAAGTCTTGCTTGTTTTATGATTAATAAAATTACATACGAACGAGACTGCTACAAAAAAATGTTACAACAGTTGTTATCAATAAAATCAAGAAGCTACAATAGATGGTATGGTTAAGTAACATTGGCCGACGTAGCACGCGCATGCAATGACGTGTCAGCATGTCGGGGAATTCCGACGCGTGATTTTCAATGATTTTTATGAAAGTAAGCTGCATTTTTACTATGTGAAAAAATAGTGATTGTGTATTTTGACTAAGAGTTAATGAATTACTAGCTGGAATTTACTATATAGAGCCTTCAACATCCCTGTATAATCTCTTCATCATCATAACTACAGTTTTCTTCTGTTAATATATGTTTTCTGTTTTAATCATATCGTTATTATTATAATCCATTTTCTATCTACTACTGAATGAAGGCCTTCCCAAGTGTCTCACTTTATTTTGTCCGTTATTGTTTGCTGCCAGGTTTTTCCGTAGAATTTGATGATTTCGTTAATTCAGCTGTTTAAGGCTGGCTTGATTCTTGATTGATTGATACTGCTTCCTCATCGCCAGCCTCTGTCGCCTGTCCTAGCTAAGGTCTTCTCAAACCCCTGGGTCCCGTTGTTCTGGCATTCAACTACCCAAGTCGCCATAAACTACGCTTAAAGCTATCTGTTATATTCCGCAACACTCCGTATTAAACAACTTTCAGATTTATACGCACGTATCTGTTCGTGACAACTCCTTTATAGTTCTGACTATTAATATCAAAACAATGAAATATTTCACATCGGGCGGCGATGTCTGCAGCTAGGGAGGCAAAAATACTCGATACAACCCTCGAAGCGAGCACTTCCAGAGGGTGGTTTGACCTGGGGTGGCTGTAAACAACACTTCGGTAAGCTCCCCCTATTGAAAGGGGTATTTTTTCGGGATGACCGCCGGAGAAAACCCGCCCTTGGCTAAGCCGCGCCATCGCCTCTTTGTGTCGCGAAATGAAATTTGTGCAGATATGCGTTTTTGTTGGTGGACCTCCGTCACTCTCGAGGGCTGCTGGATTGGATTGCTTACACAATGTGTGAGGGAAAACATTTATACATGTGAATAGGCATTTCGACCCCTTAGAATAACAAGGTTCCAAATAATATTTTGGGCTAATTTGAGTTATTGCGTGAAAGGGGTTCCGAATGCATTATTTTTTATTTCTTCTATACTCATCAACTCTATTTAATGGATATTGAAGAAAATAGCAAGAGTTGAAAGATCTAACAGCATCAGTTATTTATTTCAATTTATGCATCATTATTGTTAATTTAAATGATAATACTGAAAATAAGTTAACACCTTAAATCTAATCATATTTGCATACTCAAAACAAAATATACATGAATTGAAATTCAATCAACACTTTTGAGCTCATTATCTCAAAACAGTGACATTGTCAGATGGAACCTTGTTATTCGGAGGGGTCGATTTGTCGAAAAGGCTTTGGTCTATTTGTCCATACTATACAATATATTCAAATACTATACAGTATATTTAAATGTGTTAAAACTACTCTATTTAAGGAAGGCTGTATAAGCTTTAAATAATTATATTAAACATGCTACGGTAAGGTAAGTTGTTGCGATAAAAACACCTAACATTTGAACTTTTTAATATTTTAATTATCTACACGCACTTGCGTAAATAGTACGTCTCAGTTGTACACCTCGTAGTTGATTGTTGAAGGGTCAAGAGAAGCTCTGATGTGACAATTGAATATTTATTACAAGTATAATACAATGATTGGTACAAAGTATATAACTAGTATCGAAGTCAAACGATAACGCAGAAGAGAGGTCGCGCCTTGCGCGTGTCCTCTCTTTATCCCCGCATACACACAAATATTAACTTCACTTCCTCGATCCGATCCAAAGGAAATCAGGAGTAAAGCCTTAGGATACTACTCAGTGCCAAAATTTAATACCAAATTTGCTCAACGTACTTTCTTATTTTGTGCTCCGAGAATATTCAATAAATTGCCACTAGACCTTAAAGGGTCTAAAGTGATTAATGACTTCAAACCAAAAATAACAAAGAGGTTGCTTGTAAATTAAACTAATTTGTCATTTGTGCTAACCTAACTACCCACATATTCTTGTCACCGACTATTGTATATTACTGACAATAATATTTTAATAACTTTTTTTCAGTCTCTTTTTATAACTTCTGATTATACTTTTTTCACATAACTTTTTATAACTAACTTAACATTATACTTACTTACCTTTTAACATTTACAACTTTTAAAAACTGTACATGTAATTGATTTAGAACAGACTACGTCTACTAAAGCAATTACTTATATTTTTTCATATGTACTATTTATGCTACAAAAAAATAAATAAGTATATAGACATCCCGGTGGTGCGGCGCTCTGATACACACACATGTATATGATCTCAGTGATGTACTTAAGATTATAACGATGTATGGATGACATCGCGCGAGTACTGCCTGTTATGAATGCATGTGTGTGTGTAGCGGGTTTAAAAGGGTGACGCGCGCCGAGCGCGCCCTCTTTCTCTGCCGCTTGTCTCCGTGAATAGGTGTGTATTATTGTACCATAACAGTATTATTGTAATAAAGATTGTAATTGGCACCTGACGAGTTTCATTATTGGACTACCAACTTTGGGAAGAACTGAAATCTCAAATACGTAACATTTACACATCAAGTATTAATAATAAATAAAAAAAATTACCATGGTTACTACGGCGTAATTAGTAACGTAGTATACCGTTTATAGAAAACTCCGGGTTCTAGTCCCGGTGGTAACTATATTTTTTATATTTCATCTGTGTATCTTTCTAAGTAGTATATCTAATTTGTTTTAATTATCGAGAAACTATTAAAAATCTTATCTTCACATTAAAAATTAATATATAATGATATTTAAATAAAATGCCCGGCGCTATCTACAGATTCATTCTAAATTTAAAGTTGGTTGTTTACCAAAAGTCACTCTAATTAAGTTACTTACATATACATACAGTTATATACATAAAGTTACTTACATAATAAAATCTGATCGTAGTTTTAATACAGGTCTCCCGTTTCCACAGCTACCAGCCTCTTGCGCTTTCAATTTTACCCAATTGATGATTTCTGTGAACGGATGCAGGACTCAATTCCATCGTGTTTCATTATCATTAAACGATATATGAATAATGAACAATTTTTGCAAAATATTATAATCTGGAAGTTAAAAAATATCTTAATACAAATTAAAAGAATCAACCAAAAAGATATACAGAAAAAATCTATTTTTGTAAAAATATTTTAGTTGCACAAAAAAAAATTGAAATTGAAAAAAAATTCATAAATCGAACATTTAGAAAAAAAAACTTAATTTAATTATTATTATTATTGGTATAAAAGAGCGAGGGTGAGGTGAAACATTTAATAAAATAGTTAACAAAATGAAGTGTTACAATTGGGGAGAAATAATAAAATATCTTAAATATAATTCGTACAACGTTAAGCGTATAAAATTAATTAAATTAAATAAGCGACAGAAAATTTTCACATGGGTCTATTTATAAAAATCTTTTTCATATCAGGATTTCACCTACATAATGGCCCGTGTCCACGGCAGAGATTTTTACGAGATACAATTTTGCTTGGAGACAACTCTCAGATTTTGTAGTCCCCGTGTACACAACATATTTCAGATATTTTCTGTTATAGTATACGTCAAACGTTAAATGTAAGTGCTTTGACCATTAATATTTCGTTTGTCTGTTGGGTAAATTAGAAATATCTCCAGCAGCAATTAAATCGGAGTAAATGTTTGTAATTTAATGATTTTTTTCTTATCTAACTTTAAGAATAAATAACTTTGGGTCGAGTTTTGGATAGTCATCTACATGTATTTGAGGTTCTATCTCTTTCTAACAATCTCAAACTAATCTCTGAGATTATCTTCAGTTCAAAATCTGAATACATGTACATGATTTTGAAATTTATCTCAAGTAAATCTCTAAGATATATCACATGGACTATGACAGTTGTTTAATAATGAAACTTCGCTGACATAATAGTTGTTTAATGATCTCTTCAGCGAGTGCTTTGTCGAACCATTCTTCAACTCACTCTTAATAAATATTTATACCTCTCATCATACATCGTTCCCAGAGGAGAAGATAAAGGTTCAGACTCCATGACGTAATATTATAGTACACCCTTTTCTTTGTTGAATAAAATCTTTATTGTGTTTTGTGTTTGTCTCGGAGACAACAGCCAAGTAAGAGGAAATAATACTTCGTAGAATTGTTGCAGTTACATATATTTTTAATATCCCGACTTTGACCCGGAACACACTGGCATATTAAGAGTGTTTTATTTTTGAAGAGTAAATTTAGTTAAAAGTTTTAGAAACTTTTTGCAAAAACTATGGCAATACGTGCCCTAAATCAATTAAATTATAAAAGATCCATTCAATCTTAAAGCAGTTCTTTAAGAAAAAATGCCTAAATATATTGTAATTATCACCAAAAAAATACTATATTTTTCGCGATAGAATTATCTTTGGTCCACTGAATCTCGAAATATTTATAGATAAAAACTATATATTTTGTATATATATTGATTGCAAAAGGTTCAAACAGAAATTATTGACTTTCAAAAATAAATATTTTTGCATTATATCGTTTTTTGTTACTACAACTACTAGCCACTATTTTAATCTATCGTTATATTCAAGCCATACAATTGCTACCAACTGAATTGAAAATTCCCCTCGGCAGAGTTAGAAATGGATCAGCTGATCCATGCTGTACGAAGTCCTTACTTATGCTGTTTCCTAACAGAATGATCTTTGAAAGGTTTTGAGCTTGGCTTAGAGCTGATTGAAGTATCTACTTTCTTATTTACTGAGTCGCTAATTTTACTACCTTACTAAACGTGTTGTTAACATGATTGTTTTTTGCGTTTAAGGATAATGCATTTTGCCTAAATATGTCGGTTAAACGAAAGTTCTTAAACCTACCTGTAGCATATAGTATATTATAATAAAATGGTAACAGCATAACCTAGGTCTATACCTATTGCACGCCACTGTGGATAATATATGTATCAATTGAAAAGACAATAGAATATAAGTTTAAAAAATGTTGAAAACATGTTTGACTGACATAGTGAAAATGGTAACGCATTTTTTTTAGAAAGAAAGTGGTTCAGGTTTGAATCCCGATAGCAACCAAATATTTTTTCAATACATAGATTTCTAATCGATTAATTTAATTTGTATTAATTATATCATATTTTTTGATAAAATAAAACACCTCCTGGCAGTGGCGCAGTACGCTAGTGTGACGTCATGACAGTTTACTACATTACCGACTCGGCTGGGGGTGTTATTGAGTAGCCTCAGTGACTAATTGCATCAACAACAACGAATATTCAAGCCAAGGTCAGAGCTGATCGACTTCCTTCACCCAGAACTATTCCAAATAGAATTACGACACCGTACCGTAGATACTGCTCTATTATAGACATGGTCAAATTTATCTGAAGAGAAAAAAATGATAATTTTGATTATGCAAAATGTTGCTATTTTTAAACGATTAATTTAATTCAAAAAAATATTTTTTATTACCTTAATTTATAAAAAAAATGCTTTTGCATTATTCTGCTCATTCTGGTGGTAATGTTCTGGTATCAAATATTTTTTCTGTATCTAATTCTAATACATTTAATCTTTTACTTCGGTCCCTCATGATTGAGGACCGCAATCTCTCGCAATCTTGACTATGCTCCTACACTTTTCTCGGCATTCCACAGATCTTAGCTGTCACTAGAGAAGTACCTGTTACGTTTTCCACTTAGTCGGTCTAAAGGGTGGGGGATCTTTCTCTTCCTATGCATATTTAGACGTGATCTACCACAACAAACTTCTCCAAGCCATCTTCCCATCTCGAAAAATGCCTAAAAAATTGAAGGATTCATCTCAGGCTGCAGGTTGAGAAGAACTAAAGATCAAGGACAAACTCTCAATCATTTGCATAATACTTTTAAATTGTTTTAAAATAAATATATTTGCTTTTGTTTAAAATGATTGCAATCTATTTAAACAAATAATAGATATCCCATAGAGACGAAGCTAATTTTTATATTTAATGGAAAATATATGGAAGTATAGGTATGTTAAGTACGACGTGTCTTCGGCTGGCTTTAGTGATCACTTTACATAAATATATCGTTCACCATTCTTACCCATCAATCTCCATATCTATCAAATTTTTTAATGTTGTATATATGTTACTATGTGGACTCGCTTCGAGTTCCACTACACTATTGCCATCTATGGACTAAATTTGGTAATTAATTTCTC
This sequence comes from Eubasilissa splendida, assembly GCA_031772225.1. Lineage (NCBI taxonomy): Eukaryota > Metazoa > Arthropoda > Insecta > Trichoptera > Phryganeidae > Eubasilissa > Eubasilissa splendida. The sequence continues at coordinate 6,417,216 of CM062866.1, read as the reverse complement.
TGAAACAGCATATATGTCACAATGAGAATCTAATATTCTTTATCTGTAAAATGTTTTTAACACATTATAAAACATAATAAAAATTGAAAAATTATAATTTTTCAATTTTTATATATTTTCTTATTTTGACCAGTATATTATAGCAATATTTGAATATGTCCACACAATCACTAGATTTTCACCTGCAATGACACTGTTATTAAATAAATAATAGATATCTCACAGAGACGAAGCTTTTTTTAAATATTTATTGGAAAATATATGGAAGTATGAGTAATTACAGGGCTTACGACCTGTCTTCGGCTGGCTCAAGTGATCAGTTTATATAAATATAACGTTCATCATTCTCACTATCAATCTCCAAATCTTTCAAATTTAGTCGTTACTATTTTTAATATTTGTTTCATAATTACGAATTATTTTGCTTTTGTTACACAGTTTGAGGTTTTTTTTTTTTTTGATATGTTTATTTAATAATCACGTTTTCCGATACGAATTGGTACTAGGTCCTTTTCTGATCAAAATAAGCCTAACAACTGTGGGAAATCTACAAAGAATATTTGGACCTCTGATGTAAGAACACTGTAGGGTTGAAATTGAAAAAAATTGAGGCCACCATTCAAAACACTCGGCGACAGGGCGTAGCGTGTGTCACAAACTGCTTGTTTTTCGGATGAAATATTATTTTCCATAAATATACTATATTCATATTTCTTTCTTGTAAATTAATATCGAAAATAAATATGTAGCTTATTTCAAAGATAAGGTTTTGTCCAATAATTATAGAGAGTTAAATATTATAAATAACCAAATCCTCTTTGCAAATAATCACCTTTTCTATTTGTTTTCACATTAGTTCCTGCTTTGTTTCCTGAAGAAGATAGCATATGTATCGTAACATGTTGAATAATATGTAAATAGTGGTTTAAACTAAGTATTTTGTTTTATTTTTTATATAAAATGAAGACACACAATAATTTTGCAAATATTGAATTACTTCTCGAAAGTACGACCCTTAGTAAACTAATTTTACTCTGCGATATCCGATTGTATAAATAAGAATCGATAGTTAAATATGGCGGACTTTTCGGGATGACAGTTCGTCCGATGATGATATCGTTGTGTAATATACACTATTACACATAATACGAAAAAAAGTCATCACCAAAGTGACAGATATCGGACGCTAGGCGAAAAAATCCATAGATAATGCATAAAATAAAGTATATTTCACGATTCCAATCATAGGCCTTGGTAAAACGTTACCTTAAAGTTGCTAATGTTTACACAATCGGCCCTAAAAAGATTTATATAAAAAAATCACTTATAGAAAGGATTAGATTATTAATTAGTCTTGTAAAATAGTATATTTTTATACCTACACTAATAATTCACTAGTTTTACAACACTCTTACTACATATATATATATATATATATATTTATTCTTTCTTGAATTAAATAACACCACAACAGCATGAAAAAAACTGGGTACTTTAACACAGTTGGAAGTCTAGCAAAGTAGTCAGGACAATGCTGTCTATATCAGAGATGGAGTCTACTCCATCCCATACAATAATATTATACTTAATAGCAATATAATTGTATCTTATGTTTATCATGTTATTTTATAATATATTCACCTCTGTTATAACAAAAACATGTATGTCAATTAAGTCTAATAAATAAATAAATAATTACTGCAGCATTATTTTATTTTAAGTCAACGATGAAGAAATACAATACTATTAGTAGTGCATTGATATGACAACAATTAAATGAAAATATCTATAATATAAAATCTTAATATGATTGCCTTTAAACTGAAAGTATATTTCAATATTATGGTGTTTATTTTTAAAATCCTCACTAAATAAATATCTGCAACATTTATAAGAAAAATTGATGCAAATCAGCACGAACATCGTACAAGAGGAAGAGATAGATTGAGACTGCCATTCAGGAAGAAATTAGGGATGTACAATGCGAAAATTTTCAATGAAACGCCAGATGATATAAGAAAGGAGGAGAAATTGTATAAATTCTAAATTAAACTAATTAAATATGTGCAAGACAAGTTATAATAAAAAAGGATTTACCACAGACCAGTAAATAAAGTGTACATAAAGGAGGGTGGTTCTGAACAATATATATATTTTTTTTGTAGTATAAATAGTACATATGAAAAATAAAGGTAATTGCTTTAATAGACGTAGTCTGTTCTAAAGCAATTACCTGTACAGTTTTTAAAAGTTGATGATTTTTAAGAGTTGATTGAAGTTGTACATATTTAAATTGTATTTAAACTCAATTAAGTGGTTAATAAAATAAAGTTAACAAATAAAAATATGAATTTTAACTACAAAATTAATTTTGCTAATTTAAAAAGTAAAGGGTAAGGAGGAGAGGGAAATGGGATGCAACATATATTTAAAAAAAAAAGTATATATATATACACGCATGTATATACAATTTCTGTTAATAGCTATTAAAAAATTGGCATAGTTTAATTTTAAAGGGAAGCGATTTATCGTTGAAAATGTCCAAGTTATTAGAAGAATTTACGGTACTATAAGCATAAATCATGCGTGTTACTATCTGTTTGGGACATATATTTATGCTTGATCGAAACTAATGTACTGTGCCTTCTACCTCCCCTCCCTTCCTCACCTGCTACCGCGTCAGTCGATCAGCGGCCCTGAACCGGTGCGGTAACAAGTAAATTTCGCAGTATAACAAACGAGTGAGACGTGTGTCTAATCCAGTGCAATCTGAAGAAACTAGGACCTTGAACGGAGATTGTGTTACAAAACCTAAAGTTACAGTCCACCTAGGAGGTGCCAGAAGATCGGAATTGTGGTGAGTGGAACCTCCTTCCGTTTAGCCAGGGTGTGTCTCGGCATTCTATGCTTTTACGCAACCACTGATCTTATTTGTTTTTAAATATTCTCGTAAATATATTTAAAATTGTAACTTTTGACCAATAAATTATGTTGTCATTTATTTTTTTTAATACTTGTATAATTACTTTATAAATATTCATTGAAAATAAATATATTAAGTGGACTACTTTAGAGGGACCACCGTGCTCTCGAGATCTTAAGGGCGGCCAAATCCCACCCTCCCGAGTAGTAAATATATATTATATTTATAAATAGATCAGATTGACTAATTGAAATACGAGTTATTTTTTCCATTTGTTCTTAGATTGTTTTATTGAGCTGTTCTGCCATGTGTCTTCGAATTTATTGATCAATACTTACAACGAGATTTCATCCCTTATGGGTATATTCTTCACGACATAGGCTCAGTTTAAAAACGAAATTGTATTATACATGGTTAATAGCCATTCGAACATGTAATGCTCAAACTTCGTTGACCTTGAAATCTAAGTACTTTTTTTACGTGATGGTTTTTAATATCTTATTACTCTTTTAAAAATTGTCAAATTATAATATAATTTTTATTTATAATTTCTCTACCATAAAAAAGGGTTTCTGTAACATGATGTTCCACTAATTGTCTTAAAATGGTTTTACATCGTTAGATACCTTAATGTAATTGTTCGGTATTTATGACAGATTCACAGATCGCCGATGGTCGTGCGCGTGTGGATGCGCCATTAGGTTTACTATACTTATCTATCTCCCTTTACCTTAAACCTCAGAGCACGACTTTTCTGTATGTATTGTCTATGAACATTGAACTATCAAAGAGTATGAACGTCCTGCTTTGTGCTCGCTACACTGATCTGTTATTGTACACTGTCACTAGTGTGTATTCGGTATCTCGCGGTGCATGCCGAAACAGCTGTTGTATGTTCCAGTGCTTTGTACAAATCAGCAAAGAAATTTCCTGAAGTTCAGAAGAGCTGTGACTACAGCAGAGAAAATCCAGGTAAGTCGTACTTACTGGTTGGTCCTCTAGTCTTTACTGTCTTCTCCCTATACCAAATTCCTTTTACCCTTCCTACATCCCGTTTCCCAACCCCTTGTATAAATAGTAATATTAAGACTATCTATTAGGTTGATGATCTGTATACCTATTAAAAATAAACAAATTGGTTCGAGAACTGATCCGGAAACCAGGGCCTGGTTACCGATGGTTATTTTTGAGAGGATGACAAACAGTAATGGCAGACAAGGAGATAAGGTAAACACAATATAAATGAATACTAACTATTTACATTAAATCTATTCTTTTTAAATTACAATGGTCGATTGAAAGCAGGTGTTATGATTTACGTGGTGGAAACGGACCTCATACCAGATGATGGTATCGAGGAGGGAACCGGCAAAGACATGTTAATTTCGGTGTCCACTGGCCGCGTTCGTTGGTCGTAGGTGTGCGTTTCTTCAGCTCGGTGGGTGTAGTTGTGCCGCTTGTTGCTACGGACAACTCACCAAATAATTACATATCAGTAACGTTAAAATGATTCCCCTCAATCGCGTTTCTTATTAAAACATAAATAAAAATATGAAATCTCGATGGCGAGATTATTATACTGCTATAGATACGACATTTTCTCATCATTTAAAATCGACCAATTTACTTTATTTTTCAACTTGTGAGCAGAAATTAATTACGGAATATTTGGAATTATTAATTATCTTTTTCTTTAACTTTTCGAGTTGCTATTTTCCAGAAAGTAAATTAAGATCTTTCTCAATTTCGAAAATCAATAAGATTCCCATTATTTAAATAACCCCTTCGTCATTTAAAAGTCGTTTCATTATATAACTACAAAGATTATTAAAGAGATATTTTCAAAATTTAGCTAATGGGGGTGTCAGGTAATATAAGATAAGGGTTGCCTCTTTTGAGAAAGGAAAATAGTTAAATAATCTCTATTAGATTTATTTCTTACTTAAATGTTAAGAGATCACAATTCGATTTCAAGTAGTTGAGAGCCTCAGCTGTCGTATTATGTTTTGAAAAATAAATATAATATTATTAAAAATATATATTTTTTAATGAGATGTCCAGAAATATATTAGATCCTGCATCTCATAATGCATGAAAGGAACATAATGGATGGAGAACCTGAAGATAGCCCATTAAATATAGTGATTATAGCTAACATAGCAGTCAACGTCCATTAAACATATGAAGATGATTGATTTTTAAAATAGATTAACGTTATGTAAACTAATAATTTCATTATTAAGGAGAACACATTCTTATTGTAAAGTTGTAATTATTTAGAGCATATAAGAATATTACGTGATATTTTAAATATGAATTAAATATATTAATTAGAAAGATATACATATAAAATCAATTCTATCAAAAAATATTGTTTTTGAGCCACTGGGATTTGAATCTGTATCTCTTTTCAAACCGGGGAAGGTACATTATCCAACTATGCTACAGCGACGATATTTATAGTGACATATTTTCGAACCTACATGTTACCTCTTTGATATTAATACATTTATTTATGTTTGTATTAATATCAAAAAGGTAACACATAGGTTTGAAAATTTGTCGCTAAAAATATTGTCGCTGTAGGATAGTTGGATAATGCATCTTCCCCGGATTGGAAGAGATCCAGGTTCGAATCCCGGTGGCGCAATAACTATATTTTGATTGAATTGATTTTATGTGTATATGTTTCTAATTTATACATTTAATTCATATTTAGAAAGATATACATATAAAATCAATTTTATCGAAAAATATTGTTGTTGTTATCGGGATTCGATTTTGGATCTCTTCCAATCCGGAGAACGTGCTTTAACCGATTATGCTATACCAACATAGTGCGCCTCCTATCGGATTATTCAAAGGTATTTGAGATTCCGTAAAAATAAAGAAGATGGCTTTCAAATAATGGAACGATAAATGTATTAATTTGTAGTGCAACGCATAGGTTCGAAATTTTATAGTCAAAGCACTACGTTGGTATAGTGTAATTGATTAATGCACGTTCCCCGGATTGAAAAAGATCCAGGTTTGAATTTCGGTAGCAAGAACAATATTTTTGATAAAATTGATATTATATGTATATCTTTCTAATTAATACATTTAATTTGTATTAATAAATTCAAATATTACTACTTACATAATTACTTGAAAAAAATATTATTAAATAATATAGTATTATTTAAGCTAGTTTTTAATTTTGTTCCTACCCCTTAGTCCGTTCCCAATCAGTACACATTGCTTCTTTGGCTCTAGTGGTTGTTTTTGAATTCGAGGATAGGAAGTGTTCTCGTGTGATTATTCGGGTTTGATCACTAGTTCATATATTGCTGTTATTTTGGTATCATCATCATAATCATCAGAGTTTTTTGTGCTGTGGCAGTTTAGTACATTGGGTGAACTTCCGGGAAATCAGAGAGACGGCTTCATTAAGCAGGTGAGTCGAGCTGTTGCCGATCCTGGTCTGCTACCCTTATCTTTTTAGATTTCCTATTTTCCATTCATATAACCCTTCTGATTCCATCACCCACCTCTGTGACCGACGCAAGTCGCCGATGGTAGTTAGTATATGTCAATAACGACATGCAGGAAGAAAGAAGAGAATGATAATAATGTAATCAGTGACTCAATAAATTCCTGATCAAACTATAATTACGCACTCCATTGTCCTCTTTTTTTTTCCTCACTGTAAGCCAAGATGAATACTTCAACATGTTAAATACTAATTAAATATATTAATTAGAAAGATATACATATATCTCTTTCCAAACCAGATGAGGTGCATTATACAAGTATACTACAGCGACAGTACTTTGGACGACAAATTTTCGAACCTATATGTGACACTTTTTCAAATTAACACATCTACCGTTCCATTATGTAAAAGCCATCTACTTTGTTTTTACCGAATCTCAAACACCTTTGAGTAAACCGATAGCAGACGCCAGAATTAACCATTCATTTTTATAAAATTTTTGGACACATTGATACAACTAATATATACTAATTATACTACAATATTTTTCGATAAAATTGATTTTATATGTATATATTTTTAATTCATATATTTAATTAGTATTTAAAATATCACAGACCAATGTTCTGAATAATTACAACTTCACAATAATAATGTGTTCTCTTTAATAACTTAAATACGTACCTGAATTTGCATTTACTCTTTTTCTAACAATTTTCTAAAATCTGATATGATAGTTAAAGTGATATTTTTCTACCATATAATTTATGTATTTATTTCTATAAGTTTCCAACCATGAGAAACATGTAAAATACGTAGATGAATTGTTATTGGTGCCGTTAAAAATAAAGCCTAAGTTATTTTATAGTTTGGGTTATTTTATGAACGCCAATAAAGTATTTTTAATTATTTTGGAAATTGTAAAATAGGCAGTCCCTTGTTCGTGCGCCGTTAAGCAGTTTCTCCGCGGACGCTTTGACTAAGTTCTATTAAACATTTTCCACGGTGAAGTCGTAAAAACTTTCAGCAGGTAATATGGAATACACCATCAGTATGCCGGGGGAATATTCCCAATTATAATGGGGGATCTATAATTTTACCGATTTACTTTGATTGTTGAATTTGCTCAAAGTTTGCACAACTAAACGGTTTCGAATTCGAGTCAAACATTTCAAATTTAGTCGGCGAATATTTGTCATCATAAGCCGTATTATATCCGCTGTCGGATGATGGCCCCCCTCTGTGCGTTGTTATTCGCTGCCGCGTATTTCTGCAGAGTATAATGATTTTGCGAGTTCTGCGGGGTTTTGGCTTGTCGGCTATTTAAACAAATAATAAGACAAAATACTTTGTTTAATCGAGTATTCTACATGTTTCGATACCTATGAAACAATGTACACTGATTATTGTATATTATTTGCATATACAGGGTGGCCCAAAAAGTGAGAACATCTCGTAACACACGAGTTATTTCAAAACATAATGTATTTTTTTTTGCACTATATTTACCTAATCAGAAATCATCAAAACACCCCATATTGCATAATCTACGGGTATAAATCTGGGCTGTGCGGTGGCCACATGCCTGGCTCGGTGAAATTAACATTCTCACGACGAAGAAAGTTGATTGTATTTCTGGCTGCGTGAGATGAAGCTCCGTCCTGCTATAATATCCAGTTATGCTGTAATGTCCAGGCTTTGTTTTGAAACACTTTGATCATTTTCCTAGCACCCCAACGTTTTTCAATTCGCAAATTTTTGATCAGAATACGGTCTTCTGCAGTGATTTTTGTCATTTTGGGCAACAATTTGAAAGAATCAAATATAAACAATGGGAAAATTAATAATCAAAGATGGCGACCGGAAATTATCGAAATAAAACGTAATATAGGTAAATAGGTAAGTAAGTAAATGAGTAAACTATTGATGCTATTGTTGATATAGTTAAACTAATTTTGATGTAATTACATCACATTTCACGAAGTGTTCTCACTTTTTTGCTGATGTTGTTTTAAAATAACTAGAAAATGAAAAACAATTTTTTAATTTGGTTTTTATTTATAGATTACTTGTTTTATTACAATTATGTATAAAATATGACATTGGTCAAGTAGCATACACTTTCAGCTGTATTTTTCATAACATTCTCGCACACTACGCGTGTTATTTCAGCAATTTTATTTCAATTATTGTCCTGTAGCATCGGAATTGTTATGGGCTTATTGGTGTAGATTTTTCCTTTCAAGTACCTCTAGAGAAAATAGTAGGAAGCTGCTGTCAAATCAGGCATATCACGTGATATGCGGCCGGGAAAAATTTCTTGCAATATTTCAAGCGTAGCTCGGGTTGTGTGTGAGGGACACCGTCCCGTTTTCACCACATATATTGCAGGTCCAATAGATCCAATCGGGCTACCAAAAAGTTTTGTGATACCGATCACCATTGATGGTTACAGCATTGCCATTATTGTTTAAATAATATATTTTAATGACTTAAACACGTTGTAATCAACTACTTTCTACGACTATCAAAAGTGAAACTGAAAAAATGTCTGACAAACTAAAATGGCGACCAAACAAAATCGACCAAGAACATAATATTCACTCTGTATTATATCGACTTCTCTTTACTGTTTTCTTATTCATACGTTTTTAATAATAATCATATTTTTTAATAATAATAATTATAATTTTTAGTTTTTTTTAATGAAGATCCGATTTGCCATAACGATAATACATAATATATAATACATTAAAGTTACGAAATATTATTTACGTAAATAATTAAAAAGTTCACACTTATATATAAATATAAACGAAATATAAATACTTCAGTCACGGCCATTATTGTATCTGTAGCTATTCTGTAGGCGTTGCCATTCTCTGGTCAGGGAGCCAGATTTTCATTAGAGCGCCGCTTGCACCAGGTGCTGAGCTCCAGCCGCAGCTTTACGCCCGCAACTGTCTTAGAAGCGGAACGTATCCATGTATACGGCCTTCGGCAAACATTGTAGACGCGCTGCAATAACGCGCCAATCCGAACAGTATTCTGTATGAGTTGTTGTACTGAACTCGGAGACGGTTGTACGTCACTTGCTTGTATTTCGACCAGAGCTCGCAGGTATACATCCTGGTGATGAACGATATAAACAGGATGCTCTCCACCTCCTTACTGCATCGGTAGAAACGCCGTGACAGCATATTTGCACGAACGCTCAACGGTCTCCTCTGTTCTATGTCATCACCTTATGTTATGTTCTGCGAACTGTGTTATCATAGATACATTGAATTATTGACTTGTTCCAGCTGAGTTCGATTGCCATGAATGTCCATTGAGTTAACAACTTCGAGAACGTATAGTTCTACACAACTGTTCATTTTTTTGAATTGTATTTCTAGAAAGGATTCTATTTATTAAAAAAAAAAATCTTATTTTTTCTTCCGTCATGTTATTTACATATGGTGACCTCAATCAAATGAGACTCGGCTTGTAACGCTCTGTAATAAGCGTATTTATAATATGATGTTTGTGCATGTATCAGCGTGCCAGCACCGCCGGTGTGAGATGTATGTGCGTGTGTGTGCGGCGGGCTTAAGAGGATGACGCGCGCGGAGCTATCGTTTGGCTCCGTGACTAGTTATACACTATGTATCATAAAACTGTATTATTCGTGTAATAAAGTATACGACTTGAGAAGTACTTATCACGCAAGTACGTAACAAATAAATGTATTGTTCTATTGTTGTGTATGCGGTATATCCATTTATGACAGAGTAAATAATGAAGAAATAAGGAAAGAATGTAAAGCTGATCTCAGTATAGTGAGTAAGATTAAGAAAGAATCACTAAGTGGATTGGTCATATGGAACGGATGAATGAGAACAGAATGATAAGAAAGATATATGACGCTAGTGTTATGTATGAGAAGAGGTACGAATATGGATGTCAGATATTGCATGCTTTATCCTTTTTGACATGTGATGAGACATCTAGACAAGTGCGAGATCTTGCACTTTATGATAAAGGGTAAGTTTCATAGATGTGGGAGCCTAGGTAAAAGGAGAACGTCATTGCTGAAAAACCTAAAATAATGATTAATCGGAGATTTTCCATGCCACAATGACCTAAGTGATGTTAGCCAACGTCCGTTAAAAAACAATGTTAAAGATTAATATTTAATTATACTGAGATATCCACAGGTGTCGATATAATTATTTTCTTTTTTTTTATCTAAAAATATTTTTTTTATTATGTTGCCAAAACACGCTAGTAACCGGGAAAACAACAGCATTACCGGTACGATTATTGTGTTTGGGCAGTAACATATTATTACTGCTTGGTGATACTATCAGACCTGTTTCGTTTTAAAATCAACAGGTTCGCATGCGGGGCTGGAACAAATCAAACAGAAATCAACCCCATAAATTTCACCCAATTATTATGGCGTTTCTAAATTGTTAAATGCTTGTAATGATTTTATTTTTCCTTCAAATCTTTAGTACCGTATATTAATGACGTCCGACAGGGGCGGTCTCGTTATACAATATTTTACGTCCATACAAAAATAGTTAATTTTTGTTATTAATATAACAAAACTATCTATCTGTTTTGGAAGCTTCGTGCTATTCTACTATTAAAAAAGTAAATGAAACAGATTATACGTTTTACTAAGACTTAAAAAATATTATAAAACTGTGTTAAAGATGAGTGTACGTGACGAATTTGGAGGTGGAAGAGAGATGGCAACCCTCTTGTTCCGTACAGGAAAAGAGATAGTCAAGGGTGGTTCGGCAATGATGATGATGATTACGAGGTCGAAAAAAATAAAACACAAAATATGTTCACTCTAAGTACACTACGGCGACAGAATCGAGAATGGCGTTCACGCCTGCAGAATACATCCTTTTCATTTCAGTTACAAACAGTATATTAATTTATTAATATTTTTCCCACCGCATTAACAGAGATCATCTTTATAGTCTTTGTTTACTGAAATCTCTCTCATGCATTTTTAATAATTCACCGTTTTTTAATATTTAAATTACTGCCTCGTGTTCAAAACATCAATTAATTGGCGTCACCTCGGCGACCAATCCTGTGCAGTGTCCAGGTGGATGACAGACAGTAATGCCAGAATAGGTAAATATTATAAAAACGAAAGTTCACAACGGTTGCTTATTATTTCCCCGGCGGAAACGGAACACGTAACAAATGATGCAACCAGAGCGGGCACCAGGTAGACGTGGTTCGTGGTTTGACCCACGCACGACGCGCGGTGCCGCTGGCTGCGTTAGATTCACGTTAAAAATACATAAATATGTTTTTATACATGAATTAATCTATTAATTAATTAATTATCACACACATTTCTGAGATAAAAGAGAGCGATTTTAATTACTAATTTAAAAAGGTAATAATTAAATATATAATAATCTTTAAAAGATTAAGGATCTGTTTCATTACCTCTAGATAAACTGCTACAGTATAGTAGAAAAACACTATAAAATTACGTATATTCCCTTCTAAGTTTTCTGAGCTATTCTGCCATGTGTTTCCAACCTCTTTAACCTACGTTTCAGGGTCTATCATCAAGGCTGATGTCGCTGATGCACGACTAAGGTGACTGGTACACTGACACTGAGGCATTAGAAAAATCAGCCCTGACGATAGACTTTACAATGGAACCTTGGCTAGAGAGTACGGTATAGTCTAGAAAACTCCACATGGAAGATTCTGAGTGGCTGTGAAAATCTAAAAACATGTATTATCTGTTTAAATAGCTCAAGAGCATCCTTTCATTTATCCAGTTTGAAATTCGAAAAATTATACCCGAATTACATTGGTGAGGCTAATAGTTAAATTATGACAGATAGGATCAAAAAGAGAGAGAAAAGTTTGAATAGAAAGACACGATAATAAAATCGATGATGTATAGTGCGATGAAATTTTTTATTGAAATGCCAGAAAACATAAGAAAGGAGGGGAAATTGAACAGATTTAAAATTAAACTGACCAAATATGTAAAAGATAAGTTTTATTAAAAGAAAATACTTTAATATTGTTTATATTAGAGCATGTATTGGAGTACTTATGTATATAAATAAAAATAAAACTGTTGATTTTCTTGCATTCAATAAGAACTCGTATCTGGAGTTTTTTCCACGGTTTTTCATATTGATATGTGGAATGAAATTAAAATTTGTCGTCATTTGAATTAATTCATCGAAAAGTAAATAATTTATTAGAGTAACTAATTCATATATATGAATATGTTTTGAAATCAGATAAGGTATTTACATATATTTAGATGATCGCTTATATCAATGTTCTAAATTTAGGGCGCGCTGATGTCTTCTAGTATAATTGTGTAATATGTCATGTAATTTTCACGTAATAAAATTATAAGAACTAGAAATAAATTTCAGATGATACGTTGATATTTAGATATGTTGTTCTGGAAATGATTACCACGTGACCATCGGTCACGTTTTAAGACACAGTATCGTATGAGTATTCATTGAAAATGACTCTAATTAAACATTCAATCTCTTAGATAATATCGCAGGTATCTGAAAATGATATATATATATATATATATTATATAGACATTAAGCAGAACATATTTCAGTAATTATTCAGAACATAAGTCTGTGATGTTTTAAATATTTATTTAATGTATTAATTATAAATATATATATTAAATTAGTATTTTGCTATATATACAGCTGATATCAAATATACATACGACATAAGAACGCAAATGACGTTATTACCGCGACGACATCTAGAACTTGGCGTATTTAAATTCTCGTGATAAATGAGCGGCTCGAATTAAAACAATTTTCCAACTGCGTGACGTCACAGCGCGCGATTGTGATGCGATAATTAGTCAAAACATTGAGCAATCAGTCATCTGGTTAGAGAGTGGAAAATTATTCACATCCGTGATATGCCCAAATTAAGGGCGAATGGAACGTTAGGCCGAGACAAATCGCTCGAGACACGGAACGCACCGGAAGGCCCCGTCTCGATTGTACAGTGGCGTAACAGCTCCCTTCCACCTGTAATTAAACGCAAAAAGAAAAGTTAATTAGGGAAATATGTATTGCGGCAACTCGTTAATCACAATAGATAATCAACAATTTAATTATGCCGTAACAGCATCGTTAGCATTTTATTAATTATTTAAATTTCTTAAAAATATTAGTTTATACCGAAAATAATGGCCGATTTAAATATATATATTAAATATTCTTTACTAGATGTTAAAAAATTATTTACTTGTTTTTTTTTGACAGTTAGAAATTTGGTATTCTTAACAATATTACGTTATTTATGCCAAAACCCAGCCTCATACAGATAAAGAGCTTGAAACATTTTATCTATGGCTTGAAAAATGGACATTGCAGTGTCGTGGTTTCTTTGTGATCGAATAAATTTTATGGTTAAATCCAATAACTCTATAAATATTCCAGAAATGAAACTTTTCTTTTTATTTATTTCATTTCTTTATTGACATACATGTTTTTGGTGTAATAGAGGTGAATCTATTATAATATAACATGATAAACATAAGATACAATTATATTGCTATTATGTATATACTAATTGTTTATTGTGTGGGATGGAGTAAACTCCACCTCCGATGTATGGTTACTTTACTAGACTGCCGTCTGTGATAAAGTTTTACGTTATGTCCTGATTACTAGACTGCCGTCTGTGATAAAGTTTTACGTCATATCCTGGTTACTTTACTAGACTGCCGCCTGTTGTGGTGTTATTTAATTCAAGGAAGATAAAGATTCGACAGGAATATTGTTGTAGAACTAGTGAATTGATTAAAGATTATTTATATTTAAAACATTATAAAATCTGCTCTCAAAAATTGTCGTCAAATTTATACGTCATCGCCAAATAAACCAAAATATTACGCGTGACACAAACCAAAATTATTTTTCTTCAGAACAGTGCTGCAGCAGCGGAATTTACTAAAAGCTTTCGAGCAGCCATCTTTCTTTTCATTTTTATGTGGAGTGCGTAGGCTATTGTCATAACATCAACATGCTGTACAGTATCTATAGCCAGTAAGAAAAAACATTTTACTCACAGCTACATTAAATTAGATAGGAATGCTATTATTAATCTAATGTGGCTGTCTCATATATATGATGATTATTCTACCAAAAATATATTAGGTATATTATATATTGACTACTAGTTAGTTGCAAGGCGCCTGAGGGTTAAGTTGCAGGGTTACAGAGTCAGTGAGCAGCGTAACTATATATATATATAGATTTTTTGTTGATAGACATTCATCCAATAGCCACGCCGACGCCGGAGCACATCCTCTTCGACTGTGTGATTATTCATGATGCACGTGAGATCATGATTACGGGATTAGAAGGAATAGGTCATCAGATCCCTTGGAAAGATGACCTATTAAGAAAAGAAAGGAATCTCGGACATTTCCTGTTATTTATTAGGGTGTGGGTCTCCCGCTGGGGATTGCTGGGATGGGCAATGCCTGGAAGAGCAGTGGCTAGAAAGACCTAACGGAGCATTTTACTGGCTCTTTCTCGCACTCTTGCGACCTGGACTGGGTGATTTTATGCCGGACTGTGACCGAGTTCTGCGACTGAAACACATAAATGTGACGTCTACCCTCTCCTTTTGGGGGTGTGTGATTTCTATAGCTTCTTTCTGGCTGCCTTTTGAAATTAATGTGACAACAAGTCTCTCATATTGTACAGGTATGGTGCTGGTACGACGATACCGGAGCCAACCTATGATGGTATTATGATGATATGACTGAATGTAATAAAATAAATAAAAATATATGTAATTATGACGAATCGAAACGAGGGTAAACAACTCTAAAAATAGTTACTTCAAGAAGGGCTATTTAGCTTTATTAACAAGTATTTGAATATCAGTAACCTATTAATAATTATCGCCATTAGGGCGGCAAGAACCGAAATTCTAATCTGTCGCCAGGTAACATGTGTATTGCGGGGATTGTATTGGCTCTTCCACATTGCATTGGGTACCAACTTTTTAATGCAAAGATGCAAAAGATATACACATAAAAATTATTTATGGAAAAAATATTTTAGTTGCTACCAGGATTCGAACCTGGACCTATTATATCTGGGGAAATGCGTTATCTCTTAGATGAAACAAATAATAAGTAATAAAAATTAAATATATCAATTAGAAAGGTAAACAGATAAAATCAATTTATCAAGAAAATATTTAATTGCCACCGGGATTCAAACCAGGAACCCTTCCTATCCGAGAAAGTACGCTGATCATTCCACCATGCCAACATAGTAAATTAATGACAAATTTAGAACATGCACGTTTCATTTTTAAATTGATACATCGGTTATTACATTTTTTGAAAGCAATCTACTTTATATTTGTCTGTATATCTTTCTAATTAACTAACTAACTAACTTGACATCACGCCGCTTCACCGCAGGAGTAGGCAGAAGGGATAGAGCCCCACACTCTTCCGTTCTGACACACAGTTCTTACCTCATCCACATTCATACATCTTCTCATACAAGCTCGCCGATTATTGTGGTTTCAAAAAGGATCATTCTCCATTATCTGGTTTACCTGGTCGTCTTGCAAGTCTTGCCATCAACACTTGCGTCATATCTTTCTTACCATTCTCTCCTAATTCATCCATTCCATATGACCACACTACCTTAGTGATCCTTTCTTAATCTTATTCACTATACTAAGATCAGTTTCTTTCAACATTATTTCCTTTCCTATGCAAATAAGTCGACCTTATTATGAGTGTTAACAACTCGAAAGTGATGGTATTCGAGAAGAAGGAAAGCAAGACACCGCGCTAAATACTTGGAGGTAATGAATGTTTTGAACAAGTAGATGTGTTTGTGTATTTGGGAAGGATGTTTGATAGAAACGGAAAGGCTAAGAATGATATTGAAAGGAGGGTGACTGAAGAGAATAAACTGAATGGAATTATATCTAAAGGAATTTGTCAACCGAGGCAAGACTAGCGGTGCACAATGGAGTCCTGGTAACGACACTGATGTGTGGAAGTGAGCCCTGGAGCTGGCAGAAGAAGAACGAAAGTAGACTGAATCCATTGGAAATGAGATCACTTAGGCGTATATGTGGCAAATCTATTTATGACAGTAAAGAATGAAGAAATAAAGAAATAATGTAAAGCTGATGTTAGTATAGTGAGTAAGATTAAGAAAGGATTACTTATATAGTTTGGTCATATGGAACGGATGATTGAGGAGAGAATGGTAAGAGAGATATATGACGCTAGTGTTGATGGCACCAGAAATAGAGGACGTCCGTGGAAGACTTGGCACGACCAGGTAAACCAGATAATGGAAGATGGTTCTGTTAGAAGTCTCAATAATCGGCGGCGAGCTTGTATGAGAAGATGTATGAAGGTGGATAAAGCGAAAATTGTGCGTTAGGACAGAGGAGTGTGGCGATTTATCCTCTCTGCCTACCCCCGCGGTAAAACAGCGTGATGGTAAGTAAGTAAGTGAGAAGTATCTCTTTATTGGTATCGTGGTTAGTCCGGGAGATCTTCAACTTGTGACGACACAACCACATTTCAAATACCTCCAGAAAATAGAGGTTTTTTGTGCATCCAGACCTCGACCTTACAGAGCTGCACGGTATTATATTTTATTACTCTCCTGTGGACTAGTCTTCTAGAAATAGAAGCGTCTCGGGCTCCATTGCGGTGGAAACTAAGTTTTACTCGGAAAAAGATTTGTCCTTCGACAATTTTTAAAAATATTTTCTTTTTGATTTTAA
Source organism: Eubasilissa splendida (assembly GCA_031772225.1). Classification (NCBI taxonomy): domain Eukaryota; kingdom Metazoa; phylum Arthropoda; class Insecta; order Trichoptera; family Phryganeidae; genus Eubasilissa; species Eubasilissa splendida. The sequence goes on along the minus strand of CM062866.1, from coordinate 6,400,000 downwards.
AGAAGCCAAACTTCGGTAATTAATTAAATAATTTATTTGTAACCACCGGTTCTTAAGAAAGTAACCTCACAAAATATTTTATTTAAAGTTCTTCAAGATTATCTACCAAAATATGTAAATAATTTTCAAACCCTTCAATATTTTCTAATTAGCCTTAAAAGTTTCCATCCCCAAAACTTATTGGTTGTACCATTTTCTACAAACAATAATTTGAAAGTATTCATGACCCTTAAAATATAAAAAAATATGTTAATTTGATACCATCTTGATTTATTACAAATATTGATTCAATTTTCAATTTAATGAAATGTGGAAAAATTAATTTCTTTGTTTTAAGTCGTACTGATAAATATTGCATTTCTTCTTCACTATGCAAAAATAAAATGCTGCTGCAGTAGTACACGAGAAAGAAAATAATACAGATGTATTTTTAAACGTGTAAGTACATGAATTCGAAAACACGGTCAAAAACGAGAAAAATTATATGTCCGATTTTAAAACCATAAATTATCCTGATATTGCTCCAACTCTCACACACCGGTTACACACATAATCCCTTAGGAACTGACAAGGGTTGAGGGTGTACCTGAGTACATATTATGTGTTTGTAATGATTGGCAAACAATACCTCCTGAAAATTGATCAGATATTTCTTTACAGTTTACACTGATACAGTTATTGGGCTGAAACTCGTACTTATTAACCAGCCAGTGTTAGGTGGTTGACCGAAGCAATTATTATTTATATGCTTTTTTTTTTCTAACGCTTCAGTATATAATGGTTCGTCTTCGCGGATGAGATTTTCGACTCGAGACAGTCTCTGACACACGAATTTTTCTTAACAAGGCAACTCTCGACTTTCACAGTTCACCGTGTATACATTAAAATTCAGAAATTCACCGTTTTGCGCCTCACTTCACGCGTTTTATATCCTTTTTAGATAAATAGATTTTTTCTGTATGTCGTTCTTGTTGATTTATTTTATTTGTAGTAAATATACAGAAAAAATCTATCTATCGAAATAAATATTTAGTTGCTACCGGGATTCGAACCTAGACCTCTTCCTGTCATATAGCAAACGAATACATTTTCAAACAAATATCAGATATCTCACAGAGACAATGCTATTTTTATTATATTTAATGGAAAATATATGGAAGTACGGTGTAATTACAGGGCTTAATCAGATTCTCATAGTGATGACATATATGTTGTTTAAAAAAATGAGAAAAATGATTGATCAAATTTGGCCCATAGATGGCGATGGTATAGTGGTACTCAAAGCGAGTCCACATATTAACATGTATATAACTTTAAAAAAATGTTAAATATGGAGATGGAGGGGTCAGAAATGGTAAACGTTATATTTATATAAAGCGATCAATTAAGCCAGCCGAACACAGTTTATAAGCTCTGTAATTACCCCATACTTCCATATATTTTCCAATAAATATAACAAAAATACCTTTGCCTATATGAGATATCTGATATTTGCTTTAGAACAGTACTTTTGTAGGAAAAAATCCAGTAATTGTGTGTTTTTAATTTTTGCATATTTTCAATAATCTTTTCAATTAATACATATATTATTACATTTTTAAAAGCAATTAAATTTATATTAAGGTGAATCTCGAATACCGTTAAGTGAATTATTTATTTATGTATTATTTATTCATTTAGAATATTAGAACACAACAGAACAATGTTCTGAAAATGCAACTTCACAAAAAATGTGTTCTTTTTAAAAAATTAATAAGATGTATCAAAATTATTAAAATTGTTATTAATTTAATTCTGGCGTCTTTTAGCGTATTTTACACAAAGGTATTTGAAATTCAACGCAATATAAAGTTGATAGCTTTTAAAAATGGAATAATAAATGTATAAATTATAAAAATGTACAGAAATAAGTTCAAAATTTTGTCGTAAATACTTAGATTTTCTAAAAAATATATAAATTGTTTCAAAGTTTATTTAAATTTATTAAAATAGATACATATATATATATACTCGTAAATGTTTAATTTAAGGTTTCCGTGAGCACTATTATATGGAATTGGTATCTTTTCTAAGTTAGATTGCATTTTTTATAGATGGTTTCCTTAAGAACACCTATATTGATGTTTTGGCATGGTTACACGTGCCACCGTCAAGGTTTTACTTCAAAAAGATGAGGTGAATCAACTCAAATTTTTGTGTGGAATAGCCGTGAAGAAAAAGCAAGAAAACCATTTACAAAATAGGCGATCTAACCTAGAATCTGTTCCATATGTACATACATATATGTAGCACCTAATTCCAAAACCCCCTAAATGGATTTAGAGTTAAATACGAATTTTTCTAGATTTTTTGGTCAGCTTCACGCAGAACACATTATTTCTCGCAAAAGCCACTAAAATCAATTGATATTGCATGTTCTAAATCAGGGTTTGTTCCAAAATACCACAAAGCAGACAGAGTATAAGTTGCTATTCCCCCTAAAATGAAATCAGCCAATCACAACGCTTGTTGATGATCACGCGATCTAAAATCTAGTATGGCTGCCAGAACGATATACACAGAAAAAAAATTACATCAGAGAATTGACTCTTTAAAAAATTCTGATATAAAAACAAATATTTTGTACATTTGCTTTTAAAATATACGTTTTCATACATAACTCAAAAACATATAAAGTCGTTTTAGGGGTATTTGGAATTAGGCGCTATATATGTATACACACAATTTTCTTTTTTAATGCATTAATTAAATGAAGTATTTGTTTTTATTTTGTAAAATTTAACAACCCCTTCATATTTTCACTAACACAGGATTTAAAATGCCGAAAAGAGACTGAAAATTTAAAATTTTTCCTCAGTATAATTTTGTACACATATTAACATAATCCTCGCAAGTTCCGCGCGTACAGTATGCTGCAGAGTAACTTTACATTATAAGATGCGTATTATAATACTTAAATCATATTCTGAACTTCCTGTTAAGCTCAGATTACCATTTCCGACTTTAGACGGAAATATGCACAGAAATTATGCGCCACTGAATATTTCCGCTAGTCGTAAAATACGAGGCTGTTGCAGAGTGCACTGAATACTTGCAGCGAAATTTCATTTATACAAAGTAAGGGATAAGAGTTTCATTATTAGGAATACACATTCTTATTGTGAAGTTGTAATTATTCAGAACATAGCTCTGTGATATTTTAAATATGAATTAAATATATTAATTAGAAAGATATACATATAAACTCAATTTTATCAAAAAATATTATTGTTGCGCCACCGGGAAATTGAATAAAAATGAATTCATAATTCTGTTAAAAGGTATTTGAGATTCTGTAAAAATAAGGTAGATGGCTCTTTCAAATAATGAAACGATTAAATGTATTTAATATCAAAAAGGTAACATATAGGTTCAAAAATTGTCGCTGAAGCATAGTTGGATAATGCACCTTCCCCGGTTAGGAAAGAGATCCAGGTTCGAATCCCGGTGGCGCAACAACAATACTTTTCGATAAAATTGATTTAATATGTATATCTTTCTAATTAATACATTAAATTTGAATTAAAAAAATATACTTTTACGTAAAAAACTGTTATAATATAATTTTATTTTATTTTGGGAAATTTTTTTAAAATTTTGTAATATCTCGTTTTGAAATTTTTGGGGTAGATTATTTAGATTGCCACATTTAGTTTTGAGGAAGTAATAGTTAGTTCTGAACGGCTACAGTGTAATTTAAATAACGTAACAAACCCAAACATCGGATCAAAGTGAGAAATTATGCATACACACACACAGCCTCTCATCCCTTAGCCGGCGAGCAACCTACTTCCTGCGCCCTGAGCTTCGAGCCTCGAGCCCCGAGCGGGAATTAAAGGAATGACTCGGGCGATAGTGATGATGTAATTTAATGTGAAATACTTTCGCAGGAGGGTTATCGCAGGGGTTTCAATGTTGCTCACGACCCTTGCTTCATTACTGGATACATATATTAAAGGGTAGCAATGGGAAACTTTTTTGGACAAGCCTCCAACAAGTAACTACCATTTTATTGAAAAATTATAATATATATGTAATAAAGTTGGAATAAAAAATATATAAAAATAAAATATTCATTAAGATGTCTCACATAGACGAAGCATTTATTTTAATATGAGAAGTATGAAAGTCTCGGGCATTACAGGGCTTACGACCTGTCATCGACTGGCTTAAGTAATCACTTTACACAATGTAACGTTCACCTATTTACTCACGCTACCACATCTATCACATTTTTTTTGGTAGTTGTATATAAATTGGGCGAAGTCTCGGTAGGAGTGGGGAGGTGTTTGACAGGGAAACATTGAAATAGAGAATGTGTTAAATAACGGGTTGTTTGTTAGGTTCTACTTCCTTTTCTTCTTAAAAATAGGCAATCCATCCTACAAGAGTAATTTGTGCCATTAATCAAGTTAAGACTTTATTGTATAGAAAAAAGTACAATAATATTATAGAATAGGAAATATTACATTACAAGTCATTACCATTGTAGTTCAAAAAAATTGCTATTGTATTGATTAAATGTGGCGAGTTAAGAGACAGAAGATGTCACAAGTTAATCGGGAGTTGAAAATTACCATTGACGACATTACTGTAAAAAAAACCTGTGATCCGCAATGGACAGGCAAAAAAGATGTGGTCAAGGAGTACCTCCTCGGCACCACACTCATACATTGGAGAATCTATCAAGTTTAATCTGAATAAATGTGAGACTACCTAGCAATGCCCAATTCTTAGTCTACAGATATTTGATGTTGTTCTTTTGGAGACTTACCTTTTGGAGAACCAGGGGGTGCAGGGAATAGATCTTTGAATTATTTTAAGCCGATTATTCTTATCATTATTTGGATCCATGCATTGTGCAGCCCAAATAGAATTCGTACGTTGTTTATTAGGTTCAAATGGTTATTAATTATATTAAACTTAGTGTTGAGGGATTTTTTAATTTCTAGAATTTCTAAATTATCCAATCTAAGGCCTTTATCATTAATATGAAAAAATGAAATGCCATTTTATTTTACAGAATTGTTCTTTAAGTATTATTTTATTCTAATATTTAAACATTGCGCCGTTTTACGAGTAGAAAATGTTCAAGGAAAATGTGTAAATTCTGCACTGTTACGGAAAATATTATCGTATGAAATTTTTACAAAATCGTGTTAAGCTTGAAATCTGTTCCATTGTTAACCTATATCTTTACTTCAGGCCCTAAATCATCTAACAAAAATAGTCTAACCTTAATTTTTTGTATTCAGTATATAATTTGGAATCAATAAAATATTTAAATTAATCGAAATAATCGCAATATTACGTTTTTTTTAAATGCTTCTATCTCTGACACGGTTGAGATTATGCACATATCTCTTGAACATGTTCGATTCGTAATTTAGTCAGGTATCCACCCATAAAGTATTGTGGACTAGGTCTGTTACACCCTGTGTGTAAAATGCCGGATAGTCATTACAATTTAGTTTGTATATACCGGATTGATCTAATGGGTGGACTTTGACTGTTTAAATATGAACGCTATTTTAATTATGTCTAACCATAAAGTTAACGCTACAAATATCGAAAATAACAAAATGTGTATCCAAAATTATCGTTTCTAAAATATTTTGTTGAATTTATTAATTCATTTATGGACTGCATGCTCGTGCTAGTGATGTATTTGTATTTAATTTAATTAAATTTATAATTTTAAACGAACTTTATTTATATTTTCCCTTCTTTGTACTTGCAACTGTTTTATAATCAAAATATAATTTATGGAGGATTTTCCGAAACCCTTACATAATTACACTTTTATACGGTGGATGGCGTTTTACTTGATTTTTTGGTTTATAACCATGGTGACAAAGGGTTGGTTTATGTTTTTTTTTTTTTTTTAACATATAGTATAATATAGGACTTAAAATTTACATTTTAAATGAAAGATGGCGTGTCGAAATATTCATGAAGTTTTTAAAGTTCGTTTAACGGAGACATCAGGCTTTGGTACATTTTTTATTTTTCATCGTTCATATATATTAAAATAATAAGCCCTATTTCGCGATGTTTATATGTTTATATGTAACCGATTTTGTCACACACGTTTTGCTTAATTTCTCAATTATTAGGCGTTCTATCCGCATTCTGACATTTTTCGCAGACGTCTGAAGGTTTACTGTGTCTTTACAACCTTTTTTTTTATTATTCTTTTTCTCCTCTATTATCTGTAACAACTCTTTTAGTTCGGTGATTTTTTGAAAATTTAACTTTTTAATTAGCCTAACTTTTTTTTCATTCGCTTATAAGTCTGCGAGTTTAAGAGCTAAAAAACTTTAATATTTTTTGGCAATTGCCACTGATGGGCAGTATTGTTACACACTTTTTTTAAAATTCTTCTTCTTCTAATTTCTTTGTGAAGCCTGATTTAGTGAAATTTCGTATTTTTGAGCTTTTCTCTGCGAGTTTACGACCAAAATATAATTTTATTGCATCTGTGCATACATCACAATGGTTTATAATTTATTTTCGTATTTGTAATCTCCTAACGTTTAAAATTCACCTTTAAATTGTAAAAAACGCGTTTTTTTTTGCAAAAAATGTATGAACCTACCTAGATACGCATAAAATGCCTAAATATTAAAACAATTTACCCCGATTTATGTAGATCTCGCGACCGCGCGAGGAAAAACAAATGCAAGCGTTTTTGTTATTTGACATACGGAACGATGTCAAACCTTACGATTTATGAAAAATGGCGATTTTCACATGAGAAGTTATACATTTTTAGATTTGAAAACAATCTCTATACAAGTCTTTTAAAAATACCATAATAATGAGGCTATATTCGCGTTAATGCACCCTGAAGAAAAATATTACCCCAATACGAATTAAAAATAGTATATTTATTTAATTATGTTTCAATATTATTTCATTTTAATCATTTTCACATGTAAAATTTAACATTTTTAGGTTTAAAATCAATCTCTCTACAGTATTTGGTATGAAGCGATCGTTTAAAAATAGTCAAACAACGCAGATATCGGTTCATTTGACCACCATGAAGTGAAATATAAGCCGAATCCGAATTAAAAAGAGTATTTTGATTTAAATATGTATAATGTTATTTTACGACATATACATTTAATTGTAGGCATATTATAGGCAATCCTTTACCGCTGAGTATTACGTTATTTTGGTAGAAATAAATTTATTTTATTTACGGAAATTATTTTTTTAAATTCAGCGCCTCTTATAGCGTATTTAGATTTTTAATAATTTATATGGATAAAAATTAAATGTAAAAATTGAATTTGGCGCGATGTATTACGTATTTTTTTACAACTTTGAAACATAGATGTCAGTATACATGCCGTTTCAGTTAAAATTATTTTTTTACATTGGATACTCGATTAAATAATTTTAATAATGCAAATATGTTTTTACAATATACCGAACAAAATTGTATTTTCAGATTTTCTACTATTAATATATCTTAATAAATATAATTTAGTTTCCTCAAAAGAGTAGAGATTATTTTTTCAATAATGTTAAAAAATACGATACATGAATTAATTTTAAATGTTTTTTTTTGTAAACAATTTTTTAATATAGAGCGCACGAGATGTGATTTCAAGATTTTGAAATTTCCTAAGGATTAAAAAGTCAATTTTCAAATTGAAATATTTCCGCGATGTTTTTTTCATGGCCGTTTGTTTTTTTAATTTTAATCGATAGGAGTGCTATTTATATTATTATTTACACGATAAAAATCATCATCATCGTTTAAATCGCCACCTTGTTCTTTGATTTTCACAAACGACGTAGTGGATAGTACGCCGCACAGTGCAGATAAATGGAATGCTGCCTCTTGAATTGTATTGAACACATTTGCGTACTATTATTTTTATTGGGAAATTATAAGACGCCAGGAAATTATAACAAGCTGTGAAATTATAAGCCGCTGAGAAATTATAAGAGGGTGGGAAATTATAAGCCGCTGGGAAATTATAAGATGCTGGGAAATTATAAGACGCCAGGAAATTATAAGATGCTGGGAAATTATAAGAAGCCAGGAAATTATAAGATGCCGGGAAATTATAAGATTGTGGGAAATTATAAGAATCCGGGAAATTATAAGATGCTGGGAAATTATAAGACGCCAGGAAATTATAAGACGCTAGGAAATTATATGAACCTGGGAAATTATAAGACGGTGGGAAATAATAAGACGCTAGGAATTTATAAGAAGTTGGGAAATTATAAGATGTTGGGATATTATAAGACGCTATGAAATTATAAGATGTTAGGAAATTACAAGATGTTGGGAAAATATAAGACGCCGGGAAATTATAAGTCGCTGGGAAATTATAAACCGCTGGGAAATTATAAGACGCCAGGAAATTATAAGAAGCTGGGAATTTATAAGCCGCTGGGAACTTATATAATTAATTATATATAAATTCTCATTTATACTTATTTATATTTATAATTTTTTTTATTTTATTATTAAAACCGGGTTTTGTACATAAAACATTTTTATCGTGTAAATAATAATAAATCGCCTGTTTGACTGCTATTGAAATGGCATTGGCGTTAGTTTTTAGTATACAACAGGAGTTTATATATTATTATAGCTCTATTTAAGAATTTATATGAACACTGGGTTTTTTGATTATATTGGTTAGTTTAAGTGCGATTTTAATTATGAAAAATTCTACCAATAGGTGCATATGATACGCATTTAATAACATGTACTGATTAATTCTTTTTCCTCCTTTTCTTCTTATTTTCCTATCAAAACACTTTTTATAGCTTAAGAGTATTGGAGATTTTTTTTTCTTCTGCAAATTGACAACAGAGTACTGCGTCTCTGCAGGATACGTCCGCTACCGGGCGGTAGCTGTGCGGGCAGGCTAGTATTATTAATATTTGATTTGTACCGAAATATATAAAATGTCTAACAGTGTGTAACAAAACCTGATCGTTAAAAGTAGCAAAATATATCTTTCCGAATTGATTAAGCGGAAGTGGAAGCTAAATCTGAATCTTTTACCCGTCCTATGACGGGCGTGTTCAATATTCCCGATTTTTACTCAACAAAAGTTTTGTAATTATGTATTTAAAATCATTCTATAGTACATTTTCACATTTCATCTACGTCGAGCATTAAGGCCAATGTTCACAAAATGTGATACGACGAGATAAATATCAGATATTTAATTGAGGGAAATTACAGTACTATGTATACGTATTGAGATTTTAATTCGGAGATAATCTCATAGATCAACATGAGATTGGTAGAAAGAGACAAAAACTCATATACATGTACATTGATAGTGGAATTCGACACGTGCAGACAAAATTCATCCAGAACGATAGATACATACATCTATTTATTATAAAAAGTTGACAAACTGAAGGCATTAAATTACAAAAATTTTCATATATTTTGAATCTTCTGCATTATTTTATTGATATCAGTAAATGTTTTAATTAGAAAGATATACATATGTAATCAATTTTATCGAAAAATTATTGCTACTGCTACTGGATCATTTTCCAATCCGGGAAAGATGCATTATCCAACTATGCTACGGCAGACAGTACCTTTTTCAACAAATTTTCGAAACCATATGCAAAATTTTTTAAATTAATACATCTACCGTTCTACTATTTGAAAGCCATCAGATAATGCACCTTCCCCGGATTGGAAATAGATCCAAGTTCAAATCCCAGTTGCAACAACAATTTATTTTTCGATAAAATTGATTATATATATATCTTTCTAATTAATACATTTAATAAGTATTTTTAAAAAAAATCACAGATCTATGTTTTGAATAATTACAACTTCACAATAATAATGTGTTCTCCTTTATATTTAATATATTATTTTAGATACCAAAAGTTAAAGCCGTAAAATTTGATAAATGAAAGTAGTAAGTTTGTTGTTTTGTGATATCAGATCTGAAGCCAGGTAACATACCATAACAATTCCAGCATCCATTGGGATCTTTTTATCTCACATAATATAACACGCGATATGTATCGCACCTGCCAAGGGAAGGCACCTTTATCTCCTTATTATTTCCTACCCTTAAACCTATCACCTAAATAAGAAGGGAGACTTATGTGAGTCCCGCAAATTGCTGATCTTTGTGTTGGTCGTAGGGATGTTAATAAAGAAGGTACGACAACAGAAATGGATTAAAAATTGTGTGCATTTTCAAGCGATGGGGTGTGGTCTAGGCAGGGGGAGGGTGATGTCCGGGCAGTAGGGTTCAACTAAGCAAAATTTGAATTGGAAGGCATTCAATATAAACCATATTTATATGTAACGATTTCGTATTCAGGAGGTGCAAAAAGGATCCCTTGTTTTGTGTAAGGTCTTAACCTTTCCTATACCATGATAGAAAATATTAGTAAGCACCCACGCTATCAACTAGTGTTACCGTTAAGTATTTTGATTTTTTTAGCATTTTTAATGAGAAAAAATACTTTTCCTAAAATTCCTTGATCCTCAAATCAAGCATTAAAAGTGAAAAAAAATTCGTAATCTATAAATATTCAAGTTCAATACAACACGACATTCCTTCTTATTATTCTTCATTTAATTAGTGAGAAAAATATATGATTATATTCGTATGTTTGTTATTCTTTTCACTGTGAAATTAATGTTTGATCTTTTTCTGTCTTACTGAAAATTCTATTTTTTCCAACGTAGCAATTTTATATGGGATTAAATTGAAAAATAATTACTTTTACATAATTGATTACAAATCACTAGTCTATTCTAAGCGTATATATTTTTTTAAGGCAAGTATATATATATAAACATAGATGATTATTTGGGGCGGTAGACCTGTGTTACAGCATTGCTAGGGAAATGTTAAAGAATAACCAGAAATTTGGTTTTGATTAGTCAAAGGCCCGTGTCTACAATTGATTTCTGAGTCATTCCAATCCACGCCGTAAAATATGATGAGTGATGATTCATAAATCGCTTCACGCTGAACGATCAATTGTTCTTAATATGAACTTGAGTCAAATCTTAGAGAGGAATCTCATCCGTGGATACGAACCAAAAGGTTATTACTGTTGAAAAGAAAACAGACCCCGCACCGAATAGGATCTACCCAACGAAATTGATCGAAAATCGGAATCGCTGAAAGAGGGGCGGTAAAGGAAGGAAAGGACTTGGATTAACAGATAAGGGTCGATGATGGGATAGGGAATCCAGTCGAAGGACCGGTGGATCTCGGGGAATCGGGAATCTGAAGAACTGCTCGCCTTACCTCGTATATGACGCCTCCGTTACTCCCGCAGTCGCAGCCGAGATCACACAAACAGCACGCAGGCGGGCAGATCTCCGCTTCCAAATGAAGACGGCGATAGCAGTCACTTCAACCGCGGCTCACACAATAATCACTGTGCACAAATCACGGGATCACAATACAATGCTGACGCACCGGAGTTGAACAAAATCCACACCGCTAATACATAATAAACAAGTATGCGTCGCGTTAACGTCTGCTGACGTCAAGGTCACTATTCCCACTAAAAACAAGCAGTAAGGAAAAAGTATGGGTGGGAATTTGAACGTGGAACGGTGAAAAATGTGTTTAATGAATACGGAACAACGGTGCAACCGTATTTTTTTGCAGAAGATATAATTCTCCCAGAGTAATTTTAGTTCGAAGTCAATCTGTTATTGTTCATTATGTACATTCCTTTATACATTAGATGCGAGTGACTGTGCCGCCATCTATGGGTTGATTTATTAAATTAATTATTATTTTCTCTTTTAACTGCATTTACACCGGCGCAAACAGGAATTATTATTGTTTTTACTTTCACCATACACGGAATAATGAAATATTAAATAAATGTATTAATTAGAAAGATATATATGTATATATATATATATGAAACCAATTTTATGGAAAAATATTGTTGTTGCGCTACCGCGATTCGAACCTAGATCTCTTTCTAAATCGGGGAAAGTGCATAATCCAACTATGCTACAGCGATAATATTTTTGACGACAAATCGTTCTATTATTAAAGAAAAAATAGATATAAAAGAGCTTGGAAGAAATTAAATGAACACTTCAAAAGCACATAATTAGAAAATAAATAATATTATAGAACACTTCAGAAGCACACAAATAGACAATAAATAATTATATACTACAAATGTATAACTCTCTATATAAAATGATTACAGGGTAATTCATATTTAAAATATCACAGACCTATGTTCTGAATAATTACTACTTCACAATGGGAATGTGTTCTCCTAATAACAGAATAATGACCCTGAACGTGGTCGGCAAAGTAGTATATTGTACCAGTTAAAAATACTCAAGGTGGTGGCTGCGTATCAGCAGTGTTCCGGGTGAGCCATGCACCTACTTCACTTCACACACTGACGTTCGCTGCAACAGCAGCTTATATTAATCTTTGATACGCAGCTCAGGCGTTGGATTTAAATCTCAATCTTTGTAAAAAGTTTGGTTCAATAAACTCAGTACGTATCTCAATCTACAATATCTGCCTACCTGTTACATACACATTTCTATATGCAAATATTCCGTAAGCGTTGCGATGCGAGCAAGAAGGTAGCGGGTGATCTATGGAGCAAGCGTGACGTCACACTTAAACCTTCTAATTATACATCATCATCTCTACAGCCTCTATAACCCCTGGTGGGTCATGGTCTGCTCTGAATTTGTTTGTTTTATTTTAACATTAAAAATAAATTTAAATGATCACTTACATCCTGGGGTACTTTTCCACTGACGAAGCTCAACATTAATCGATTTCCATAACTCGTATGTATTGCGTGTTAACAAGTACATTCCTACTGTGGTTTAACTGGCAGAACCGCACGAAACAGCGCTTAGAATGAAGGTTCTCACTTTGTTAATCTCATTATACCTGCCCTCTGCATGGGCTCGAGCAGGGGTGGATTTGTTTCGTATTATTATTATTATACCCTAATCTACCCCAGAACTGTAAGAAGCGATTATGACGAAACATTTGCCGTTCTTCAACTCATTTTGTAATTTCATAACTGACGCGACATATATATATGTATATTAGATGATATGCTGTATGAATTTGTAGGTTATGTGTGTGGGTGCTGGGTGCCCCGTATATTTCACTCAGTGTTCACGTGTTTGTTTAATAATATTGTGTGTGGCCAGAGCAGTTTGAAGAAGATAAACTACTTAAGGCTGATACAAGTTTATTTACTGTTTCAGAGTTAAGTTTGTTGAACTCCATAATCACATATATGAAAATAAAACACTTGTTTTTTATTCTACTCGTTTAATTTGCCTCGCAAGGGCATTATCAATCTAACAATTTAATTCAACAACTTGTATTTATAACTATAATTAGGGATGAAAAGTGACAACATTATTCATTGAAATTCTGTTTATTGTTGCTTGGGCACGGTTACAGTTTGAAAAATATGCATTAAAAAGTCTACAATGAGGAGCGTTTGTTAGAGATCTTGACAGAAAGACAACCGCGAGAAAAGTGAAGTTCACGAGTGGATCTTCCTTGATTCCGAGCACGTGTTATTGGCACTCGACGTCGGTTATTGCGGTGTCGGTACCGGAAGTGTTATTAATTCGGCTGTTAGATGCAAGGTACGTTTAGAGGTTGGCAGTGATGATAATTGTGGATACATATACATATTGTTATATTTGCTTAATTTGTGCTGATGACGATGTTCTTTAGAATGATATGTTATCAAGTCAATGGCATGATATATTTATATCTTTCACGCGCGTCATTCAACCTTGCGCGTCTCGCATTGTTCCATAGATACATCAAACATATACAGTCAACTGTAAATAGTTTCATTTATTCGTTTACCTGCTCTGACGACACATACAGACATGCGATTATATTCAAAAGAACACGCGAGCGCTGGGTATAATATATAGGTGGCATTAGACCCATCTGATAAATGACATTAAATCCTTACCGTATCTTCACTTATCCTCAGCGGCGTGCACTAGGCATGGAATTAGGTTATGCTGTGGTTGTTTTCATCATTCACTTTTTCAGAAGCATGTTTTTATGTAAGTACACCTGTGTGAGTGTGTATTATTATTTATTATTCATGAGATGTTTTTCATGTTATTAACTAAAGCAGTTAAAATATGTTATAATATAAAATTATACAACGTTTAAAGTGTATTGGAATGCATACAGTCAAGTCCGCTTCAAAGATACACTCGAGGCGTTTGGCAACACGTCTGTTAACCTTTCCCAAACCATGCGGTAACACATAAGTAAACCTGTAATATTTCGGTAAATACATACAGCATAAAATTCATATTATAGATAATCCTAAAGAAAATATTAGCGCTTAGGAATGGCTAGTGAAAAACTAATTATGAAAAGGGAATCGTACAAAAACAATTATTTTTTCCATTCAATCCGTTGTAAAATTAATACGTTAGTAAAAATACAATTTGTGATATGAAGACAGAAATCACACACTATTTTCACAGTGAAAAGAACAAAAGCATACAAATATAATTGTCTCTTTCTCACTAATTAAATGAAGAGAGATAAGACGGAAGGACACATTGTATAGGACTTAATGAATGCTCTAAATTATGTTATTAATCATTTTTTCAAAATTGAATGTTCAATATTTAGAATAAATTCTTGCCATTTAAGCTAATAAAAACATTTTTTTCTAACTGTTATTTACGGTAACACAAGTTGACAGCATGGCTGCGTTCAGATATTTTATATCATGGTATGGTAAAGGTTAAAAAGCGAAGACGTGTATTACGAAAACCGCGCAGTGCGAGAGTTGCATTTAGCTCGTATACGTCTGTAACAGCTGTTCCACATAATACGTACGCAGCTTTATATGTCAATTTTAAATTCTTCCACTAATTATAGTTAACACTAGTTAACATGAGAACTGAATTATTTTCACGTAGATCTACACACTTAATACATAATATGTCAAATAAATATTTAATTTACACTTATTTTTAAGAGAAGTGCAGTTTTGGCTCCACAAAATGGGGAGAAATTACGCCCAATAACTTTTTAAAGTCCAAACTTGAGGGTAAAACTGCTACTACAGTATCTATATATTGAATATTGCATTTTTTACTCTTTGAACTTTTTTCAATCGTTTTATATAGAGAATTACAATATTACATAAGTTTACTTCATATTTGCATGTTATTTACTTAATTACTCTTACTTTACTTAGTTTTTATTTTTTTATAAATGGAACATTACATTTACTTTATGTTTTACATTATATTTATATGCTATTAATTGCATCTTGTTATACTCTTCATATAATATTTTTTTACTTTTTATATACATTGAACATTGTATTTATATGCTATCTAAATGCATTTGTGTTTTAATTTTTATACATGTATTTTATATGCTATCTAATTGCATCTTGATTTACTCTTTATATATATTTATTTGTACATTTAACACTACACTTTGTTTATTACAGTACCGGAAAATCACTATCTGCTATAATACAGTAAAATACTAGTGTAGCTGGCAGGGTACCCAAATATATGTTTTAATTTGCTGCAGTGTTATCTGATTATAACAATATAATAACATATTTTAAATATGAATTAAATATATTAACTAGAAAGATATACATATAAAATCAATTTTATCAAAAAATATTTTTGTTGCGCCACCGGGATTCGAACCTGGATTTCTTTCCTAACCGGGGAAGGTGCATTATTTATTCTTAACCCTTACCCTTCCAAAACCATGCAGTAACACAGGTCTACAGTCTCAATTAAAACTGTAATATTTATAAATATATTAATTAGAAAGATATACATATAAAAACAATTTTATCGAAAATAATTGCTGTTACGCTACCGGGATTCGAACCTGGATCTCTTTCCTAACCGGGAAAGGTGCATTATCCAACTATGCTACAGCGACAATATTTTTAGCGACAATTTTCAATCCTATATGTTACCTCTTTGATATTAATACATTTAATCGTTCCATTATTTGACAGAGCCATCTACCTTATTTTCACAGAATCTCAAATACCTTTGAGTAAACTGATAGCAGACGCCAGAATTATCAATTCATTTTTATTAAATTTTGGACACATTGATACAACTTTATTATTAGGAGAACACATTATTATTGTGAATAAGAATGTGTTCTCTTAATATAATAACACACTGCACTCTACTATGAATCAAAAAAGTAAATAATATTTCGCAAATTTTTTAAAATTATATAGAGTGCATAACACTGCTTATCATAATAGGAGCATTCTAGAACTCATAAAACGCTTCTGGGTAGGCACGAAATGAAAACGATTTAGTAGTTGTTTACACTCATCAAGATGAGAGAGACTGCATGTCTCGAAACAAAATTCGTGACAAAAAACTACTCCATTTAATTTAACCCAAATAATATTTCATAGATGTGGAAACAAAATAAAAAATATACATCACTTTTATATAACATCAAGTGTGCGAATTATAAGATAACAAATTTTCTCCAACATATTTGCATTATTATTTCAAGTTCCAAAGTTCGAGTTGAACAAACTCGGTTCCGTTCAGTTGGACATTTGTTCTCGCCCTGTTCAAAGTTGAAAGTTTAATTCGTGCATTTTCGAAATGGTTCATTTATTATATCTAGAAGAATCTAGACTGCGGAATGCGAACGGCACCGGGGCGTCGCCTTTTGTGAGAATTTTCACAGAGAACGGAAGGAAAGACTCGATAGACTGTTGGGGATCTTCGTGAACTCACGTTGAATGATTCTTCATTATTCTTTTTCACTAGATATTTTCTGGTAGTATTTCTTTTTTGTTGTTAAAAACTAGTTGAATACGACGTACTAAGCGTCATTACGTGACATGCTGATGACAGAAATTGCAAAATATCGCCAACTATTTAGAGTATTATATTCATTTTATTTTAATTATCATTAGACTCACAAAACGTCTCGACAGATGTTTGTCTGCAGGTACGTTTATATCCATTTGTTACATTTAATAAACTCAAAAACATAACATTCTTACAGGTAAGACAGGTTAATATCGATAAGCTATTGTTTAATAATTTCTTCTAAATTGGGAGAAAGCGTGCTCTTTTGTAAAAACCCAAGTAGTTAAATTTTTATTGTAGGAAAAAACAAATTCTATTATCCTCGATCCGTACTTATTGGTGATTTTGGAGATCGTTAGATTCAGATTAGCTACATCTCTTGTATTTTTTCCGTATGAAGCCACCCTATTTAGAGCATTGTTGTTATAATTGTATTTTATTAAAAAGAACAGTAACAGCCCGTGTACATGAAGAACATTTACAAAAGAATATAACAATTTTAGATTATGCCTTAATTTAAATACTTCCAGGCTTACAATTTTTTTCATTATGGCTGTTTGAAAATGTTGTATTTGTTTTATATTTGAGTTACAGGAGTGAATGTCAATTGACATGAAATTAATGATCAAGTTTCGATTATTATTATTATTATTATTTATTTATTAATTTACGCCCATATGGGGTGTTACAAAATTGGTTACCAATAAAAAAACATGATCAGCTACACAAGTATCATGGAATATAAATAAATTGATAAAATGTACATGAATAGATTTTAAAAAAAAAAGAAAAATAAGCAGTGCATAAAAATTAAGGTTCAAGACAGAAAAACAATAAAAATTTAACACAGAATGACTGAGTATCAAAATCAATTGTATCTTTGACTCAGAACAGCATCAAAAACTTCATCGGAATATATCTACAAGACCAAAATCGTTTCCAAGACTGTGAAGTCTTTGTTTGGGTGCATTCCTATAAAAATTAGTATATGATACATTTACATGGAACAGAGCCGACGACCTGATACTCCGCGCAGGAATGTGGTATATAATTAGTTCAGTTAAATAAGGGGCGTCCAGTATGCCATTTGATATTATAATTATAAAATAAAATTCTTCTATACGACAAGTTAGTTATATTAAGAGTGCTCAGTAGAAAATTACACAGTTTGAAGTTAATAAACCTTTAAAATTTATGCTGAACCCTTTCTAACTTCTTATCTAAAACATTGATTCAATTATAACGTACTTGTATTTAGTAATGTTGGAACCCATCTTGGGGCCAACATATATAATATATACGTGAAGGGACAATTGAATGTCGCCCGCGACATAATTGTGTAAAAATCACGTTAATTATTA
Organism: Eubasilissa splendida; assembly: GCA_031772225.1. Taxonomy (NCBI): domain Eukaryota; kingdom Metazoa; phylum Arthropoda; class Insecta; order Trichoptera; family Phryganeidae; genus Eubasilissa; species Eubasilissa splendida. The sequence continues at coordinate 6,381,730 of CM062866.1, read as the reverse complement.
CGTACAAAATAAAGACTGTTCTTTTTCGTTTTATTATTCTTTCTCTGGTGCTAGTTTTTCAATGTTAAAAATATTTTGAATATCTGCTACTGATTATAGAAAAATTGCCCGAACGTTATATTTTAAGATTTCAGATTGCACTCCGACAATAAAAACCGCGGTGTGTTGTTTCATATAAAGTATTTACAATTTTGTCTTATATAAGCAGAATTCCTGCCTACGTGCTATTTACCAGGGTATAGCGGAGGTGATACATAAAAAGATACGCATTTTTACATATAAAATAATGTATGAATTGGTCAGATGTTCGGCTTGCAGGTGTTCTTTTTTTAACCGACTATAAGTATTTGTTTCTATTCTATTTACCTTTCATTTTTTCATACAATAATTATGATAGACTCATCGACATACTTATATGAAAAAACGAGGCGGATTGCCATTTCCATTTAATCCTTCAGATATTACTTGTAATCATTGTTAACCATTCTAAACCAGGACAGACTTAGCAACATACTCGTACCAACACGAACATAGATTGGTAAACTGACTATGGAGGCGGATTACCATTCCCATTTAATCCTTCAGATATATATACATTTGTACTACTATCTGGTATTAAACAAATTAAAAGATACACACGTACACATTAAACATTAGAAATCTTCCATTTCTACGAGTACGTACTCAATTTGTTTGTACTGCGATTGTCTTCACAAGCAGTGAGTACATATTTAAGAGAAAACAATTTATTTCGTACAGAAACGTTGCACACAAACCATTTGACTAACATTGCATCCCGCTTGTTCCAGCTTCTGAGTCATTTATATGCAAATACTGCACGAACGAGTGGACACTGCTATTGTCTGAACTGTTCGGGTACATTGAAAATATGGGTGGCACAACATAAGCATTTCTGATTAAATAAAACACAATCACTGTATATAAAACCACGAATTTTATTAAACGCCAACTGGCTTTGCTTAGTTCAAGCTTCGTCAGGGCGTATTTAAAACTAACTTAAATACAAAAAGAGAGCATTTATATATACATTAAGTGGAGAATAGAATAAACAATTACACGCGAAAGAAAGATACAGAATACATATAGAGTTCGAACTGATAATCCGGATCGATAGTATCAAAATGAAATACAACAATTCCGGTTGCAAAACTGAATCACCCCAAGATAGGGGAGAGAAGTAGGGAAACGTGGTACAGGATGAGGTCGGTGAGGGGAAAAGGGTTCTAGTCGAAGGGCCAGTGATCTCGGGAACCGATTCAGTCGCCGCCGAGATCACACAAAATGGCACGCGGATGAGTCGATCTCCGCTTCCAATTGAATACGGCGATGTCACGTGTTCACCCACGGCACAAACAAACAATATCACTGTTTTTTTATTTTTATTTATTAACTTTATTTTATTTACCACTTATTGAGTGTAAACAAATATCACTGTGCACACAAATCACAAACAATACAGTGCTGGTGCACTGGAGCTGAAGGTTCACACCGCGAATGCTATCGCGATGTCGAGATCGAACAAATATCGGTCAAGTTGACGTCTGTCATTGACATTTCACACTGAAAAGACGAGCATGAGGAAATGTATGGATGGGAATTTGGATGCGGAATGTGTCGATAACAGTGATCGCGGCTGAATCGAAAAGACGCGCTGAAAGGGTGTTTATGAATTCGGAACACATATACATGTATGGAAAAGAGCGAGACAAACTGAGACAATAGACAAAACATCAAGGGAGAGGAAAGTACAATTTTGATGGAAATTTTATTGATTAAAAAGGAAACATATTTAAATAAAGATATGTAAAGGTTTATCATCTCTACAATATGCACGCATCTTGGATATACTTAGGTGTAAAACTAGGCTCTCATCAAACTTAAAATCACGCCAGTACCGACCGAAAAACAGATACCAATACAACGCGTCGCACCTTCAGAGAATTTGGTCCCTGAGCGCACCACTTCTCTCACCATAGACTATGAGTAGTCGGTGGGATTACAGACTTCCACAAACAAATCTGGCAGGAACACTAAATAGTTTATACTATAAAGGTTTCAAATTATTCAATGACCTGCCAGCAAATGTGAAGGAAGCCACTAGTATTGATACTTTTCGCAGCTTAAGTGCACACTATGTAGTAGGTAAGTTTAAAAACTGATTATTTTTCAAGTGTTTATTTTATTTTGTATTTTTAATCTCGAAGCCGAATTATTGAAACATAAAATATCTTTCGATTATCTATTTAATTGATCATTTAAATTGAAAATAAATACAGTAATACCTCGACTTACGCTAATTCAGAGTTACGCGGTTCGTTTGGCGACACTGCCGCTAGACGTTTACCATTGACACCTTTGCCGCTAGACTGCCGCCCGCTATATTCAGTGTTTCTCTTACTGCGATTGCAAGAAACTGATATTGCTCGTGTGGTAGAAGAAGTTTTTAATCTTGGCAGGTGATTAGATTTGGAAGTCAATGCTAACGATGTCAACGAGGTGTTGGATTCATTTAGTCAGGAGCTGACAATCGATGAGCTCATAGAGATGCGTAAGCAAAACGACAATGAAGACACTTCAGACCCATTTCCACCAGAAAAGCGCATGATAATTGCAAGCTTGACAGACGGTCTCAGCTCAATTGAAAATGGCTTAAAATTTTTAAAAAACATGGACTCCAACAAAGAACGCGTTATATCTATAAATCAAGAAATAAAAAAATCATTATTTATATTTTTATTTATTATCTTTGTTTAATTAAGAAACCGGTAGATGTATTTAAACTCAATTTAGTGGTTAATAAGACAAAGATAATAAATAAAAATATGAATTTTAACCACAAAGTTAATATTGCTAATTTTAAAAGTATAAAAAAATCATTAGCTTGCTACGAAGAAATTCTGCGTGAAAAAAAGAAGGCATTGTGTCGTCAGACGAATTTGTTAGATTTTATAAAGCCATCGACGTCGAAATGACTTTTTTACGTAAATCGTTTTAAATATTTTGTATTAATATGTTTAAAGAACTATTTAATTAAATATTTTTCTTCTTAACTAGTGTTTTTGTTAGTCCTTGGTCCCAATTAAACAAAATTGCACGTATTTATATGCAAAGTTGTACCCCGACTTACGCGAATTCGAGTTAAGCGATTTTCGTCGGTCCCACCTATCGCGCAACTTCGGGGTATTACTGTATAGAAAATAGCATGGATACTTCACCAACGTGTTCAAACGCTGTGAAAAAAAATAGTGTGCAAGTGTATAATTGAATTATTAATGCGTGAAAGTTTTGTGTCTCGACCATTTGTGGAAAAAAACCGACAACATCCCTTCTACCAAAAGTCACCGACTGCCACTGCCTCCTACCCCTTGCAGATTTAGATTGACCTTATCCGCTCATCTACATCTATATCTTCCCCTCGGTATCGAACCTGTTGGCTTGTGTATGAAAGCTTTGTGTATTACAAGACACATACGCAACCCCCTTAAGACATCTGGGGTAGTATGCCATTCCCGAAGTTTCAGATTTTTTAATTTCCCTCATTCTAAATAGTGCATCGTCAAGTTGTATTAAATCGTTTAATTTACTACAACTTATCTTTCGCATCTTTGCTTAGTTTAATTTTGAATCTATTTAATTTCAAATACAAATGAAATATATTAATTAGAAAGATATACATATAAAACCAATTTTATCGAAAATTATTGTTGTTGCTACAGGGATTTGAACCTGGATCTCTTCCAATCCTGATAGATATATCAATTTGAAAAGTGTAACATATAAGTTAAAAAAATTGTCATCAATGCATCATGTTGGTGTAGCATAATTGGTTAATACACGTTCCCCGTATTGGAAGAGATCCAGGTTCGAATCACGGTAGCAACAACAATATTCTTCGATAAAATTGTTTTTATATGTATATATTTCTAATCAATAGATTTAATTAGTATTTAAAATATCACAGACCTATGTTCTAAATAATATCAACTTCACAATAGGAATATGTTCTCCTTAATATTTAGTTTCTCCTCCTTTCTTATGTTTTCTGGCATTTCATTAATAATCTTCATCGCAAGCTTCATCATCGATTTCTATCTTCAGTCTCAGTCTATCTTTTCCTCTTGTATGATGTTCGTGCTCATGTTGATTTGCATCAATTTTAATGTTGCAATGTTTCTACTAAAATTTATGCTATGTTTTTCACCATGTATATGTGTATGTTTTCTGAACTGCAGAAAATATTTTAGAATGATAGATCAGATCTAATCTAGGTTAAGTGGAAAACTGCCATAATATTGACATGTAAAAATGTTTTTGACGTGTAAATATTTAAGAAAGTATTGGGTCTTAACATAGTTGTTTCCTTTTTTTTAAATAAATCTGACAAAAGGATAACAAAAAAATAATTTCAACAAATTAGTTAATGATGTACTCTACTTTTTTTACAACTTCTTGCCAACATTCTTCAAGTTTTTTGATGCCTCTGCAGCAGCAGATTTGGCGGCTTCATTTCTCGAAGAAAGTGTCGAAATAACTAATTTTTGTCTACTTGACATTCCATTTTCAAGGCCTGTAATTAAATAACATAATAAATGCAACGTAAACTTAAACATAATATCTTGTAGAGTAGAAAATTTTCTTTCGAATGAAGTAACTTTTATGAATTTGTTTTACTTTTGGCGCGTGTTTTTAAATTTGAAAAAAATGGACAATAATTATGTTAACACTTAATATTTAAGCAAGCTTATGCAACCTTTATTAGCATGAAAAAATTGTTATGTAGTCATGATCTCAACCTTAGATTACGAATGCAAATGGTCATATGCTATGTGAATCATGAACGCTTACTAATTCATGGATCTAAAAAAGAATACTCAAAATAATCTGGATGGATAATGCTGACTCCCTGCGCACTCCTTTTATCCAATACCTTATATCTGTCCATTTCTGGCTAACGGGTACCCAGAGACCGATGGGATAGATTACTTTTCGAACGCCGATGTGTTAACACGGTTTTTCACAATGTCTCTGTGCGTTAAATCTGGACTATTGAAAACCGCTTTCGACAACATCCCGAAGTGCAGCAATATCTCCTTTCTTCAGCACAACAGTGCGAGTCAGCGGGAGGTGTAATTTGCCGTCCAACCTAAACTAAACAATAGTTTAAATCGATACAGTCCACGGGATCCATTCCCACCAGATAGAGTTACGAATGAAGATGTTATGGTTCGGATGAATAAAGAAAAATAAGTATTTAAAACAATACGAATCCGAAAACTTCAATGTCTCGAACATGAAATGAGACATTCAAAGAAGTACGAGATCTTGCACCTTATAATGCAGGAAAAGATTGCTGGAAGTCGGCGGAAGTCTGGAAGAAGAAAAACATTATGAGCTGAATAACCTGAGGCAATGTAGTCCACTGTAGAGCTTTTTCGGGCCGCAGTAAATACAGTGATGATAGCCAACATCTGTTGAACGAATATGGTACAAGAATAAGAAGGAACACATAGACTGCTGAAGATAAATACATCCTGAATAGGGATTCAAAACCGTCTATAATGACATTTTGAAAAATGTTATTAATGATTTTTTCAAACAGACAAATTCCAACATTCTCTTAACGTGGAAGAAAATGCCTGTAATAATACCCTACAGAAAATTAAAATACCCCATGATTTCGTTAGACTTTATGCGCATTCTGTATGGAGCGGTACATAAATCTTAAAAAACAGCCCTGAGGGGTGGATTAACTTGAATTATTACCCCATACGTGGCACAACCCCAATTACCGTATTAATTATAGATTCAGTGATACGAAAAATCCCTGTGTTTAAGATATCTTATTAATCGGCGAATTATCTGATCAATTTTGATGAAGTGCTGCTACTCACTGCTGGGCTAAATTATGACTTTATTTTATTCCATAAATTTAAGTTTGTCATTTTCACATTTAATCCCTATTATTAAGGCAGCTTTAAAATATTATTCAGGGGGTTATTGTGCCTCGCGAATTTTATAAAATACAATATTTTATTAATCTTCCTAAACTTTTGCCCTTTTGACTATACTCTGTATTTTTCCCGGTATACTGCAGATCTGAAGGCTGTCACTAGAGAAGTGCCCATTACTCGGTCCAACGGGTGGAGAATGTTCCTACTTCTCTTCGTCCTTCGTATTTCGACGCGGCCCACCACATCATCTTCTCCAAGTTATAGTATCTTCTCGCAAGATTTCTAATAAATTTATTTAATAATCATTTTAGGCAAATGATTCTGGCATTGATGTGTACTTCCTGTAGAATGAAGATATTTGTGCATCTCGACGTCCACGATATGTCTTTAGCACCAAATCTCAAAATAATCTATTCGTTTTCTCTCTTTTGAATCACATAAACAATACATAACTGTACCTTCCTATGTATACTATTCAATAAAATTATAAAATGTAATAAAACCTCTTGATGTTCTATGTGCATGTATTATGTTTATCACTTACATATGCAATTTTATATTCTGTCACCTTTTTTATGTGCACTCTTTTTATATTTATTGTTAGTTTTAAATACGTCTTAACAAAGCTAGAGCTAAGCGAAACCGGATGGCGTTTAATAAAATTCGTAGTTTTATATGTTTGTGCTTTATTTAATCTAATAAAATTTCGTTTAAATATGAATTGAATATATTAATTAGAAAGATATACATATAAAATCAATTTTATCGAATAATATTGTTGTTGCGCTACCAGGATTCGAACCTGGATCTCTTTCTAAACCGGAGAAGGTGCATTATCCAACTACGCTACATTGACGATATTTTTAGCAAAAAAATTTCGAACCTATATGTTACCCTTTTTGATATTAATCCATTTAATCGTTCCATTATTTGAAAGAGCCATCTACCTTATTTTTACGGAATCTCAAATACATTTGAGTAATCTGATACCAGACGCCATAATTAACAATTCATTTTTATTAAATTTTGAACACATTGATACAACTTTATTATTAAGAGAACACATTCTTATTGTGAAGTTGTAATTATTCAGAACAGACGGTCTGTGATATTTTAAATATATTTGTTAAATGTATATAAATGTTCAACTAATAAAAATTTCATTTCTTTATACTCTTACCGTGTACTGTATACTCTATAATAACATATAATTGTGTGAAATGAAAAAAAAAAAAAACTAAATAAGATAACTACATACACAACTAACGTACATATGCAAAACTTGGAAGCACATTTAAACATTTTTATTTTTATTTTACTGAGGGATTTTGACAGCATATCATATTATAACAAACAAAACTATTTAACGTATGATACTAATAATGAAAATCCACAAAAATATTTAGATACATAGGTGTGTTTAGTTGCAGAAAATAAATAAAACGAGAAAAACAGGGAGAAAGGGTGGGGAGGTTGCAACTATTGTAGCAGTAAAGGGAGAGCAAGATGTGTTTATAGGTAGAATGATTGGCCAAAATTGAGATTGTGGTGGTTCATAAGAAGAACCCTTTGTGAACATTTTAGATCTCTGGTATATATAAAATTTATAAAGCATTTAGTAGAAGAAATACACATTTTGTTTTATTATATACCTGTTCGGACGCATATGTTAATATATTTTTTAATTGCAAAAAGTTTTTAGAGTAAAAAAAGATTTCAAAGATTAGTTGAACTCCCTTTATTATCAATTTTAAGCAAAATACAAAGTACCTGCTGTGTCAGAAACATAAACCAAACAAGTTGCATTACCAAAGGGGTGTTTTTATCCCTATTTTTTTCTCCGACCAAAGAATTCGTTATTTTAATAACGATTTTAAAAATTATTTTTAAACTCTGTTAGTACGTACTGAACAAATTAAATCATTGTGGGAGTATTAACCCTTAAAGTGACCCAGAGCGAATTTCAAATACTGCACTAAAACTACAGTTTTGGTTAATTTATGATGTAATTATGAATTAAATATATTAATTACAAAGATATACATACAAAATAAATTTTATCGAAAAATGTTGTTGTTGCGCTACCGGAATTTGTACCTGGATCTCTTTCCAAACCGGGGAAGGTGCATTATCCAACTATGCTACATATTTTTATCGACAAATTTTCGAACCTATATGTTATCTTTTTTGATATTAATACATTTAATCGTTCCATTATTTGAAAGAGCCATCTACCTTATTTTTACAGAATCTCAAATACCATTGAGTAAACTGATAGCGGACGCCAGAATTATCAATTCATTTTCAATAAATTTTGGACACATTGATACAACTTTATTATTAGGAGAACACATTCTTATTGTGAAGTTGTAATTATTCAGAACATAGGTCTGTGATATTTTAAATATAAAATAAATATATTAATTAGAAAGATATACATATAAAATCAATTTAATCGAAAAATATTGCTGTTGCGCCACTGGGATTCGGATTAATTAATATTTAAAATATCACAGCCCCATGTTCTGAATAATTACAACTTCACAATAAGAATGTGTTCTCGTGATATTATTGAGTTTGAAATCATCAAAAAATTGAAATCTACTGGTATTTTAATGTTCTGGTGTATTTTTGATTTGGTGAGTTTTCTAGACCCAGCGCCTCACTTTATTTGATCTAAATTGGACGAGAGTTTTAAGGGTTAACAATATCAAACACGGCGGACCTAATCCAGCCAATTAAACGGCGTTATTTAATTTTCCCGGGGGATTACCCAACGAAAGGGCTTAAACAGGATTGCAGGTGATTTTATATATATATATTTTTTTTTCTGATATTTTTATGCCTTTGTTATTTATATTTAGTACAGTAACGTGAACATAAATATATTAAATACTAATCATTATTAAGGAGAACACATTCTTATTGTGAATTTGTAATTATTCAGAACAGACGGTCTGTGATATTTTAAATATTAATTAAATGCATTAATTAGAAAGATATACATATTAAATCAATTTAATCGAAAAATATTGTTGTCGCGCTACCGGGATTCGAACCTGGATCGCTTTTCAAACCGGAGAAGGTGCATTATCCAACTATGTTACGGCAATAGTACTTTTGACGGCAAATTTTCGAACCTATACGTTACATATTTTCAAATGAACATATTCAAATGAACTATCGTTCCATTATTTGAAAGTCATCTATTTTGTTTATTCTGGCGTCTGTTATCGGCTCACTGAAATGCATTTGAGATTCCGTGAAACAAAGTAGGTGAACTGGCAAAGGTTATTTTTTTAAAATATTAATTGATTTACTGACTTTCTACATTGCATTTTCGGTGCACGGCGCATGCATTATCGAACAACGGAGTTCTGCATGTAATATAATAAAGGCAGTTCAATATACATAAAGCCACAGTGTGTGTAAGCAAACGGTGTCAGGTTCGTATATTAATTTCATTTTCGATCGATATTTTAGCAACGATATTACGGTAGAATTTTGCATACAGAGTATTATCAAGAAGTAATGAAATTTGCTACCCCTTCAAGATACGTTCACGTATCAAACCGGAGTGAGGGTGACCACATGTTTATTGTGATGTAAATATATACATTGTTTTTTGACATGTTACGTTACATTTTTATGTTTATTTTGTGGCGAGGCGCCACGCTACTAACGGCAATACCATCGAGTGATTTCAAATTATGAAAATACAGCTAACACTAGTTGCTAGTCAAGAAATCATCGGGAGTCCCATCGATGATACTTGGAAGTCATTCTTTTATGTTATTACCTTGTCAGCTTGAAGCTCGTAATCTCGAGGCGCTATATACATGTACCTATATATGTAATTCGGTGAGGTGAAATACCATCACATATAAGCCTAACATTAGATAGTAAATTAGGTAGTAGATTAGTGATTTCACTTAGCTCAGAAATTCATTTTAGAGCGACAAGGCATCCCTCGAAGATGGATAATGAGATTTACCCGAAACGTTGGGACAACAATGGTCCTTCTTAGGACATGGATATTTTCAAATAAAGCTAAACGCTTGTGCTTAAAAATGAATAACTTAACACCCGCCCCAGGACAAGCACCGAAAACATGCATAGGTCGGAGGGCGTGGTAGAGAACATCTCAACTATTTTTCACACACGTGACGGTTTAACATTCTAACAGCATTCTCCTTACGAGGTCAGTTTAATGTCGTTACTTTATCGAGCTCGACATTTTTACAATATTTTTCTATTTAATTGTCGTTTTCTCCAAACTGGACGTAATGTCGTAGTTTGTAATGAAACGTCATAAGTCAAAATCCACAAATAACATTTATGTCAAATTAAATCAGTTTTTCATATTAATTTGAATCACTTGCAGTGTTCCATTACGGATTAATAAAAAAATAAAAAATGTATCTTCAGTACAAACTAAAAGGTCATATACATACTAAATATAAGATAACCTTCATAGAACATACAAAAAAAAAACAATTATTCTAAATAAATTGCAATTTACAAAATTTATTGAGTGCGCTGTAGTTAGCTACTTTACTAGACTGCCGTTTGTGTTAAAGTAGTCAGTTTATTTTCGTGTTGTTGAGATGTCATTTTATTAAAATAAACATATTTGTACATGTACGATTAAATATAATAAAGGGATTTGAATCTTTTATAAGAATTTTTCTTTTGTGTTGAACATGACACTTGGGTTTTGTTTATGAGACGATATATACTATATGGTACTACTGTAATGTCTCCCTTGTTGTTCAATTTGTATATGGATTATTGTGTGAAAGAACGAAAATGTATGAATGTAGGAGCATAAATGAGCGATTTGATTGTATGCTGTTTATTGTACACCGATGATGCAGTACTAATGGCGAATAATGAACAAGAATTACTTGGTCTAGTGAGTAGAATGTACGATATATGCAAAGAGAGCGACCTCATGATGAATGTCAACAAGTCGAAAGTGATGGTTTTCGAGAAGGAGGAAGGCAAGATACGTCTAGATAATGAATGTTTGAAACAATTGGAATGTTGAGTTTGTGTATTTATGCATGGAATTATATCTAACGGGAACTTGTTAACCTAGGAAAGACTAGCGGTACACAATGGAGTCTTGGTACCGACACTGATGTATGGAAGTGAGGCCTGGAGTTGGCAGAAGAGGAACAAAAGTAGACTGAATGTAGTGGAAATGTGATGACTTAGGCGTATACGTGGCAAATCTATTTATGACATAGTAAAGAGTAAAGAAATAAGGAAATAATGTAAAGCTGATGTGAGTATAGTGAGTAAGATTAAGAAAATATCACTTAAATGGTTTGGTCATGTGGAACGAATGAATGAGGAGAGAATGGTAAGAAAGATATATGACTCAAGTGTTGATGGCAAGACTTGGCACGATAAATCAGATACTGGAGGATGGTTATGTTAGAAGCCTCAGATGTATGAATGCGAATTGTGTGTCAGAACAGACAAGTGTGGCGATCTATCTTCTCTGCCTACCCCCGTAGAGAAACGGCTTGATGGTTAGTTAGTTATAAGTACATATATGTATTATATATGACTTGTTTATATAACTTTATAGTGTTACAGAACGAGACTCAAACCTTTAACCAATCTTTGTCAATATACCACTGGACCAAATAACCGAGTACTAATTTATTTGAATCTCTAAATTAAAAATTATTTATACAGGTATAATACTAATATATTATGACTGCATAAAAGCGAAAATTGTAAAATTAATTTCAATTTGCATTTAGTATTTGGTACGGGCATACAGTGCACGAATTCAAATAACCCGTGTAATTTCGCAATTCTGGAAAATAAATTAAAATTAAATATTTATTAAATGGGACATTACGATAAATTGGAATTTGTATAATACTTTTTTAATTACGCTACGAGTGTTATCAGATGCACATTTAATTTTGAATTATTTTCTGGCAATTTTAGTCGTTTACAGCTTATAAAGTGTTTTTTTTTAGAGGTTCGTTTTTCGAGTTGGCAGCCCTTTTTACAGCGATAGCAAATTTGACAGCTGACAGCCGATTTGTACTCAGTTTGGTTTAGCATTTCACCATGAATAGACTTAATAATGCTCGCGAATTGAGCAAATTTATTTTTAAAATTGTGGTTCAGATCGCAAAACTTACCGTGCGCTACGTCCATTTTACGGTTGACATAATCACCCATTCGAGCAAGTATTTCGAATAACCATGGATCATTTTTACAACACGCATACTTTAATTGATAATACGCATCCGCAGAGACGTTGTACAGTGCGCACCGAAGAAGCTGTTGTTTCTTCAAAAATGATGCCGGCCAGAACGTTACAGTCAATGGAGAGCGTTATAGATCTATGATTACTACCCTTTTCATTCCTCAATTGAATGGCATTAATGCGGAAGAGCTGTGGTTTTTACAAGAAAGAAATATTAGATGAACGCATAATTCCGCTTAATGGACCTGTGAATTGGCCTCCAAGATCGTTAGATTTAACACCTTTGGATTATTTTCTGTGAGGATATGTGAAGTGGCTAGTCTACGCTGATAAAACAGCAACGATAGACGATTTGGAATCTAACATTCGTCGCGTTATTGTCGATATACGTCCCCAGCTGCTCGAAAAAGTGGTCGAAAATTTGACTTCCAGATTGGGCTTTATTCAAGCCAGCCGAAATTATATTTAAATTTGCGCGAAATTATATATAAACACTAATAGAATAAAATGATCTTTCTAATAAAGTTAATATCATAGATATTACTGCGATTTTTATGTGTTTTATTTCAATTTAAAGTTTTATACCACATAATTATGGGACATATGTATCAAAGATTTAGTTGAAATAAATGTCAGTGTTATATACCTACACATATTGAGATATTGATAAGAGATCAGATTGAGATTAGTAGAAAGAGATAAAAACACAAGCCCATGTACACGACATAAAATATTTACAACATTCTGAAAACTAGATAACGAGAAGGTACTGAATTACAAACATTTATTCCGTTTTAACTTTTTGCTGGGAAGATTCAAATTCATTTAGTTGACGAATGAAACAGACTAATATTTTATATACGAGAACACATTATTATTGTGTAGTTTCAGGTTTTCAGAACATAGTTCTGTGATATTTTAATACAAATCAAATGTATTAATTATAACTTACATGTTGCACTTTCAAATTGATACATCATTAATTCCATTATTTGAAAGCAATCTACTTTATATTTAAGGGGAATCTCAAACAACTTTGAGTAAAATCCGATAGGAGGAGATGCTAGAATTAAATTAATTAATTCATTTTTATAAAATTTTGGAATCATTAATACAACATTTTACAACACGCCGTGGTGTTAGTGCTCTTTCCCGTATATGAAAAGTTCCTGGTTCGAGTCTGGGTGGCGACAAAAATATTATTTCGATAAATTGATGCATTTAATTTGCATTAGACTAATATTTGATGTGCAACAAGTGTGAAGTGAGGCGCGAAATGGTAAATCACTGAGACGTGGTGTGTATATGTGAATTAAGAAAGCCGAGAGTTTTCTTCAAAGAATTTCACGATGGCAAAATTTGTATCTTAGGATTGTCTCGAGTCAAAAATCTCTTCCTTGGACACTCGCCATACAAGACGATAGAGAACAGTTGTATGAGTATATTTGCAATACCACCGGTGGTCACCAAATATTTTTTCAAATTATTAAATTTTTTCTGTATGCCTATCTAATCGAGTTATTTAATTTGTTTAAATAATACAGCTTTATATTATTATATCATATATTGTATCGAAGATTTTCCAAATTAATAAAATTGATTAATGTAGTCCTAGTTTCAACGAGCGTGTTAAAATCAAAGGTTTTTGTAATTCATTATACTATTCATTATTTGACTAAAAAATAAGTTCGAAATTTTTTGAAAACATAAATGGTTAACGTGTCGAAATGGTAACGCATGTTCTCAGATAGGAAAAGTTTCTGGTTCGTTTGCAGGTGGTAACCGAATATTTTTTTCGATACATAGTTTTTTAGTATGTACATCTTTCAAATTGTTTGATTTAATTTGTTTTAACGTAATTAACCTTTCCCATACGGTGTTAAAAGAATAACGAGCGCTCCGGTACTGTAAACTCATTGTACATGGAGACTTAAGTCGGATAAATTTGAATATTTTACATTTATTTTTTATATACATCATTAAAATAATAGCCGATGTATATATAAGTGAACATATATATATATCAATTATTGTGGAAAAGTGTTATAAATGATAAAAAACATTGGTCATACGGAAAGACAGCACAAAGACGCATAAAACACGTCTAACTCGGTCAGCGCACGCTTTGCCACTAACTAAAGTGATGATCGGTATTCGGTACCCCGCGTCCCGTGCACTACGATTTCCGCACCTCTCCGCAGGTACACATACACGTATTGACAAATTCACTCCAGGCTCTTCGAGAAAACATTTTTTATTGTTGCGTATGCTAAATATTTATAAATTGTAATTATTTTATCCTATACATAAATATATTACGGAGGAATACTCTGTATTTAGTATATTTACAGAGATATTCACATAATTTGAGGCAATGTCAACTCAATTTACATCACCGGAGAGGAAAGGTGAATATAATATATTTTGCTTTCCACAGCTGTTCGTTATATCCCTTGTGCTTATATTTTTTTTCAATTATTCCATCGCGTTTTAGGCTAGTTGATAAATCAATAAGCTTAATTAATTAAATTTAATGCAAATTATGTGTTTAATATAATTTTATGCTTGACGGTCACCCCAAATGCATTTTAGCCCAAGTTTCCCACCAATTTTCTTACTAAGATTGGGAAATCAACATGCGAAGAATTTAGTACTGTAATCAAAGCGCTTTTCTCATTTAAACTTTCAAAAAATATTGCAAATAAACGAATTATATTTTAAAAAATTATTCTAAAACTTTTAACGCAGACAAATGAAAAATCGGATAATGTCGTAAAAATTCACCTTAACCAGGATCGATTGGCGCCTTCAAACCGTTTTTGAAATCAAATATATTTTGGTGGCGCTGAGTATCGATCTTGGTGCGTGTCATCTTGCACCCGCCTAATATAATATTGTATCAAATTATCATATAAGTATGATGATGTTATTTAATAATATAATATTAAAACTAACAAATATTTGATTTAATTAAAAAAAAATTACCCATGTGAAATTTGTAAGAAGCTAGTATTAATTAAGAGCTCAAGATACAAGATAGGTTATTTACAAGTCACCATCATTATCAATATCATCTGTGTAATATTCAATACTGGACGAAGACCTCCCCAAGTGTCTCTAATAGATGTATCAATTTGAGGGAACTGCAGCATATAAGTTCGAAAATTTGTCGTCAACTTACTATGTAGGTGTGGTATAATCGATTACCGCATTTTCCCGGATAGGAATGGATTCAGATTCGAATCCCGGTAGCAACAAAAATATTTTTTTACATAAATTGAATTTTCCTGTAAATATTTCTAATTGATACATTTAACATCTCTAATAATCTTAAATTCATCTGCATTGTAACTTCTACGATTATTGATCAGGGTCCTCAACAATATGTTGATAGTCTGTATACAAAAAAATGAAATTCATGATTTAATTACATGCCACGATGTTTGTTTTTTATATTCAAATTTTGATTAACAAAATTACGAGTGACTTTGTTTAAAGGTAGTCGGAAATGTTTTGCTCGGTAATAACAATATCCGACGTAATCAACGCGAACCTGGATATGTCGGCTAAATTTCATCTATTTATGATGAAGTATTCATGTTTCAATGTCTGGAAAGGCACACGAGTACTTGTTTATTCACGTTACGACGTTGAAACCTTATTATTTATAAGATTGGGTACTTGAAAACACCATCAAACTTGAGGGCAACAATCATAGAACCTTTTTTGTTGAATTGTAACTAGTCATAACGGCCCATCTGCGCTTTGGTACCTGGTCGTATTGTCACATGTGTTTTTTAATCAAAACAAAACAACTAAGTTAACTACTAAGCTAAGAGCAAGATGACGTGTTTGGAGGTAAATAATGTTTGGAACAAGTAGATGAGTTTGTGTATATGGGAAGTGTGTTTGATAGAAATGGAATGACTGGGAAAGATATTGAAAGGAGGGTGACTGTAGGAACTCCTGGTATCGACGACGACGTATGGAAGTGAGACCTGGTTCTGGCAGAAGAGGAACTGAAGTTCCTGCATGCAGTAGAAATGAGATATATATATATATATATTGTGAGATTCGATCCTCCTACCAAGTGATCGTCGAGATCAGTTTCTAGCATCTGAAATATGGAGACCAAAGAAGCATTTTCTTATCACTCCAGCAAAATCATGAGTTACTACTAAGTGGGGTTGGATGTTCCACTCCGACTAGATAGGATAGAGCATGAAATTTAACGTGTGTTTGATATAAGATTCAAATCATCCACTCACCTCTTACTTCAGAGGAATGTGTATTTTTGTTATCTGAAATATTAAGTGTGGTGAAGAAGAAAGGTTTCCAGAATGAAAGCGGACTTTAACTTTAAAACAATAATTATTTATTCCATAGATAAAAAAAAAAAGAGTGCACTTATACATATATGTATTACTCTTTATGTAAATAGGGAGTTAAAATATAAAATAATACGTGAAAGAGAGATAGAATATATATACAATTAGACAGAACATCAAAGTAGTTACGATCACTTATCTGTGAAAATGTCAAAATGAGAGGTGTCCATGAATTTCAATTCAAACAAAGTCCAATTCGTTAACTATACAGACCTGTAAATGAATAGACATATAATAAAGTGTAAATATAGGAGAGGGGTTTGGAACATTAGTAGCGGGACGAGGAGCATTCTACATACATTCTTGGTGGAAACATAAATCCGATAGATTATATAATATTATAACTTTTCGAAAATTAAATCTTTGTGTAAGTAAAACGTACTTTTTACATATACTATTGTAAGCGTTTAAATTTTCATTTTTATCTAGTCATATTTAAAAAAAAAGTCGCGTAGCTATTTGATTGCGTAAGTGGTACAAAAGTGATCACGTACGTGATACCACAATGAAAATATTTAGATAAAGAATTTGCGTTACTTCATGTCTATATATATTTGGTGGTTAGTGTTTAGCTATTAAAACATTCATTGATCGGATACAATTGCTTTACTAAAATATAATATCTGTACGAGATTTCATTTTCCAAATTTAAGATGACGCTGTATAAAGTTGTGATTTATTGTTTTATAAATACTTGAAACACAGACCCATAAATCAATTCCAAATTGACGTTCTTCTTGGCTCTGAGATGAGGGGAATTCGATATGGAACAGGTGCGGAGGTCGGTGCCAAGATGCTGTATTATTCAAGTAATCATCTGTTTCCTATCATATCCGCTGCATCAGGCAATACTAATGGCTGACTCCTGGCTTCGTGCTTCATCATACTCGGGATCCACCTGTGCAGTAATCTGGAATGGTTCCATTCTAAGCCGGAAACATCGTGTTCTATGCTGGAAGAATTACTCCAAATTGAAAAATTTAATAAATGTGGTACCTTTGGAAGTACCATCAGATTCCCTTGGAGTTCTATCCTCTCTTTGTACTCTCGAGTTGCTTTGGAGTGAAACTCAGTAGACTCGTGTAACAATATTAATTTATTACAACAACGTATCAACAGTCATGACAATTATATAATTCAGATACAGCTTAATTACTATTGCGAAGTGGCGATGGAAAAGAGACCCGTTCCCCCAGTGACGGCTTCTTATAACCCCTGTACCCCACCACTCATCTGACACACACACACACACATCCGAAGTGATAGTTTTCACAATAAATAATAAAATTTGTACAATTCAATTTATTTTTAAGGAGAACACATTCTTATTGTGAAGTTGCATTTTTTTATTAAATGTATATATATATGTATAAAACCATTCAAATTCAAACCCCCCGGTTAGGGAGAGATACAGGTTCAAATCCCGTTAGCAACAATAATATTTTTTTCCTAAATTGATTTTATATGTATATCTTTCTAATTAATACATTTAATTTGCATTAAAAATACCACACACCTATGTTCTGAAAAATTGCGACTCACAATAAGTTGTATTAATATTTATAAAAGTTAATAAATATGAATTATCAATTAATTCTGGCGTCTCCTATCGGATTTCTTAAAGGTGTTTAAGATTCCACTATCCACCCTACTCTTCCACTGAGGCCTTCACGCATTACCACATCACCCTATCTCTGAAAAATTGGCAGGTTGGAAAAGTCATTCGTGAATTACCTCAAAAAACCAGCGTTGCTTTGCCCACAGAATCGACCATCTTCCAAGCAAATGGAAAGTAATAATTAACGTTGATGGTAGAGTACGACAAGTCAAAGATTTCGCTTTAAAAAATGTGCGCAGAAACGCATTTGGAGAAGAGGTGTGGCATAATCCAGTGTGTTACCAATCAGCTCTCATTTTAATTAGTCACCCTTTGTCCTTCGAGGAGTTTGTGTGCTCTGGACGTTTACGATTGCTTTTTAGTGTAGGTACACTCAACCTAATCGACACGGACGAGCACTACAAAGGCAAGCACGTGAAATATTATTCAACGTATATAAGTTCATGTCTAATAAAGCTGCCAATGGGGTTAGTGATTTGAGAAATGTTCAAAGAAAAGTGATATTTTCGCAGTTAAATGTAAATGACTATATTTTATTATTTGTGCCATTGTGTTAAAATGTTAATAACTTAATTTTCAATGTTATTTTTATAATATTGTCGGGGTTAATTGTAAATGACTTAGTTTTCAATACTAATTTAATGTATTAATTAGTATTTAAAACATCACAGACCTATGTTCTGAATAATTACAACTTCACAATAAGAATGTGTTCTCCTTAATGATTTAATTTTCATAAATATTTTTATTGTGATATTGTTGGGGTTAAATGTAACAAATTTAATTTTCATTGTTATTTACATAATTTATAAATTCTTAACGTCAAATTTTTATATTATTATTTTTTTTTAATTGTGACCTCTGTTAAATGTTGTAAGAAGCCAGTATTAATAAAGAGTTAAAAATATCTGTGAACTGTTATTTTCTTATATATTTATTAAATAAATTGATTATCAAATGAAACTGACTTTTTATTTTATGTATCTTTCAATAATGCCCAAATTTAAAAGTCATTTAAATTCAGAAGATCGCTTTTTGGTTTACCTACTGTACGCATGTGGGCCCTTTTTACGAAGTTTTACGAATGTCTACGTATAGATGCGCGTGTCCGAAATCTAATGCGCCAACTTACATTGACCGTACTCTAACATTGGCAATTTAAATAATTAAAAAAATAATAATTAGATTTTCGTTGTGACATATATGCTGTTTCGGGGGAATGGATGATCAAATTTGGCGCATAGATGGCAATAGTGTAGTGGTACTCGAAGTAAGTCCACATATTAACATATATACAATTTGATAAATATGAAGATTGATGAGTGAGAACTGGTGAATGTTATATTTATATAAAGTGATTACTTAAGCCATCCGAAGACAGGTCGTAAGCCCTGTAACTACCCATACTTCCATATATTTTCCATTAAAGTATAATAAAAAATAGCTTCGTCTCTATGAGATATCCGATAATTGTTTAATAACAGTGCCTGTGTAGGTGAAAATCCAGTAATTGTGTGCTCTTGGACATATTCAAATATTGCTAAATTTTAATTATTGAGTCTTTCTTTAGTGTTCTTTTGTGAGTTTCTGAAGAATGGAGACGTTCATTCATTTGAGTAAGAAGGCGTAAAACATATTCTTGTATCTATTTATGCGAAACAGAAAATGAATAAAAAAAATCAATTCATTCTGCCGCAATACATTGTTCAAAATAAGGCAATAAGATTTTCTTCCCCTATTCAACAAATACGTCGATATCTCCCTTTAGAATTTCATACCCCATCTCTGGCTGTGAGTTATTTTCATTTTGTAATTTCTACGTTGTCCAACCTAATACATAGAAATTAGTATTATAGCGATAAAAACGAACTACGCTTGGATATTAAAATTGATTCATTTTTTGTGTGAAGCTTTTTTTGCAACCGGCGAGATCTGTTGTGTTAATAATTAAAAATAACGTGAGAATAAATTAGTTGTTTACATTTTATTTGCAATATTAAATGTTATAAATACAAATTAATTAGAAAGATATACATATAAAATTAATTTTATTGAAAAATATTGCTACCGGGATTCGGATCTGGATCTCTATCCATTCCGGGGAAGGTGCATTAACCGACTATGCTACAGCACACGGTACTTTTGACGATAAATTTTCGAACCTATATGTTACACCTTGAAAATTATTACATCTATCGTTCCATTATTTGAGAGCCATCTACTTTTCAATTTATTTTACGGTTTGGAAAGAGATCCAGGTTCGAATACCGGTAGCAACAACAATATTTTTCGATAAAATTGAATTTATATGTATTTATCTTTCTAATTAATACAGTTGAGCCAATGGAATAATGTTAAAAAATTGGTCACAATAACATTAATTTTAAGTAATTATGTAAATAGTAATATTTGAATTTATTAATACAAATTAAATGTATTTATTAAAAAGACATACATATAAAATTAATTTTATCGAAAAATATTGTTGTTTCTACCGAGATTCAAAACTGAATCTCTTCAAATCCCGATATATGTATCAGATCGAAAATTTGTCGTCAATGCATTGTGTTGGTATAGTATAATTGGTTAATTTACGTTCACCGGATTGGAAAGAGTTCCAGGTTCGAATCGCGATAGCAACAACAATATTTGTCAATAAAATTGATTTTATATTTCTAATAAATACACTTAATTAGTATTTAAAATATCACAGACCTATGTTCTGAATAATTATAATTTCTAAAGACAAAGATGATAAATTTAACAATTCTGGTGTCTATAAACTTAGTTGCAAGGATTGTGGTGCATTTTATATTGGCAAAACGGGTAGAAATTTTAATATAAGAGTAAGGGAGCATTTAAGATGTTTGAACAATAGTGGGTTTTCAGAATTTTCTAATCATTAGATAGAATATGGACATGGTTTTGATAAAAAATTTGGATTGTCAATTTTGCGTATAAACGGTGTTGGTCACAAATTAAATAATTTGGAATCGTTGGAGATAAATAAAGCGTGTAAAACTAATCAAAAAATTATAAGCAACCAACTAAATTTAACTACGAGTCCCATTCTAAAATTTTTTCCTAAAAATTATTCGAGTAAATTTATTTTTTATTTTTTAAATAGATTCTGGCAAAGAAACAATAATATATGTTTTAGTTAGTTATGACATCCTGAAGAAGAAAATGATATTTTTCGAAACCGGTAGATGTATTTACACTCAATTTAGTGGTTAATAAAACAAAGATAATAAATAAAAATATGAATTTTAACCACTAAGTTATTATTGCTAATTTTAAAAGTTTAATTATAATTTCACTATAAGAATGTGTTCTCCTTAATAATATTAAATGTATTGTGGAGATGAACAAACCCGTGTTGCTTTTTATTCATTGAATTACCTGGGTGCATTCCTGGTGTGGTCGCAACATGAGATTCCACGGGTGCACAGTAATCTGGAAGAAGGAAAATGTAATTCGTGTCCAACAATCTGAAGTCTGGAAATTATTTTGAGAGAGCCGGCAGCGCTGGTTGGTGCGCACACTCTCATACACTGGCACCACTACACACACAGCCTGACCGAGACAAAGGAGTTTCCAATTTTAAGTTTGATCATTTACAGGATGTTTAGAAAATACATTTAAATATGCTTACCTCGCCGGCTATGTTCGGAGAGATTGTCATACGATTAACGTAAATACGTCACCGCGTGATGATTGTGTTTAAGTAGTACTAGTAAGTTAAGTGATTAAGATTATGAATGAATAACTTAGGTAGTTTGGTCATATGGAGGAGATAATGGTAAGAAAGATATATGACGCAAGTGTTAATGGCACCAGAAGTAGAGGACGTCCGCGGAAGACTTGGCATGACCAGGTAAACCAGATACTGGAGGATGGTCCTGTTAGAAGACTCAATAATCGTCGAGAACAGAAGATGTGTGGTGCTCTATCCTCTTTGCCTACCCTCGCGGGGAAACGACTTGATGGTAAGTAATTAAGAAGTAATATTTAATCCTTTGTCTGTAGATCTTGACCCTTTCTATCGAGGTAAGTGGGATTTTTTGGATGTGTTTGGATTTTCGACCACTTTTTGGAGCAGCGATGAATGTTGGCTTCCAAGTAGTTTATCTCTGATTTATCGGCGTAGACTGGAGACGTCACATATCCTCACAGAAAATAATCTAAATAACACGATCTTGGAGGTCAATTCACAAGTCCATTACGCGAAATTATGCGTTAATCGAATAAATTCATTGTGTGACTGTATGTCTTTTAACTTCAAACACACCCTTCAATACTGTTTAAAAATTTTTTAAACTGTGTTTGAATTATATTTTTGATGATGGAAAGATGTTCCCGAAAACATAATACAATATCCCGAATACAATAAAATAGAGTGGAATAAAACAGTATTTTAACTCAATTTACAAAATAATCATGGAATTCTACGAAGTTTCGCCAAAAACTTAATTTATTAAATTCTGGGCTTAAAATTTTCCATATATTGAAGTGTGTAAGCGTTACACGTTCAAAAAATTTATTTTATTTATGATAATTATGCATACAATTTATTAAAAATATTTTGAACACCCTGTATTATCGATATAAATTTTACAGCATAGTCGGATTCTACTTGTACGTTTTTCTGAGAAACCCAATGTTATTGATATTGGTTTGAAAATAATATTAGGTCAACAATTTTAAATTTATTTTAAAATTCCTTGTAAGCCACGAGCGCGAGACCAAGTTTTAATATTAAGGTCTTCAAAGATGATTTATGTTTTATATATTTTTATTTTTTTATTAAGATATTTATTTATTGAGTGAAAAAAAATGTTATTCAAGATCTATTTAAGTATATTGGAGTGAACCACCTTGAGCAGGTGTAAGGTCACTCAAACGTATACGAATTATATTACATACTTTGTTCACTATGCAAGAGAAATTAATGAATTTATTTAAGAAGAACTTCCCATGATCGATACCCAAAACAGCTTGCTGTGGTTTCAGATTTTAGTCCCAATCATTTTTATGGGTTCATTGAACCCCCTGGTTAACCTAAACACCAACCCTTGGAATCTCAAGTGGGCTTCCGAGTAACCGAGTTCGTTGGCCTGACATGTTACTCAAAGTAAAAACAGAAATAATAATATGTAGGTATGAATTTAACTTGCATAAATTCTATCTACTTTGATAAACAGTAAAGTAAGTAGGTAGTGATAGTAATAGTATGAAGTAAGAAGTATAAGAAGGTAGGTAGCCGGAATATAATATACATAGTATTACATTCGTTTCAATTTGTATATCTGATTAAACTGTGTTCAAATAGCAAATAATTTTTGACAAATACATAAAATCATACTACGAAATTAATAATAAATTTTTTAATGTTGAAAACAATTTGGTTTTTTGGATAGCAAACCGAAATATTTTTTCGATAAATTGATTTTTTCTGTATGTCTTTCTAATTAATGCATTTAATTTGTATACAAAACAGAACTTCTAGTAGATAACGAGATGCTCAACTTCTCGCTGACACTCACCATATCTAAATAAATTTGTTTCTTACTTTTGTGGTAAAAGTCTAGCGCGATCGAAAGCGCGCCATAGCTAAATAATGCACTGGGTGTATGGGCCGTTGGCAACCTATGGCCGCCAGTTTCGTCCTTCATTTTCTCTTCGGGTCCCACCTCGATCGCAAGCATTTGTTATTAGATATTATCATCTTACACAATAACTAGTAAAGCAATACACCTACGAAAATATCGAATAGTAATTCAACATGGAAGCGGATTGCCATACTCCATATCAGCTTTCTGCTAGCACACATCATAATTTTTACTCAAGTTATTATATATTTTCGTAGAAAGCAATCACTTTGTGGTTTGACACATTAGATTAAAAAAAATACAATCACTTTGTATAAAATTACGAAATTTATTATAGGCTAACCGGTTTCGCTTAGCTCAAGCTTCGTCAGGACGTATTTAAAACTAACAATAAATATAAAAAAAGTGCACTTATAAATACATAAAAAGGGAGATAATATAAAATTAAATGTGAAAGAGAGTGACAGAATACATATACAGTTAGACGAAACATTAAGGGAGGAGAAAATGCAGTGTTGCTGGATATTAAAATGATTTTAAAGGAAACATATCTAATGTGGGGTTAATAATTCTAATACTAATTCTTCATGTAATATAATTCATGTAATTATATATACTATCTCCCTCTTTATGTATTCATAAGCGCACCCTTTTTGTATTTATTGTTAGTTTTAAATACGTTCCGACGAAGCTTGTGCTAAGCGAAATAAATTTAGTGGTTTCATACAAAGTGATTGTATTTTATTTAATTTAAGTTATTAAATATTTGTATTGTGTGTTTGTTATAAATAAATAAAATAAAAATCACACAGCTCACAGTAATACCGCACATCATGTTACCTTTATACGTCCTTAATGAATAAACAGCTGAAGATTACTGTAAGTACCTTTTACTTCGTTTCCATACCTACATATTTTCAATCTTTTCTCATTTTGCATTGACTGGCATTATTTAGGACGAACACCGAGCCATGATGGTTTTTGGGTGCGAACGCAGAAGTGATACATTTCTTCTTCTTCAACGGCCTCACGCGACTCGAAGTCCATGATCACAATCATAATAGAGCACCATAAATCCCTTAACATCCCCCCCGTGGTGCAGTCCGCCGAGCACCCGCCTTCCTCTTGCAAGGCTGTCTTATCATTATCCCCCATCCTAATCTTGGTCCTTCCCTCTTTCTTGATCCTTTTGTCTGGAGCGGTATATTGTTCCTGAACTTCCAGATTTTTTAATCGTCTCCATTCTTCGGTTTGGATATTACATATTGGATCGTAAATCTTATGTCAGACTTTATTTTCGAAGAGTTGCTATCTATTTTCTTGCCCTAAAGTGATATACCAAACTTTACACCCGTATAGAAAGAAAGTTATAAACGCAACAGTAAGCCAAACAGGTAAACATGACAAGTTAACCGAAGCTTAACATTGGCCACACGTAGTGGCCAACCTGTGACAATCAATCAGTCAGCTATGGCATCGGTACAGCGCAACTACGACGATGCGGTAGTGCTAGTAGGTGTTCTCGTCCGTAAAAGTAAATTGTATGACTTAGGTCTTATAGCTGATCCGTGGTGTGCCTGTAGCCGTGTGAGACAGACGCCGGACCACATCCTCTGGCACGGTGAGATATTGACGGATGCTAGAGAAGATATGATTGATGGTTTGGTGGGAGTGGATCGGACTTCTATCCGAAACCCCGATATGAAAAATGAATTTGGAGTTATTCAGGACCTTTGTCAGAGTCTGAGTGTCTTGATGGGAACTGTTAAGGGACTCTAACTGGGATCCTCAAAGTTTTAGTGTTATCTAGTGTTTATTTGAGATGAGAACTGCCGGCAGTAGTGCTCTGATGACTTGTAAGATCGTTTTTCTTTTTGTTCTGACCTTTTCCCTTTCTCGGGGGCATGTTTCTTCTCCCCCTCGGCTCCCTGACCAAAGTTAAGTACCGACACTCTGTTGACTCTGCATTGCAATTCTCATATTATTATTATGTTGCTTACTTTGTGTTATTTTCTCTTCTTATTTATGTTGATTTCTCAAATATTTATGTGCCGTTCCTTTCCATTTATTTGTTTATTTTATTTCATAAATGTCATTTGTAATGTAAATCATAATAAATATAGATCGGGGACTGTGAGGGTTTTTGAGATGGCAGCTGTTCGGCTCCGTCTTGTCACATGTGCGAGACGAAGTTGCACAGCCGCCTAGTAGCATTAAAAAAATGCCAACCAGGCTACGAATGAGTAGGACCATATAAGAGCTTTTGCTTATAAACGGTCCTGGATAAGCGGCGGGTCCACCCTCACAGGTGTTCTCGTCATCCTACGAAAGAAAGAAATAGAATCGCGATAAATGTAGTGTAAATAATGGTTATTAGAAAGAAGAAATAAAAAAATTAAATGTATATTCTCAAGATTACTATAATTATTTAAAAATGGATGGCTCAGATTTATACAAATCAATAAAATATTCCACAATTACGCTGCGCTTGTGAGACGCCATTTTGCCGAGCTACGCAACACGAGCATTTCCTTCGAGGTGGACTGAACAACTGAGATCTGTACCCTGGAGTAACACACGTGCTCAGATTTGCCGAAAGTTTAGCACAGTTTAGTTAACCTTCACCATATCGTGATATAAAATACTCATATGCAGCCATGCTGTCAACTCGTGTTACCATTAGAAATTTGTAATATTTTAAATTTGAAGAAAGCTTTTATTAGTTTAAATGGCTTTGAAATTATTAATCCCAGAAACTTACTCTAAATATTGAGCATTTATTACGAAAATGGGATCAATATCCTAATATAATTCGGAGCATTCATCAAGTCCTGTACAATACAACCTTATTTCTTATCTCTATTCATTAAATTATTGAGAAAGAGAGGTCATATATTCGTATGTTTGTTATTATTTTTATTGTGAAATTAATGTACCATCTCTATTTGTCTTACTAAAAATGTTATTTTTACCAGCATATTAATTTTACAACTGACCGAATTAAAAAATAATTATTTTTGTAAGATTCGCTTTACACAACTGGTTTTTCACTAGTCAGTTCTAAGCGTAAATATTTTCCTTATAATTAACTAAAATGTGAATTTTATGTTGGGTATATTAACATAAATATTACAGTTTTAACTGAGACGGTAGACCTGTGTTACTGCATAAATTTTCAATTGTTGTCAGGTGGCCTGCACTGGTAGGGATATCTGCCAGTTCTGTCATATACACGTTCTGGTTTGCCTGTACAGGTATAATGTTGCGTGTATGGCCAGTTTAAATTTTGTGACAACAGCCTCGATGACAGTAATTTCCGCAAAGCAAAGTAACAAGCGTTTCCTGCCATTTAAATCTTGTTGAATATCATTATTTCAAGTCACATTTGTTTACAGATATTTAAACTGTTTAATTATTTCAAAAGCTTGGTGTATTACGATAATGGCGTTAGTTTTCTGCTCATTTTCAGGTACAGTGGAACCTCGGTTTACGAACTTAATTTGTTCCGTAAAACTGTTCGAAAACAGACTTGTTCATACACCGAAACAATTATTCCCATAAGAATCAATGTAAAATGTATTAATATGTGTAAGACATCAAAAAAATTAACGTAAAAACAAAATTTATTTTAACTTATCTTACAAAAAAAATGTAGTGAAGTGTTATTGTTTGGAAGGAGACTCTTCTTCCATTAAAACGTCGTGTTTATGTAAATGCCTTCGATAGCTGGTTCCCAGGTTTCCGATTAAAAATTAAGCACACATATAATATATGAACTGCACTAACCTTTTAATTTTGTTGTTTTTCTGGTCCGATGTTGTTGTTTTTTAAGCTGGGTTGTCTTCTTTAGATTTCCACCGACCGAAGCGCGCACTGGTGGTTTATTTGACCCGTTGGATTGGTCGAAGCACGGGATGTAATTGAATGACGCCTGTCGGTTACCGTCTTCTTAGCTTTCCGAAAAAAAGACGCCAATACTCACACACACACACGCGCATTTACATTATTATAAATCAAGAATCTCAGTGGTGCTAATCGAAGTAACAAGGCGCGTAAACACATCGGATGCTTGAAGTTCGTCAGGTTTCCGTCTCACAAAAATCCTATCCAACGATATTTGTTTCTTCTTGCTTTTGACATTATCACTAAGTTTTATCAGGATGATATTTTTACATAAAACTTTGCACTTCATTTCACTTCGCGCACATTTCGTGGATCGAGGACCTAGGAACATCTTCCATTCGTTCATTAGTCTCTGAAAATAATATTTCCTCTGTCACCGTCATTCGCTGCTCATTTAGAAGCTGTTCCAGTTCTTCCGTACTGACTTTTGAGACTGCCTGTTTGTTCGTAAACCGAAATTCTGTTCGCAAACTGAAACATTTTTCAATCAGGGTTTATGTTCGTAAAACGAATTGTTCGTAAACAGAGTCGTTCATAAACTGTATTTTGTTTTGATAGAGCTGACCTCTATTCCCACAACTCTCTTGTGCTTTATGAGGTAGTGCTATACTAACTCTATTAATATCATTAATACAAATTAAATGTATTAGAAAGATATACATATAAAAACAAATTTTATCGAAAAATATTGTTGTTGCTACCGGAATTCGAACCTGGATCTCTTTCCAATCCGGGGAATGTGCATTAACCGATTATGCTACACACAACACAGTGGATTGATTACAAATTTTCGAACATAAATGTTATACTTTTCAAATGAATACATCTATCGTTCCATTATTTGAAAGACATCCAGGTTCGAATACTGATTTTATATGTATATCTTTCTAATTATTTAATTTAATTTGTATTAAAATAATCACAGACCTATGTTCTGAATAATTACAACTTCAAAAACAATAAGAATGTGTTCTCTTTAATAATACTATATTATTAATCTATGTCTCTTCCCACGCTCGTGGAGAAGTGTCGCGATGGAAAAATAAAATACTCATATTATATTATAATATTTTACTGGTAACATTATTGGTAAATAATACTAGGTTTATTTACAAAAAAAACCCTACTCATAAAGTTAAAATTATATCAAAAGTTAAAGAGAGTTTGTTGACAGTTTGAATACAATTTTTATTACGGAGTATTTTTTATTATTTTCTAGACTTATAATTAAAAATACAAATTATAATCTGCGTACAGAGATGAGCGGAAATTAGATACAACGTTTTAAAAAATAGATATGTTTTGGGAAAAGGTAGAGGTTTAAAAAAAATTAAAATTTAAAACTTTGTCACGAAAATGTTATTGATTCTGTAATCCAGGATTGCCACTTATTTGCCTTTAAAATAAATTGGCAACAGCTATTATTATAAAAAAACTTTACAAAGCATTACGAAGATGAGATGGCACTAGTAAAACACTGGCACAAATAGGCAACTCAATGTGCCAATAGTCAATTACAATTACGTAGACGGATCAACAGAAATTCACAATTCCACGACTCTTCAACAAACTGCCGGATTATATCAAGACCTTACCCAAACAGCAATGAGATGAATTTCTTACTAAAGAACACAACCTTTGGAATATAAGAACAGAACAGTTAAAACTAATTATTACCTTTTATTACTTTTATGATTTCGCTTTAATTATTTTCGTACTTATTGTTTTATTTGATGTGTACTTGATCAAAAATATTGCTCGAGTTGTACTAATGTAAGAAATATAATAAGAAACGTGCCGAGAAGCCAAGATGGCTTGGAATGATCTAGCATTAAGGAAAATTTATAAAATTCCTATTTGAATACAAAAAAAAAAAAAAAAACTATTTTGGGGGAGGAAGAGTGGGGTGTATTTGTTTTGCGCAGACCCTAAATAATAAATATGTATGCAAAATTTAGTCCAGACAGATTAAGGATGAAATATCTTCGAGGATAGATATATGTGAATTGGGGAGCTACAGTTCAACTGAGCAAAATTTGGATGGTGTTTAATATTATATACATTTATATCTCGGGAAGGGTGATTGAGTGGGGAGGGGGGGGTGAAAGATCTTTTGTTTTCAGGATCCTAAAGAATAATTATACAAAATTTGGGACGGATGGCATAGTTGGCGTGAGATTGGATAGTCAGGGGTGTAGAGATAGTGTCTATTTTTTACACAGGATCTTAACGAGTGACACACGACAATAAGTAATTTTATCAAAAAATCTTTTGGATTTTTTAATGTGATTTTTGTGATAAGTTTTTGTACATTTTTTACTGTAATCATGCTGATTCCCAATTAATGATATATATATTATAGAATACAAAAAAAAGATCTTCGAACTTCGAGCAGTGAGCGTGAAAAATATGTAAAATAATAATGCGTCAATTTTGAAAATATTTATTTCAAAGTACGTAGACTTAATGGTTAAAATGATAATAGATTCAAAATTTAATTTATCGCAAAATACAAGACACGTGACTAAAAAGATTACTTAAAAAATCTTACTTCTGGCAAGGGTCCGAAGATTCATTAGTACTGAGTCTTGTCAAATAGTATACAACTCTGTTATTATTCCTCACATCAACTGCTGCAGCAGCATTTTATTTTTGGCTAATGAAGAAGAAATGCAACAATTGTCAGTGTTGCAAAATAAAGCTTAGATATACTCGGATCAGTGCAATGCTGAAAGATCTGAATATGATGACCTTTAAGTAGAAAATATATTTCAATGTTATGGTATTGATTCATAAAATATCCTCACTAAGAAAATATCAGCAGAATTTATAATTTTTTTTTATACAAACCAACATGAGCACAAACATTAGACAAGAGGAAAAGAGAGACTGAGACTACCATTTAGAAAGAAGGCTAAATTTCAGAAATCGATGATGTACAATTCGATGAATTTTAATGAAATGCCAGAAGACATACGAAAGGGGGAGAGACTAAATAAATTCAAAATTAAACTAAGCAAATATGTGATAAATAAGTTGTAGTAAAAATGAATAATTTTGATCTTATTTATAATAGAAAATGTATAAATATACTTATGTATGTACTATATTAAGTGTAGGAGTGGTGGGCGGTGCCAAACAACTATAAGAGGAAAGACGCGCGCCGAAGGCGCTTTCTTTTTATTTTCTTTCGGCAACCACACTCATAGCTCCAATTCTGTATTAAAGTGAGACTAAATAGATTCAAAATTAAACTAAACAAGTGTGTGAAAAATATTTATTCCTCTGTAGTTAAATTGTTTGATTGGTAATGCCCTTACAAGACGAAATAAATGAGTAGTATCAAAAAGCAAGTGTTTTATTTTCACATATGTGATTATGGAGTTCTACAGTTCTACCTGGAAAACAGTAAATAAGTCATTCTTGAGTTCCCAAAG
The DNA here is from genome assembly GCA_031772225.1 of Eubasilissa splendida. Classification (NCBI taxonomy): domain Eukaryota; kingdom Metazoa; phylum Arthropoda; class Insecta; order Trichoptera; family Phryganeidae; genus Eubasilissa; species Eubasilissa splendida. The sequence goes on along the minus strand of CM062866.1, from coordinate 6,350,562 downwards.
TAAATAATGTTCATATATATATAAAGTGTTATCAACTTTAAATAAATACCATTTTTGATCTTTTGTCAGAACAGCCCATTTACATAAAATACACTAAAGGGTGGAATTTACGAAATTAAAACCAGTTTCATAAGTTTGAGATTGAAAAAATATATTTGAGAGTTGACAGCTCAACGTAAGCTTGAGAAAGCTCTCACAAAGTTACCGGAGGGTAACCTTGACGACTCTACACGTCTTTGAGAATTATTAAATCAACATAAAATTTGCCCATATTTATTCAAATAGATTAAATATTTTTTTTTTCGTTTAAAGTTTACATGGTGTTCGAAATACTTTGTTACCAAATATTTTTTTCATTTTTTTTTTGTTTTATCCCAAACCAAATTTAAACTGTTGTGTGACTGTGATTGCTTTCGGTTGTGACGATGATTGGTAACTGATTATTCGTAATACTTCGAGCAATGCAAACGAAACTTCCAACGGTTTCCAAATAATCATTTACCATCATTAATTTAATCGCGGGGGTATTTAACACAACTCTTGCATCATCCACATTCTTCTTCTCACGCAGGATCATCGATTATCGGGTGAACCGGTCTTTTGTTTTTTAACACTCATCTACTCGTTCCAAACGTAAGTGTGCGATCGCCGGGTCGCACTTTCTGCGGAGAAGATAATTCCGGTTGTAAGTTGAAATTACCGCAAGGTGGAGAAGGAATATAGGAAGACGGATATAAGACGAGGTTGATGAGGGGAAAATGATTTTTCGAAGGACCGGAATTTAGAAAGAATCCTCGCCTTATCTCAAGTATGATGTCTACGAAATCTCTGGTGGCACTGCCGAAATCACATACTGCATGCACTAGAAAAGTCGACGATCTCCGCTTCCGACTGAAGACGGTGATGTCACAGTTCACCCACGGCACATACAAATAACAAATAATATGATAACAGCACAAAATCATACAAAACAGTGCTCCACTGCACTGGAGGTATTGTCCACACCGCGAATGGTATCGCGATCAAACAAAACAATATTGATCCAGTGACGCCCGATGGCATTAGGCTTACAATTCGCACTAAGCGCGAGCACGAGGAAATGTATGGAGGATGAGAATTTGGATGCGGACATGTCACATGTGGCAATAACGTTATTCGCTGCCGATATTAACGCGTGCCAAAAATGTGTTTTACGAATACGGAACATTAAGTATTATACAGTAAGTATTTTGCATGTTACATTATATTCCTTCTTCTTAAATATACTCATAATACGTATAAACGTGTTGATGGCACCAAAAAAAGAAAACCAGGTAAAGCAGACACTGGAAGATGGTCTCAATAATCGACGACCTTTCATGAGAAGACGTATGAATGTGGATGATGTGAGAATTGTGTGTCAGGACAGAAGAGTGTGGCGCTTTATCGGCGGGAAAATGGCGCGATGGTAAGATAGTTAGTTACGTATAATTAACAAATATAATTACGAATCCAATTACGTATCTGTAGTTACATTACCGATCTCTTCAGCTGCAAAAGGAATCTGTAATTGTTCAGGACCTTTGTGAGGATTTGGGTTTCTAGATGGGAATTACTTAGAGGTATTAACTAATAATACCAATATTAGTGGGTTTTTTGTTTTGCTTGTGTCTCCTCTCATTGGGGACGAATGACTAGCGTTGGTGCTCTGATGACAAGTCAGATCGTTATTATTTTGTTTTGTCTTTTTCCCTTTATTGGGGGCGTGTTTTTTCTTTTTTCCCTTCGGCTCCCCGACTACAGCTCCATTTACCATTTTATTTTGCTATTTTTTATTTTATTTAACTGTTCTTTTTATGTTTGTATTTCTTATGTACTATGTTCTTGTAGTCAATGATTCTGTCTACAAATTGTTATGTTTTCCTTAAATGTATTTAGTTTATTTTTCTGAATAAATTAAAAGGTCGGGGACAATAATAGTGTTCGCGAAGACAGCTGTGTGGCTCTGTTTTGTCACTTAAGTGACTGACGGAATTGCACAGCTGCCTATTAGCATTAAAAAATGTCAACCAGGCGGCGAATGAGAAGGACCATATAGGAGATTTTGCTTATAAACGGTCCTGGGTAAGCGGCGAGTCTACCCTCATTCCCAACAAGAGCGAAAAATTTAAATTTGAAATAAAACACAGTTTTTTTGAGAAATGGAACAACAAAAATTTTTGCTGGCACATTTGAGTTCTTATGACAAAATACTCAATCACGGTTTGGCATAACTGTGGCTGGATTTCACTATACAGCGTCTAATATCCTCTTTCAAGGCTTGGGTGGTCGTGGGCTTATTGGCACAAACTTTTGACTTCAAAAAACCCCAAAGAAACAAGTCCAAAGGTGTTAAAAATAGCACGTTCAAAACGGCCAGTTCTGGTCGCCCAATCGGAAGATTACACAACCAGTGAACGTCTCGTGTGATAATGCTATTATTTCACGTGATGTGTGGTAAGTGGAACCGTTTTGTTGGAGCTACATGTCTTCAAGAACCACACCATCAATGAAATGTTCAATTCTTGAGCACGATGCCGAATGCCAGTTCCCGGACTCTCGGCCACGTTCTGGCAAACGGCCGCGATACTTTCTGCTGAACGACCTGGAAAAACATGTATCGTTGGTCTGACATTAGTAATCGAGCCAGTCTGTTCGAAATTTTACATGCACTTGGAACATTTTGCTTACTAAATGTAGGGAGCATTTTGCGAATCGTGACAGACAAACTTTCACAATTTAAAAAATAATGTTTATTTTATTTTTTTGAGGAATTTTGACATTGTAAACTTAATATAACTAACATAATAAATATTTAACATGTGATACTATTTATGAAAATCTACAGAAATGTTTAGGTACATAAGTATGTTTAGGTGCAGAAGATAAATATAAAGAAAAAAATAGGGAAAAGGGATGGAGAGGTTGCCACTACTGTTGCGGTAAAGGGAGAGCACGATGTATTTATAATGATTGGCCAAAATTAAGATTGTGGTAGTTCATAAAAAGAACCCTTTAAGCGTCGTAAGGCGTTGAAAAAGACAATTTCTGTAAATTTATTATTATGGTATTTGCATGACCGGTAAATGAATGAATTTTGTATGTTAGATGTTCTACTTCTAGGAATGTGAAAGAGTGCGGATTGCTGGGTCGATCTAGATGGTACGTGGAGAGATATTCATTCTAATTGGCTGGGATAGTCAATATGGCCTTGAAGGCTTGCAGTAGTTTGAAGAGAAGTATTTGGTCAGCACGTGTTCTTCGATGTTCTAGGGTTTTCATATTGTGGAAGTTTGCTGCATCTAAACAGAAATTGAATGATAGGTTAATAATAATAATAATTTTATTTATTTGGTTATTAGTACAGTACAGTGTGTTATACGATAATCAGATAAACATTGCAGCAAAGTAAGACATATATTTGGGTGCCCTGTCTGCTACACTAGCAAACAGTGTTCTTCTAATATAGTAGTAAACAAAGTACAATGATCTATGTAAAAATATATATATATAAAGAGTTAAATAAGATGTCATTAGATTAGGTAAATATTTTGTAAAATTTAACGTAAATGCATTGTTCAATGTATAATATTTGGTATATGTAAAGAGTAAAGCAAGATGCAATTAAATAAACGTAAAATTTCAAGTCCAATGTTCAATGTATAAAAAAAAAAATAGTTATATATATATATAAAGAGTAGAATAAGATACAATCTAAGATCTACCAACAAACTGTCATAATGGTTAACTGTAAAAATGGCGCCAAATTGAAATTTTCTGCTTTTCCGGGACATCCTTTATAAGCGAGTTCTAAACTATGTCATCTTGCAAGAACATACTTGTATAATAACATAATATTAGACATGCAAAGAGAGTTATTAATACCCAAACGCTACTCTCTACTGAATATCCACTTATCCATTTAAGTTGCTAAAGTTAAATAGAAAGATTTATCCGAAGAACTTTTGCAAGTGGATTTAGCAAGTAATATGATAGCTTCATATTATAAAGATTAACATTGCTTTTTGCATCATGAATTATGCTGCAGCGCAGAACTTAGTGTTTATTTATGTTGGTAATATCAATTATCACCATAGGCGTTTTCTAACTACTGTCGGATGAAGGCCTCTCTAAGTGTCATCCGCTGTTTTTTTGTCTATTATTATTCGCTGTCAGACATTGATTTCATAGGCCCAGTCACTCTTGATTTCTCTCAGTACTACTATATGTGACTTCAACGATTGTTTATCATCTGAGCGATGTGGCCTGTCCATTGTCATTTCACTATTTGTCATACTTTCTACGATTTCAACAGAAACAAAACACCGAAATTCATATTAAAATTCACACCAAAGACTGTACTTGAAATCATAATAGAAAACAATCTCTAATGGAAAGAACATATTACTAATATCACAGACAAAATAAAGAAAACTGCCTACATATTTTTACTCAGAAACACCTTATTGCTTACACATCCGAAAATAATATATTGCGAGTTTGTAGTCACATTTGCAATACGGTATTATTGGATGGGGAGGTGCATATAAAACTTCAATGTCACAATTAGAAATTACTCAAAAAATTCTAATAAAAATTATTCTAAAAAAAAAGACTATCCAAGTATACAACTTTTCACAGATTTTAAAGTACCAAAAATAATACACATATACAAAAAAAAATTCAATAATTCAAATTTTCAAAATTAAAAATCAATTAAACTTTAGAAGCGAATTCCGATATACAAGATATAGAGATCAAATTGATATCCCAAAACTAAAATATACCGCAACTCAAAATCAATATGTTTTTATCAAGGCATCAAATTGTTTAACAATCTCTCCATCACAATTAGAAAAATTACGGACTATCATAAATTTGTAAATGAAGTAAAAAAAATATGTACACAGACTAACTGAAACATAAATTAACTCGTATATACTCCTTCTCTATACACGAGTCTTACTCATATAGAGAAGGAACAAATGTTAATATATATATATATATCCACTGATTATTCAATTTTTAATATTAATAAAAAAAAATTATCTTGGTGAAATTCCATTCCACCAACTCTCTAGTGCAAGCGGCTCTCTCATGAAAAGTGCCCCTCTGACAAGAGAATGGCAACGACTGCAGAATAGCTACATATACAAAAATAGCCGTGACTGAAATGCAGTATATATTTTTGTGTGAAATTTTTTTGCATTAATTTTCATGACATAAATATTATTTTGTTACATAAGTGATTTTTATGGCAAATCGGGCCTCCATAAAAGAAATCCCGATCACGCTGGAAAAAACGCATTATTAATATTAAATGTATTAATTAGAAAGATATACAATTTGGAGTCATTTGAGATAAATAAAGCATGCAAAACTAATCTAAAAATTATAAACAACCAACTAAATTTAACTACATGTCCGATTCTAAAAAATTTGTTCTACTTATTTTGTATCATCAAGAAACAATTTAAGTTACGTACTAAATTTAAAAAAAAATATATTTATTGTTTTATTAGGAGAACACATTCTTATTGTGAAGTTGTAATTATTCAGATCATAGGCCTGTGGTGTTTTAAATATGAATTAAATGTATTAATTGGAAACATATATGTACATATAAAGTCAATTTTATCGAAAAATCGCCACTGCATTAATCAACTATGCTACAGGAATAATATTTTTACATGATTCTGGCGTCTGATATCAGATTACTCAAAGGTATTTGAGATTCCTTAAGAATAAGGTAGATGGCTATTTCAAATAATGGAACGATTAAATATATTAATATCAAAAAGGTAACATATAGGTTCGAAAATTTGTCGCTAAAAATATTGTCGCAGTAGCATAGTTGGATAATGCACCTTCCCCGGTTTGGAAAGAGATTCAGGTTCGAATCCCGGTGGCGCAACGACAATATTTTTCGATAAAATTGATTTTATATGTATATCTTTCTAATTAATATATTTAATTATTGTTTTTCAAAAATAGATTCTGTAACATATGTTTTTGATTAGTTATTGACATCCTGAAGAAGAAAATGATATTTTTCGAAACCGGTTGATGTATTTTAATTCATCGAGTGGTTAATAAAACAATGTTAACAATTTAAAATAAGAAAGGTAAACATATTAAATCAATTTTATCAAAAAATATTGTTGTTGCGCCACAGGGATTAGAACCTGGATTTCTTCCAATCTGGGGAACGTGCGTTATGCTGTACCAACATAGTGAATTGATCACAAATTTTCGAACCTATGTGTTACTTAATATTAATTTGAAAATTGTAACATATAGGTTCGAAAATATGTCGTCAAAACACTGTGTGCTATAGTATAATCGGTTAATGCATGTTCTCCGGATTGGAAGAGATCCAGGTAGCGCAAAAACAATATTTTTCGATAAAATTGATTTTATATGTATATCTTTCTAATTACCACATTTAATTAGTATTTCAAACATCACAGACGTCTGTTCTGAATAATAACTTCACAATAAGAATGTGTCCTCCTTAATAAGATTATATCTAGTGGTTATAATCTTATATTCAGTCAGTTATACCCAGTTTAAAAAATATCTATGGGTGCCCGGAGGACTCTGGGCAGAATAACATTGAATGGACCGCTTCTGGCGAATCTAGAACTGTTAATTCTCAGAGTTTCTTTTCTTTCATATCTCCTTTTATGACTTGTGACTGGCTACTTCAAGCGTTTCTCAAACTTTTATTGTGTAATCGTCATTTCCTTCCCATCTGGGATTGATATTGTAAATGGTACAATTTTCTTTCACCCTTTAACATGTAATTATTTATATTTTATTTTTTATATTAATACAGTAATACCCTGACTTACGCGAACTCAGAGATACGCGGTTCGTTTGGCGACACTGCCGCTAGACGTTGACCGTTGACAACACTGCCGCTAGACTGCCGCCCGCTGTATTCAGTGTTTCTCTTACTGTGATGCGCGTTGGATTCCCTTTTAGTCAGGAGCTATCAATCGATGAGCTCATAGAGATGCGTAAACGACAATGAAGACAATTCAGACGTAAGTCCACCAGAAAAGCACATGACGATTGCAAGCTTAACAGAACTTCTCAGCTCAGTTAAAAATGCCTTAACAATTTTAGAAAACATAGACTCCAATGAAGAACGCGTTATAGCTACAAAGCAAGGAATAAAAAAATTATTAGCTTGCTACGAAGAAATTCTGCGTGTAAAAATAGAAGGCATTGTGTCGTCAGACGAATTTATTAGATTTTATAAAGTCATCGATATCGAAATGACTTCTTTACGTAAATTGTTTATTTTTTAATATTTTGTATAAAGAACTGCAATTTTATTTTAAAAAATTCTTCTAAACTAGTGTTTTTGTTAGTCCTTGGTCTCAATTAAACAAAATTGTATGTATTTACATGTAAAATTGTACCCCGTCTTACGTTAATTTGAGTTAAGGGATTTTCGTCGGTCCCACCTATCGCATAACTTCGGGGTATTACTGGACTATGTTAAGCTTTCCATTGTCTTCTTTTCTTTACGCCCCATCCGTTCAACGAACGTTGTCTATTGGTGGAAATATGAGGAAGAAAGGAAGGTACTTACTGTTTGTCTGCCGAATGCTGGTTCATTTGTTGATTCCTCTCCACCATAAATACAAGCGTCGCGGAGTGTATACTAACTCTCGCGAAAACGATTCTTATATATACAATGAATCACCGCACTTTAAATATTTCTCAACCGAAAACGCGCGGTGCGCTCCCGGAGACCAGTGACCAATTGCGACCGGCAAATCAGCAAATCACGTGCGTCGAACAATACCCCTCTCACTTACCTTACTGTGATGGTTTACGAGCAATTACAATTTAATCTTGAAATTTTTCCTCTGGACATCCTATATAAATAATATAAAGTGTAATAACTAAAGGGTGCAAAATAAATAAATTTAAAGTAGATACCGAAATTTTTATTTTTCATTGGATTAAATTAAAGCCACTTTTTTGCTTTGCGCGTGGAACCGACATTGTGCCGTCCCCAAAAATGTTCCGGAAAAGGGTTTTTTATCCTGATTTATGCATCTTTCTGCGCTCCTTTCAATTAATTAATTAAAACTTTTCTTTTATTGAGTGTCCATGTTTCCCAGCTGTAATACGATCACTAAATATATCCACTTTTCGTAATAGAAGTAGTGAATCACTTTAGAAAATCATATTCAAATGTCCAACTAAACTCCAACCTAGCTTTGTTCTCCAATTTTGTCGGATATGCCTCTGGTTATGGACGTTTCTTGTTCTATTATCGACTTGTTCAAGCTTTGTTTCGTTACCATGAATGTCTATGACGTTTATCTTCAATATGTTCAATAGTTCCTGCTTTAACATAGATGGCTGAATTTCTCGCCATCTACCAGGCATGTAAATATGAAACCGGAATTTGCCTATAAATGGCTCCAGCTGTCAACGTGGTTACCGTCAAACCATGTCATTATATCATACTAATTTAAAGTATTAATTATAAATATATACTAAATATGAATTAAATATATTAATTATAAAGATATACATATAAAATCAATTTTATCGAAAAATATTGTTGTTGCGCCACCGGAATTCGGACCTGGATCTCTTTCCTAACCGGGGAAGGTGCTTTATCCAACTAAGCTACAGCGACATTATTTTTAGCGACAATTTTCGACCTTATATGTTACCTTTTTGATATTAATACATTTAATCGTTCCATCATTTGACAGAGCCATCTACCTTATTTTTACAGAATCTCAAATACCTTTGAGTAAACTGATAGCAGACGCCAGAATTATCAATTCATTTTTATTAAATTTTGGACACATTGATACAACATTATTTTTTAGGAGAACACATTCTTATTGTGAAGTTGTAATTATTCAGAACATAGGTCTGTGATATTTTAAATACGAATTAAATATATTAATTATAAAGATATACATATAAAATCAATACATATAATTACAACTTCACAATAAGAATGTGTTCTCCTAATAAATATATACATATAAAATCAATTTTGTCGAAAAATATTGTTTTTGCGCTACCGGGATCCGAACCTGGATCTTTATTTCCAATCCGGGGAAGTACACTACCAATTGTGTTATAGCGCCAGTATTTTTCGTGACAAATTTTCGAACCTTTTACACTTTTTAAAACTAATACATCTGTCGTTTCATTATTTGAAAGCCATCTACATCACAGACCGTCTGTTCTGAATAATTACAACTTCACAATTAGAACGTGTTCTCCTTAATAACATAATTTGCAAGCCAAAATCACGCCATCATCATAGAATTTGTCAACTCCGAATTTGCTAGCCAAAATCACGCCATCATCATAGAATTTGTCAATTCCGAATTTGCAAGCCAAAATCACGCCATCATCATAGAATTTGTCAACTCCGAATTTGCTAGCCAAAATCACGCCATCATCATAGAATTTGTCAACTCCGAATTTGCTAGCCAAAATCACGCCATCATCATAGAATTTGTCAACTCCGAATTTGCTAGCCAAAATCACGCCATCATCATAGAATTTGTCAACTCCGAATTTGCTAGCCAAAATCACGCCATCATCATAGAATTTGTCAACTCCGAATTTGCTAGCCAAAATCACGCCATCATCATAGAATTTGTCAGCACAACGTACCGCCATCTTACCAAAAATATCGCCAAGAACTCCCGGCCTCTCCAATTGTGGCTCTTATGAGCTTCGCCATCACATCTTGGGCCTTTTCTTTTCCATCTTGGCCAGCTCTTCTGCCTTCGACCCCTCAGTCTCGATCCGCTCTCATGAAAAACTTCGCCATCTTGACCGATCAGCGAGCTACTCATTGGCAGTTGTACTGCGGCTGGTCTCACACACAGTGCAACATTTTATATCTGACGTTTTTGGTGGGCTCTCACACGTAGATGCATGCATCATAAAGTCACAATATTCTATAAAGTGTGTGAGAACTGTCACTTTGTACATATATATTTGTCATGAGAGTGAGTAGATGGGGGACTAACATTATAAGAGGCCGTTTTTGGGGGAACGGCTCTCTTCCATCACAGCTTCACCTGAATTACTAGTCTATCTTTGAAGGGTGTAATTTATAATTACTGTAATACTTCTTGTAATAAACTTAATATTGTCACCCAGACCTACTGAGTTTTATATTACAAAGATTTGAACTCAAAGTAGTTAGTCAGTAGGCAGAGAATAGAACCCCTAAGGAATCTGGCGATACTTCGAAAGTTATCACAAAGAGGTTTTTAAAATAAGTGACGCATTTAAAAAAATAATACACGCAGCTTTGCAGATTTAAACTTGATACGATTTATTAAATCAAATTTCAAACACCTTATGAGGTTGCAAGAATTTGATGTAAATAAACATTAAGTTACAATAGTTCAACTGTTCTTTCTTCTTTGTCTGCACACAGAATTTCTGCAAACTTGCTAAAATGCATAATAACTCTAAAATACTTGAACCTTTGAAAACCAACAAATACCCGACTACCGACCAAGCCCAGGTATGTCAATACCGAGTACAGCATTTCGTGAGATGGTCCAACAATGTTACAAGGGTGTATGTAAATTTCCACATTGTTGGTGCATTCCAAAAGTTTGATTGTATAAAGAAGATTCCGTCATGGTATGGCGTAGGTAAAATATATCATACATTCCGAACAAGCTGAATTTATTCGAGAATAAAATGAAGTTTTTCTTAATAGTGTACAACGAAGTTCGTTGTTAATTTAAATTGGTAAATAATAAAGATACCTAGATGTTAAAATTATTTAGATGGCTAGCTCAGGTGTCGAAGAAATGTGAGGTGATCTTATCTCATGCGGGTCAGTGGGTATAGACATTAGCGAGTGAGGACATTTTCAATTATGAGGATATAGAATAATGTTCAACAAGTTTATTCAAAAAAAGGCATTATGCAATAAAAAGATATTATGGTAAATTATTAAGGCGAGTGATACTTATACTTTTAAAATTAGCAATATTATCTTTGTGGTTAAAATTTATATTTTTATTTTATATCTTTGTTTTATTAACCACTAAAATGAGTTTAAATACATCTACCGGTTTCGAAAAATACCATTATCTTCTTCAGGATGTCATAACTAACTAAAACATATATTGTTTCTTTGACAGAATCTATTTTATTCAAATCATTACTTAATACAAATTTACTCGAATAATTTTTAGGAAAAAATTTTAGAATGGGACTCGTAGTTAAATTTAGTTGGTTGTTTATAATTTTTTGATTAGTTTTACACGCTTTAAAAATAGATTCTGTCAAAGAAACAATATATGTTTTAGTTAGTTATGACATCCTGAAGAAGAAAATGGTATTTTTCGAAACCGGTAGATGTATTTAAACTCATTTTAGTGGTTAATAAAACAAAGATAATAAATAAAAATATGAATCTTAACCACAAAGGTAACATTGCTGATTTTAAAAGTATAAGATAGATTCAATCAACACGTGTTATAAAGTTATTCGTAGAGTTTTAATCTTTTATTTTGACACCTCGCAGGCTGTATATCACTCACTGAATTTAACTTGAATTAAAAAGTTCACATAGATACCTTGTCGATCATATATAAATAAAGCCGTTAATGATGGTGTAGGTGATCTGCACACGGGATCACATAACCGGGGAAGTGGAACAAGGCCAGGGACTGCCGTCCACAGGAAATTAGGAATACACAAAAGTTGGCCGATAGATGAACATATTAAGAATCTGTCGGGTGTCGGCGCGACACGGCGGGATGGTTATATTATGAGTTCTTCATACCGTACTATGACACGGCGGGATGGTTATATTATGAGTTCTTCATACCATACTATGACACGGCGGGATGGTTATATTATGAGTTCTTCATACCATACTATGACACGGCGGGATGGTTATATTATGAGTTCTTCATACCGTACTATGACACGGCGGGATGGTTATATTATGAGTTCTTCATACCGTACTATGACATGGCGGGATGGTTATATTATGAGTTCTTCATACCGTACTATGACACGGCGGGATGGTTATATTATGAGTTCTTCATACCGTACTATGACACGGCGGGATGGTTATATTATGAGTTCTTCATACCATACTATGACACGGCGGGATGGTTATATTATGAGTTCTTCATACCATACTATGACACGGCGGGATGGTTATATTATGAGTTCTTCATACCATACTATGACACGGCGGGATGGTTATATTATGAGTTCTTCATACCATACTATGACACGGCGGGATGGTTATATTATGAGTTCTTCATACCATACTATGACACGGCGGGATGGTTATATTATGAGTTCTTCATACCATACTATGACACGGCGGGATGGTTATATTATGAGTTCTTCATACCATACTATGACACGGCGATGGCGTCCGCACAGGAATGTGATGTGATGACGTCCTTGATGATAATCGTCCTTGTACGTGCAGATGTCTGCGTATTGTTCCAAGATGTGGGCACTCGACACAATATCGTGTATCGAAACGGTCGGGATATGGCACGCAATAGATTTCAAAACGCCCGGCGGGCGGCACGTTACGAATGCACACGAAGAATTGATGTAAATAAGCTCGCCTGGGTGTCACAGTACAAGGGCGATGTCAGAGCATAAGTAAAAAACAGAATATTCCACTTTTTAACGTCAATTATATTAATGGCCTGACTCTTTAACCCTTCCCAAACCGTGCAGTAACACAGGTCTACCATTATAATTAAACCTGTAATATTTCCATTGCCATTAAAGCCATTTGAGCTAATGAAAACATTTTTTCTATCAGTTATTTACGGTAACACGAGTTGACAGCATGGCTGCGTTCGAATATTTTTTTATCATGGTATGGTAAAGGTTAAAGATCGAGGCAGCCGGAATATATATAAATCTGCTTTGTGTTTTTGCGCCACGTGCTGCGCGCTTGGCTAGATATACAATAGGCCTTTAATCTTTTAGTTGCGTAGGTACTGAACATTAACAAACAACCCACGACAAGTGCGAAGAAATCCCTCCAAATCTAAAATAGTTCGTGAAAAAACAAAAGAATATATATTTTTAAACAGTTTCAACTTGATCATCGACGATAGTCTGGTTCATAGCACCGTGTATTTGGAGGTGATTCTGTAATCATTATGTCACAAATTTCATAAAATTAGGGAGGTTTAGATGGCTAGCGGCGATTTAAATCCAACGACATTATTACCGCTACCAGCTGATAGACGATGCGGGCGACATCTGGAATCAAGGACATCAAGGTCTTGACGATTATCTGCCATCGCTCGACCCGACTCGAGTCCGACTCGCTCCGCTCCTCTTACACAGATCACTCTCGTGCCTCACAATACACGACTATCTAGGCAACCATCGTTTTATTTCACCAAACCTAGTTCAAATATGTTTAATGTGTGTATTTGTCAAAATATTGACGGATCTGAAGGATGTGCTTTAGAGTGAGTAAATGAATACTCCATTATATTTCACCCATTCACTCACATGTTCGTTTGAATTATAATGCGGAGTGTGTGTGGAATAGATGGAACAAGAAAATACTGTTTACAGTAGATCGATGTTTATTGATGCTTGAAACAGTGTTACGAATACAAATATGAGCAGTAAAAGGTCTAAAAAGCAAAGCATTGGTAAATTAATTCATCTGGAAAGCCGCTGCGAGAGAAGTGACGCGCTAAGGCCGACTTCTTTGGCGGTATTGGCACCGGCGTAATTTTAAAGATAATGGACCTCTTCATACCTACCCGTTCATGGTTCCAGCAATTGACGGCATGCAGCTCAGTGTAGAGATCTACGGAGATGTATTATTGTGGGGACCGGGCCTAGTTACACTGTTGGTCAAACCGTTTTCGAAGTTTCAAGATCTTTAACCAACGATAATCGATAAAAATGTCACTTATTTGGTTTTCTTTCTCGCATCTCAATTAACTCTAGCAATTATATTAGCACAACAGTACGTCTAACAGTACCTGGTTGTCAATCCTGTCACTCGACAGCCATATCAGTTCTTAGGAGAACACATTCTTATTGTGAAATTGTAATTATTCAGAAAATAGGTCTGTGATATTTTAAATATGACTTAAATATATTAATTAAAAAGATATACAAATAAAATCAATTTTATAGAAAAATATTGTTGTTGCGCCACCGGGATTTGAACCTGTATCTCTTTCCTAACCGGGGAAGGTGGATTATCCATTATGCATAGTTGGATAATTCATATTTAAAATATCACAGACCTATGTTCTGAATAATTACAACTTCACAATAAGAATGTGTTCTCCTAATAATAAAGTTGTATCAATGTGTCCAAAATTTAATAAAAATGAATTGATAATTCTGGCGTTTACTCAAAGGTATTTGAGATTCTGTAAAAATAAGGTAGATGGCTCTTTCAAATAATGGAACGATTAAATGTATTAATATATCAAAAAGGTAACATATAGGTTCGAAAATTGTCGCTAAAAATATTGTCGCTGTAGCATAGTTGGATAATGCACCTTCCCCGGTTAGGAAAGAGATCCAGGTTCGAATGCCGGTGGCGCAACAACAATATTTTTTGATAAAATTGATTTTATATGTATATCTTTCTAATTAATATATTTAATTCATATTTAACATATAAGTTCGCCTGGTACCCACAGAAATGCAGATGTCAATACATCGAGACGGGCGAGGCGAAGGCTGGCCACTTCTGCGCAGCCCGTCTTTCCAGTAACACCTCAAGCGAGCATCTCCCGTTACGAACTTTACGTGTGCAACTTTATATTCACACTCGTTTTCTATTAATTGTGAACCGACCCGCAATGAACGCCAACTTTTGTAAATCCCTTTTTAATTATACATACCTGGCTCTAGTCACAGTATATAAACTCAGTTGCACCGACCACATTCATATACACCACGATATACATCCCCACCTTCAGTTCTCACCCTGTACAAAGCCTTCTGATCCGACTTGTATAACCTTCACACATTTCGACTAATATCACGAGATATACCCTCGCCCCTACAAATCCGTTATCCAGCTAAGTGCACTGATCTTGACTGATTGCGTTAGCCCCAAGCAGTTGAAACAACTCGAAGCGTGTAATGTACTCGTACTTCATCCCTTAATTTAATTACCCTCCTCTCCCTTCAAAAAGGTTTCATCTCAAATTGAATTTTAAAGGTATAAAGTGTGAGCGAGTCCTTGATACTACATGGGGATGTTTTTTTTAAATTCCTCACTGCTTTTCCGCAAACACTTGGAGTGTTTTACGGCGCCTGCAGAATAACCGCCCTTAAATTGTGACGAATTGTCACGAAAATTCTCACTAATTTATAATAATCTCACCAATTAATGGAAAATGGTAGTTTTTTGGAATCACTCGTGATGCGGTATGGCTTCTGCGGATAGGACGTCATAGGACAGTGGTTACATGAGAAATGTGGGTTCGGCTGGAAATCGAGTCCTATGGGCGACAACCTTTCTTTCACCTGTAGTAAATTTATTTCAGTGTTGTGTAATTCGGACTAGGAATCAAAGCTCTTATAAATAAAAGGTTAATAATGAAAGAAAATACATTCTCAGAACATAGGTCTGTGATGTTTTAAATACTAATTTAATGTATATATTTATAATTAACACATTAATTTAGTATTAAAGAGGTTAATTTATAACAAGTTTGTTTAATACAAATTAAATGATTTCTCCTTCTGGCATCTATACACTGATCACGACAAGGATGTGGAACAATAATAAATTGAACATTGTAAGAACAATTCCTGTGGCAAGTCCCTCGGATAGGACGCTTAGCTAATCATCACCGTAAAGTTGATTCCGCCTCCACGGTGATGAACTGACGTTCTTTCTTGATGTTACAACTAAATTTAAATGGCATAACCTTGACACCCGTGCGCCGTAATAACTGCACACCTTACATCCTCCATCGCATGAGATCGTGGCCGTCACGCTGGATGTGCCGAAGATTCCTCCATCTCAAACAGAGACTGCCTTCCTTCGCACATCCAAGATTAACCGGGTGCCCTTAGCCCGGGGCCCGAAAATAGAAATTGACATTTTCGCATGAGAAGAGAGTAGTAGTATGATGCATTAGTATCCACAATATATAATTCTTACCCTTATTTCATTGTTCGTGTACGAATGATCGTATATGAATGACCGGCGCGTCGCCTCACGCCTCTCCTCGAACTCAAATGGCGCTATGAACCAAGTGGCCGCGCGCGGCAGTACCGAACGAACTAGTTATCTCCGAATCGGTGTTTACCTTATATAAATATGGCACATTGTGAAAATTAGTTTGAAGGATTAAATTCTAACGTGACAACACATTATGCCATAAATATATATATTTGACATTGAATGTCTCGTAAAACATTACTGCGAAGGAGCTGTAGTTACACCATTGGACCGAATAAGAAGTACCAATATTTATTTATTCTTAATATAATACATACATAAGTATTTAATATACATTTTGATATTGTTTATATAATATTAGAGCATTTACATATATTTTTAACTGGAAATTTTAGTCATCTATCTACCTGTTTACGTGACATGTTACTTCGATTGGTACCACTGGGTTTCCTGGTTTATAATAATGTACATGTGTGTGTGTGTGAGTATTGCCACCTTTTTTATGGAAAGCTAAGAAGACGGTAACCGACAGGCAACCCAAAACCACAATATTTATCAAGGCATTCAATTTTTTAACAATCTCACCATCACAATTAGAAAAATTGCATACTATAAATTTGTATCTGAAGTAAAAAAATATATACACAGACTAACTGAAACATAAATTCTCGTATATACTACTTTTCTATACACGAGTCTTATTCTCATAGAGAAGAATGTTAAAAGAAATTATATTATATCTTACTTATTATTTTTAAAATGTATTATATTTTCTAATATTAAAATAAAAAAAATATTTTCACAAAATATACTTAAATATCCTTGTCCGATCACTGAGATCTCCATCCCTATTTCGCCCCAAGTTTAACAATACCAATATAGCCTATTTCGCTCCCCTGCCTAAAAGGCTAAATCACTACAAAGAGATCTCGTCGATTAGCACAACCATGGATGATACAAGGCTCAGTTCAATTTTATTATACGCGGTTAATAGTCGTTCGAACGTGTAATACGTGCTTATCATAAAACAAGTTCGTCAAGCGAATCTCTATATGTAAAGATTGCAGAGTTTGCGTTTTTTTTTACTTTAATATTTAATAATGGCTGATACAATTTTCAGGCGATTTTCATCAATTTGAAAGTACAATAATGAAATAACAATCACCTAAAGGTTACATACCTAATATGGGGCTAATATTATAATAATATTTAATATCCATCAAGGCTGCATTTTTCCCTCCCTTTATATTCCGTCTATCTGTATATGTATTCTGTCTCTCTCTTTCACATGTAATTTTATATTCTGTGTCTCTCTTTATATATAAGTGCACTCTTTTTGTATTTATGATTAGTTTCAAATACGTCCTGATGAAGCTAAATTTCATGGTTTCGTGGTATGTCAAACCACAAAGTGATTGCTTTCTACGAGAAGACGAATTGATGGTTCAAAAGGATTTTATAAGGTTAAATATTAGTATAAAAAATTATACTAAGGCATCAAAATTGAATACAAATAATATTTAGTGTCCGCCCGGAGAAATAAATTATACAACAGTAGAGTTACAGTGGTGAGAATTTCTACAGACACGGATTTACTAAGAACAGAATCTAACGCGGTTCACAGTCTCAGTGTAATTACATACACGTATGATATATCTAAAACTCACACGAGTAGCTAATCCCAAACATAATCCCGCAGTCTGCAGTGAAATGCATTCTCTGTCGCGAATCGCGAGTGCATGCAACGTGCACAAAGCTCGGCAAGAAATAGCGCCACTACACAACACTGTGCAAGTTATTTATAATAATATTTTTATTCTTTTTCATTCAGTCAGTATTGACATGAGACTCGTCTCGTAATACCATTTTATTTTATAATGTACAGAGCATAAACAGTTCAATGACATGATACTTAAAAAAATATGCAAAAAAAAACATTGA
The DNA here is from genome assembly GCA_031772225.1 of Eubasilissa splendida. Lineage (NCBI taxonomy): Eukaryota > Metazoa > Arthropoda > Insecta > Trichoptera > Phryganeidae > Eubasilissa > Eubasilissa splendida. Next base: position 6,332,405 of record CM062866.1, on the reverse strand, counting down.
TATATATATATTGTGACATTACCAATTAGGGTCACGTTCGAAATTACCCCGTCGATTGACGAAATTGAGTCAAATTTGTAATTGATTTTCTAGCCACAGCGGAGATTTAAAATTTATTTTATTTATTATTATACACGCTCTATTCAGGCATTAACAGAATTTGTAAAAAAACAGAAAATTACGACAGAAGTACAATACACAAAGAGAAAAAATTTAATAGTGTCAGCATGTTTTTACATAATCAAAATTAAAAATGAATATAAAATGTGAAGTAGCAATTTATCCCTCACCATTGAGTTGAGACACAAAAAATGGTAACAGTGTAGTCCTGTAAAGAATTAAATTAACAGCAAAAATGTCGACTACCTCCGCATATTCATTCCCCAAAGAATGCATTCTGGGGACTGCGGAGATAGCTAGTTAAAATTGAAATATTCTTGCTTTTACTACATATAGACATGCCGTCAAACGTAGTTATCAACAACTAAATTGCCATTGTTGCCTAGTGATCTAGTGGTCAGTGGTTCGCGCCTCGTTCCAGGACTCCAGCAAGTTAGTCCTATTTTCATAACACAAGCGTTTAGCTTAGTTTGAAAATAGTAAGAATATTGTTGTGACATATTTTCCGTATACGCATCTCTATTAAAAAAAAAAAAATTGTATTTTTAAATATTTAGTCACAATATTTTGATTGTCCGTAAACAGTCTGTTTTTTTATACTTTTAAAATAAGCAATGTTATCTTTGTGGTTAAGATTCATATTTTAAAAATAGATTTTTAAAAATAGATTCTGTCAAAGAAACAATGTATGTTTTAGTTAGTTATGACATCCTGAAGAAGAAAATGGTATTTTTCGAAACCGGTAGATGTATTTAAACTCATTTTAGTGGTTAATTAAACAAAGATAAAAAATAAAAATAGTCTGTTTTTTAACTCAATTTTTCAATACAGGATATTTATTTTTTCTCCATTAACGCCCTTGTGGGCTTTTGCATAAGAATACAAATTTGAATATAACAGTACATTTTTAATTAACATTTAAATATAACACAAAAAAAACTAAGTATAATTTACGTACAAATATTTCTTCAGTTCAGGTATGCTCCTGTAACGAAAAATATCAGAAAAATTCAACTTGTTACCGTACCGATGCATCCGCGATATTGGCGAGTTAACAGCATAATTATTTCTATGCGTACCTACAGAGAACACTTCATGTTGTCTCGTTTGAGTTGGTACTTTATACGAAACCATTTTGAGTTAACAAACACTGATACATAGATTTAAACCATTTATCTTTGAGACATGTCTAATTATTAAAATGCTTCCGATGACTTCGTAAGATTATATAGGATAGAAAGCAGTGGCTAATATATATCCCCGAGATTTATGAGAGGAATTATTGGCTAATACGAATTAGGTGGGTACCTAAAAATCGAGTGACACTATTATTGCTTGTTTTTAATCCAAAATATACTAAGAGTTATTTAAAATTGTCTTTCTGTTTGAAAGGTGGAAATACTCATCATTATGCTGTCGATAAATCAAGTAAAACAAATAAGAAAACGCCAGTTTACCAATATTTCAATCTCTTTCATTATATTGGATAAATTACGCAAAATGTATGAAAACATTTTAATTATGTACAATAATTGATTTATTATTCTAACGAATTAGGTATCTAGATGCCAGTAACTTGTCTTTCTCAATTAAATATGATGATTTAAAATAAAATTTGAAACACTTGTGTATGTTTTTACAGTAATAAGATAAAAAATGTTAAAAAATGTTAAAAATGTATTATATTATTGAATTTTTTGCGCAGTACCATCTACTATAATAATATCACGTCATATTTCCACCCTTATGAAGCAGCATTCTACCTTTGCAACGTCTTGTCCGCTGAAAGCTCTTCGCGGTGTTGTAAAGCCACTCGTACTCTGACTTGGTGAGTGAAAACTCAAATACCCGGGGGCAGTCTCACAACTTGCTCTGCTATCTGACTAGACCAAGGTCCAGGAGACTATATGTGCATAGCTCTTGGAGTTGTGTAAAACCTGATTTACATACCTGTGTGTAGAAACAAGCGGCGATTGCCAACATATGGCACGCTATTAAAATAATTAAAATACATCGCGATATATCTGTACGTACATTATGAATTTAATTAATTAAATTAATTAAGGGGAATTTTAACACATCGATCACTTCTCCGCTGGCCGTCCTAACACCAGCATCGTTACTCAATAGTATCTCCAGTGAGCCATTTCAGAGTTCAACCGCGAATTTAGTTAATTGTATTAATTCATCACCTCAATAAACGTAATCTTGTAAGTGCTCTTTCATTTATATACCCTACTCTAGCTACAACAGACACTCTACACTGCGTCACACAACCAAAACGCGTGAGACAAGAAGTTGGGAGCTTTTGTCTTACAGCATCTTAATCTTCTGACACAATCTCGAGTCTATCACATATATTCGAATAACTTCAACACACTAGAACAACAACTCCTAGAAAACAAATAACATAATATTTAGAGTATGAAACTAATTATAAAAATTCACAGATATGTTCAGGGAAAATAGTAATGAAGGAATATAAGGTAAAATAGCAGTTTACAATATAAGGAAATATAATATTAATAAAAGAGATTAAAACTAGTCGGAAAAAGGTTGGCGGAGGTTGAAACTATTGTTGTGGTAAAGTGAGAGCAAGATGTGTTTGTTTGTAGAATGATTGGTTAAAATTGAAAATGTATCACTCCATACTACCACTAGTAAGGCTTAAGTTGAAAAAGTCAATTTCTATTAACATCTCATTATGGTATTTGCATTACGGTGAATGAATAAGTTTTGTATATAAAATGTACTACTTCTAATGTTGAAAATATGTATATATTAAGTGTTTGTTTAGAGGTCTGTTTTTCGAATTGGTAACACTTTTTCCAGCGACAGTCAATTTAACAGCTGACAGTTGATTTGTACTCGGTTTGGTTTGCCATTTCACCATAAATAGACTTATGCTAGAACAACGCCTTCAAATTGTGCAAATTTATTTCAAAAATCGTTGTTCAGTTCGCGAAACTTACCGTGCAGTATGTCCATTTTACGGTCGACGAAATCGTTCATCCGAGCAAGTGATTCGAATAACCATGGATCGTTTTATAACTCTAATTGATAATACGCATTCGTAGAGACGTCGTACAGTGCGCATCGAAGAAGCTGTTGCGGCAGTGGAGCGAAGTATTGAGGAGGACCCGAATGAGTCTACTTCTAGGAATGTGAAAAATATGTATGTATAAAATTTAAAGGCTGATTCTCTATATAATCTAAACCAAATAACACCGTCGACGGCTCTCATCAGCCGTAAAAACACTCCGGTACCGACAAAAAATAGGTGCTAATACAACGCGCCGCAGCCGCACAAGAAGCAGGGAGTAAATGCATCACATGCGTGATTAGTGCAGGAGTTGTCATGAGTTTATTTGATGTTTGAATTCAGTTACAGAAGAAAAAGAAAACAAAAAGAAAAACTCGTGTTAAAAGTTATTCTCGTTACACTTATCTGGCCACATACATGTGCACGCACTCATACAAACACTACGCACTATTAAATCAAACGAACAGGTTAGCTCCGGGTATAATTAATTGGTGGCACCGGATGCTTACACATAACCGTTTGTCTTTTATAAAGCCTCAAAATATTATTCTATTATAACGTCACAATATTTACCTAAAAATGTACAAGCACAGACCACTAAATATATGGACATGAACTAACGCAAATTTCTTGTACTAATATTTTCATTTTGGTATCACCCAAGTGATAACGTTTTGGTACCACTTACCCAATCAAATAGCTCAGTGAATTTTTTTAAAAATATGACTATTGGAACGAAAATTTAAACGACGACAATGTAATGTACATTTATGTAAAAAATACGTCTTGTTTACACAAAGCTTTAATTTTCGAATAGTAAATACTTTTACTGTTGCATAAATGTGTCATAAACTATCGGATTTATGTTTGCACCAAGAATGTGTGTAGAATGACCTTCGGCCAGCAACTTATGATCCAAACGGCTTTTTTTCGTGAAAAAAAATGGTGTTTTGTGTGCTTTTTTAAAATAATTTTTCTTTATTTGTTGCAGTTAATAAAAATGCGTGTTGAAAATTCTACTCATATTCGCCATATTATGCTGTACCGCTTTGAGAAAGGTTGGAAGGCGGCGGAGTCAATTCGTGATCTCAACGAACTTTTCAGCGAGGGAACAATCAGCAAAAGCCAAGTTGAAACATGGTACAAGAGGTTCAAAACGGGCGACACGAACCTCGCAGATGAAGAAGGAAGAGGCCGCCGTATTCAGCGACCGAAGCTCCCACAGACTGTCACGTCAATCGCTCGTTGAAAAACTGGCAAACGAACAAAATTTACGACGATTTGGATGACTTAGTAACCGATGTTAAAGCGTGGATTGCATCCAAGAACCATGACTCCTTTGCCCATGGGATCGACCGTCTGCCAAGCAAATGGGAAGCAGTTCTTAAAGTAGATGGTGACTACGCTCTGGAATAATCATTAAACCATCTATTTGTTAAATATTTGTATCATTCTAATTATACATCAACCCAATATATTACATGTGTATTCATTTACTGGTCTGTGTTGAAAAGGATTTGCTTTAATTCATATCTATTTATTTGGTGGTGTGTAATTAATTTAAATACATTTTTGTTGTAAATTTGCAATTTCACAACGCAGTACTGTGATATTTTATATAAGAATGCTTTTAAAAATTGAAGTCAAAAACGTAATCGGCTTATGGTGGAAATATCTGGTTCGTTCGTAGATTCCTCTCCACTACAAGTAACAAGCGTCGCGGCGTGTTTAGTTACACTCGCGAAAAGGAATATTATGTATAATATAATTAACGTAAGATTATTAATAAGCGGTAGCGGAGTAAAGCGACGGTAGTGTATCCGTACAAAGTTCCAAGCGCACTGAACTTGCTGCAGTTGATAGATTTTTAATCACTGCGACATCTTCTTTCTTCCTTGTGATTAGATATAAGGATAGCTCAGCAATTAAAGTATTCCTCGTCGGATGCTGGAAGTCACTCTTAAGACACTCCAAATTGATGTAAGAAGTACCGTCCGCCACTTTGCAGGTATTGAGCGATGTAGATAGATGACACAGGATACGGGACACAGGTTGTATTGCTTACACCTTAGTACTGAACGCCGCGCTAATGAGCGAGTAAGTGGTTTATCAAGGTATGTGTTGAAAAGTTGGAAGCGATCTTTACCTGGATTAGGAACATAATTTCTCTTATACTGTCTATGCAAAATAATGACAAATATGAATTAAATATATTAATTATAAAGATATACATATAAAATCAATTTTATCGAAAAATATTGTTGTTGCGCTACCGGGATTCGAACCTGGATCTCTTCCCTAACCGGGGGAGGTGCTTTATCCAACTAAGCTACAGCGGCATTATTTTTAGCGACAATTTTTCGACCCTATATGTTACCTTTTTGAATTTAATACATTTAATCGTTCCATCATTTGACAGAGCCATCTACCTTATTTTTACAGAATCTCAAAATACGTTTAAGTAAATCTGATAGTAGATGCCAGAATTATCAATTCATTTTTATTAAATTTTGGACACAGCTTAGTTGGATAAAGCACCTCCCCCGGTTAGGGAAGAGATCCAGGTTCGAATCCCGGTAGCGCAACAACAATATTTTTCGATAAAATTGATTTTATATGTATATCTTTATAATTAATATATTTATATCATATTTAAAATATCACAGACCTATGTTCTGAATAATTACAACTTCACAATAAGAATGTGTTCTCCTAAAAAAAAAAAAAAATAATGACACCCCGTAACTCTACATACATCTGTATCCCGGGCAGCACCGGGCATGGACCTCTATTATCTTATATAATTCTTATAGAATCATCGACAAGGCGTTTCATACATTGAAGAAAAAAAATTTAAAAAAAAAGTTACATTATTTTATTTAAGTTACATTTCATCTAGATACTGCATACATTTTTGAATAGTTTCTTAGCGGCTTACCGAGTTAGAATCAAGAATCATAATTGCAATGTGCATGTTCTTAAGTATTTATAGTTTGTTAATATTGTATAATACTCTCATTCCGGTATTAGTAGATACTTACGCTTCAAAATACAATAATACGACTTTTGTGTTTCAATCCAGATTTCTGAAGAATCTCGCTGTGGAGGCTTAAGTGTATGTTGTGTGATATCTGAAGGATTAGATGAGAATGTAATCCGCTCCAAGTCGGTTTTGCATTCTGTTGTCGCGTAAGTCACCGGGTATAACTTGGTTGTGTGTTAGTGTAAGCAGGTACTAATGATAGTAACGGTGATTTTAATACAAACGCATGTACATACATATTTTACTGAATTTATTAGAACAAGGATACAAAACTTATTTAGATTATGCGTTGAAATGATACGGTGATATCTAGAGTTTGCGGCGAACGCAGCTGTGAGATAAAGCGACGAAAAGAGAGATAGAGAGAGAGAGAGCTCGCGGTACTAAGCTTGTGTAGTTAGGTATCGCATTTATTTATTGGTAACTATGTAAAAATATGTTTGGACTGTGTCCGTTTATATATATATGTAAAAAACAATGTCAAAGTGGAAATTTGTGACAGTAATTATTAAAGGTTTGAATCAATATATTTGGGTGAGTGCACCAATACATTGCCGCGTGTATTCAGCTGCTCTGACAGGTGCTCGAAACCGTGTCACCCGATCACCACATTCTCGCAAAACCCCGCCCAAAAGCGGCGCGTATCGGCTAATTAAATAATGATTTTTTATACAAATATGTTTTGAATCTATGTAGATATGGCCCTGACATAACTGTGGTACTAGCAGATCGAGTCGTACAGGGCTGGCGCCGGTTCATGAAAGTTAGTGCGCGCTCATGCGCCCGGGCTCTGCGGCACTGAGCTGCATATTGTAGGGGATGTGGCGGAAACTCTTCCATAATTGAATTTGGCATTATTTTACGGAAGTTTGCTTGAAATGGTGTATTTTTACAACTTTAAAATGTCGCTACTGGCAGTGACAATTTTTTATTAAAATATTACATGCACATAGTGAACCACGAAATGCGTGGCTTATTAGGATAGGAATGTAAATTACATTTAGTTATATTTTTTGTTATTTTTACACGTTTTACTTATTTCTAACGTTTCTAAATAATGCAATTAAGACTAAAATTCTCTACGTGTTAAATAGATAATTCAAAACTTTAATCAAATATATGATAATTTTCCGATAAATGATTTGAAAATTCTAAAAAAATCAGCATTATTTAAACATCTCAAACACTTAGATAAATGTTAAAATGTATGTTCTAATGTTACTAACTAACTTACCATCGCGCTGTTTCCATGCGGGGATAGGCAGAAAGAATATAACGCCACACTATTTTGTCTTTACACACAATTCTCGCCTCATCCACATTCGTACATCTTCTCAGATAAGCTCGTCCATTATTGAGGCTTCTAATAGGACCATCATCTAGTATCTGGTTTATCTGGTAGTGCCAAGTCTTCCGCAGACGTACTCTATTTCTGGTGCAATCAACACTTGTGTCAGATATCTTTCTATATTTTTAAAATTAGCAATATTATCTTTGTGGTTAAAATTCATATTTTTATTTATTATCTTTCATATTATCAAACATAGTTCTATAATATAAGATTTGATTAATTTTTAATAAAATACCTCTGTTTTGAAGTTGAAATTTTATTTACTTGCTTACTTACAATCAGTAAGTAAGTAACTTCTTGAAATTCCAAATTTAGTTAATTCGCTTGAAAATATATATAATAGATTTTTACCTCGCTATCCAACATTCTAACATAATCAATATACAGTACCTACACTAATAATTCACTAGTTCTAAAACACTCCCATTACATATATTCTTTTTCTTTATTTTAATTTTTATTCCTGTAGAATTTTATCTTTCTGGAATTAAATAACACCACAACAGCACAAAAAAACTGGCTACTTTGACGCAGCTGCAGTCTATCAAAGTAGCCAGGACAATTCTATATATATATATATATATATCAGAGGTGAAGTCTACTCCATCCCACACAAAAACTACGAGTATTTAATTGAAATATAATTGTATCTTATGTGTATCACGTTATATTATAATACATTCACCTGTGTTACAACAAAAACATGTATGTTGATAAGTCTAATAAATAAATAAAGTAGTTATCACCGGGATATAAACCCGAAACTATCTAATGACGTCTTTATCGCGATAAAGTTATAATGGGCATTCAGAAAGACGTCACATTTTATCTACATTTCTTAATGGGTCATTTAGTTTTTCACTTTGGAAATGATCATTATTTTAATTACCGTGATTTTCAAAACCTTCATTTTATTAGGTTGATGCATAATTATCTGCCGTTTTTTTTAAAATTATATTGTAACATAATCAAAAACAAAAACAAACTCAAAACATATTATGTACAATTATCATTCGGGAGCGTAGCTACCATCCTACTACTTCCCATTTGCGATTCCATTTGCTGTTGATGTTGCACTACCTTTAGCCATTTCTGTCCGGGATTCGTCACTCTTGATTCAGTGGCGAAAAGCAAAAAAAAAAACGGAACATATTCTTACTGTGAAGTTGTAATTATTCAGAACATAGGTCTGTGATATTTAAATACTAATTAAATATATTAATTAGAAAGATACATATAAAATCAATTATATCGAAAAAAATTGTTGTTGCGATACTGGGATTAGAACCTGGATTTCTTTTCCAATCCGGGGAAGTTGCATTACCAACTATGCTACAGCGACTGTACTTTTGTACCTTACACTTATTATTGCATTTATCGTTCCATTATTTAATAGCCATCTACTTTGTTTTTACGGAATCTCAAATACCTTCCCCGGATTGGAAAGCAATTCAGGTTCGAATTCGGTAGCAACAACAATATTTTTCGATAAAATTGATTTTATATGTATATCTTTCTAATTAATACATTTAATTTATATTTAAAAAAATATCACAGACCTATGTTCTGAATAATTACAACTTCACAAAAAGAACGTGTTCTCCTAAAAATACTTATTTAGATAAATTAATAAAATTAAATAAAAGTCAAAAATACTGTCTACTGTAGCATAGTTGGATAATGCACCTTCCCTGGATTGGATAGAGATCCAGGTTCGAATCCCGGTAGCAACAACAATATTTGTCGATAAAATTGATTTTATATGTATATCTTTCTGTACTTATATGTATATCACTAAATATGAATACTTTAACATTATTACATTTTTATAAATATACTGTTTCGATACTCGTATATTTTTCTGCGCATCTCTCTAAGTTTGTTGTTATCTATAACAGTTAAAAAATATAATATTATTATAAAATTCCGAAACCATGCGTAGTATCGGTAAGTATAATATATTAGAGATGTGCAAAAAGAATTATCGTAGAAAAGTAGAACTATCTTAATAATAATCTAATCTGGTTTGGTTTTATAGATGTTTCAATGTTGAGAGCATATTCGAGGATCGCATGGCGTATCGCGGTGCAGTGGGTACCGTACGTTCGTCGGATGCTGTAACTGTTATTCCCCTGACCATCTCGGACCTGAAGCAATTTGAAGAAACTCGGAAGAAACTATTTCAAAGATGTTTCCTTAGCATCAACGACCGAAGTATTCGCGACGGGTCAAGGGTCATGCTCCAGATTTTAAGCTCACATGTACATGGATCCAGGAGTGAGCAGGGCTTTTAAACATGGTGTATAATGTTTTCAACGTAAAATTAGGATACTACTTGTAAGATTAGCAATCTCCATATTTATTTAGTGAAAGGCGAGCTTTCATTTTTCCAGTTTGAAATTCAAGAAATTCTACATGAATTTGTTTTGATTTCAAATTCATGTGGAACATATGTTCCAGAGAAATAATTGATGACGTTATATGTTACGTAAATCATGCGAGAGAGGATGGTTTTAATAGAAAGAAACGAAAATAAAATTGTTGATTTTATCGCATTCAAACAATGCGTGTCTAAGGCTTATCCAAGTTTTTCATATGAACGAGTGTTGTCATTTGAATAAATCTATCGAAAATTAAACAATTGTTCGAAGTATTCGATTTATATACATGAATATGTATTAAAATCAAACAAAGTACCTAGATATATTTAGATGAAAGCTTAAATCAATGTTTTAAATTTAAAATAATTATGACAGCTTCAATTTATTATTTTGTTTAATATTATCGATTTAAAATGCTACGTTGCCATTTTGCTGATATGTTTGTTTCATAATTATATACTATTTACGAAACAGACAGCTTTGTTTAAAATGCAACAGTGTCATATATAAATGAAATATTTAATTCCGATTTACATAAAAATTACGTACATGTTTAATTAGTTGAAGAAAACGATGTTTTCCCTTAAAATGAGTAAAAAGACATCTAATTGATGAAATTTGCTACTAATGTTGTGAATAAGTTAAATGTGAGTGAAAGTGAGTTGTTGCCAACCAAACAAAAAAGTGGTCGCCTCAAGTCAGTTCGCTAGGGCACGAGCGGATTCACTCGACCGAAATCGAGTTCCTCACACTCGCTCCAAACCGTCGATGGTCGCAGACTCGAAACGCCGGTACCGGACCGAGGGGTCGGGGCAGAAGACTGCTGGACGGCGAGGTTCCAAGGGATGAGGCGGGATGCAAAATGAAACACTTGCTTAAGGTGTATTCAGTGCACCGCAGTATGTAGTTTGTTGTGTAGAGACGAGACGTTTGACGAGAAGTGACCTCCATACTGCGGTGCGCTTCTATTTATTCAAGATGAGTGGACGTGCGCCGTTACCAGCGCACGCCACCCCAAAACCACCCACCGTGCCAATCAGGGCGCGTTTACATGCCTAACCGCGCCCCAAGCGACACGGCGTTCGGCGCCGCCTGTCGGCCGGATAGCGCAACATCGCGCCATTTTTCGGTCGCGGGCTGACAGGCGGCAGAAGCCGTTTTCCGGAGACAAACAATTAAATATTACATTAATATTAACAATTGGGGATATCACGAGTAGTGAATTCTGTAGTAAATATCGCGACCCGTGATATCCCGTAACAAGAATTATCCGGCCAGTGTTTCCTTTCGAGTTATTTCGTTTTTTGTGACTTCGTTATCTCGAAATGTTCGTTAAGCGGGTTTCTTGCCAGTGGCGGGCCCCGCTAAGGGCCTTTTTGATAGGAAATGTAACACTGGCGGGATAATTTTGTATGGGTGCCGCGGACTACGACATTTGTTTATTTCTACTGTTGTCCGCGGCACTAAATACACTAAATTTAAACAACAGTGGCGGCGTACCGGCGGGTGGGCAAAGGTTTATTGTGTTCCCAATCCCGCGGCACGCCGCGTAAAACAAATAATAATTATTTATACGTAAATAATAACATTTCAAATTTAAATAACAAATATGTAATATTTTATTTCATGGCACTAGTCTCTGTGTGCAACACTCCCCCCGTGCGGCTTGGCCGTACTACGACGGTGCACAAAGAGGCTTCGTTGGTAGAACTATGATGCGGGTAGCTGGTCGTGTGTAGTCCCCGGTTGCTGTCCGGATCCGCACCGCTCGTACCTGCCCGTCGGCTGCTGGTCTTGCCTCGATGATAATTCCCCGTGGCCATGTGTTGCGTGGCAAGGTGGCGTCGGTGATAATGGCCAATTCGCCCTCGCGGATTGGTGGAGCTGGCTCCTGCCACTTGTGTCGAAGTGCGAGCGTTGGCAGGTACTCGCGCATCCATCGACGCCAAAACATGTCGGCGAGCTGCTGCGCCACCTGCCACTGTTTCCTTAGACAGGTCTGTTCATCGAGGGCTCCGTAGACGGCCAGGTGTTGTTGTCGTCCGGCCGCTCCCATCAGCAGGTGGTTTGGTGTGAGTGGCGAATTGTCCCGCGGGTCCACGGAGACATGGGTCAACGGGCGGCTGTTTACCGTAAATTCCGCTTCGGCCAGGGTAGTCCGCAAGGTTTCCTCTCGCGGAGCCCGTTCCTTTGTTGTTGCTTCGAGCGCCCGCTTGACTGAGCGGACGAGGCTTTCCCAGGCTCCGCCCATATGGGGGGCGAGCGGGGGGTTGAAAGTCCAATCAACCCCCACCTCCGCTAGGTGTTCCACAACCCGCGGCTCTTGTCTTAGATCCGCCAGCGCGCTGGCCAATTCTCGGTCGGCGCCGCGGAAATTGGTTCCGTTGTCGCTGTAGAGGTGCCGCGGGTGGCCGCGGCGAGCTGCCATTCGTCTGAGGGCCATTATGGCTGAATCAGCCGTCAGTGATGCGGCCAGCTCCAGGTGCACGGCGCGTGTTGTCATACAGGTGAATAAGGCGCCGTACCGCTTCTCGCGCCGGCGTCCTACTGTCACCTCCATCGGGCCGAAGTAGTCGAGGCCGCAATGGGTGAACGGTGGTGTGTGGTGAGCCAGGCGGGCTTCCGGGAGCTGTCCCATCAGTGGCGGCTGTGGACGACTGCGTCCATTCCGGCAGGCCTGGCATTGGAACTGTACCCGGCGCACGGCGGGTCTCAGTTTCAGCACGAAGAAGTTCTCCCGGACGTCGCTCACTGTCCGCTCCGTGCCGGGATGACCCGCGCTCTCGTGATAGTGACGTATCATGAGCCGGGTGTATGGGTGATTTCCGTCCAAGATGATGGGGTTTCGCAGGCCTGGCGAGATGTCGACGTCGGTCGTCCCGGTCAGGCGTGTTCCCATGCGGATGACGCTGTTGTCGTCTAGGTGGGGGGTGAGTTGGTAGAGTCGTCCGTTTCGTGGTAGAGCCTCCCCCCGTTGCAACAGCCGGATCTCGGGCCCGAAATCCGCGGCCTGGGTTTGTAGTATCCAGGCCCGCTCGGCGCGGTCCCGCTCGTCCGTTGTCAAATTTTGGGCCGATACCTCACCTCGAGGTCGGCGGCAGTTGTGGGCAAATCGGCGGACCCACGCAGTTGTCCGAATGAGGCGGGTCCACGACGAAAAACGCTCGAGGTTCGGCATCGCTCCTCCAGCTGTATTGGCGTGGCGGGTCACCGTCACCGTTTCGGGCCTGACCTCCATCTCGAGCTTGTCAGGCGGAGGCCTGCTCACCTCCCGTGGCCATGCTGCTTCCGGTTGCTTGAGGAATGCGGGGCCCCTGAACCACTTTCCGGCGGTCGACAAGTCAGGGGGCTCTCCGTCCCTGGTCCCCAAGTCCGCTGGATTTTGGGCTGTAGGCACCCATCTCCAGCCGTCGGCCCCCACCAGCTCGTCTATTTCTCCGAGCCGGTTGGCGACAAATGTGGAATAGGACCTGGGGTCGGTCCGGATCCACGCCAGGACGGTGGACGAGTCAGTCCACAAAACCGTCCTCTCAACCCTGCACACGTGCTCTGTCTTTATGACGGCGGCTAGGCGAGCCGCCATCAGAGCCGCCTGCAGCTCAAGCCGTGGTATAGAGAGTGGCTTGAGCGGGGCCACCTTACACTTTGCCGAGATGAAGGCTACGTCCGAGCCGCCCTCTCCTGTCTCGACAAAGTAGGCGACCGTGCAGCACGCTAGCTCTGAGGCGTCGCAGAAGATGTGCAGGGTCGGTCGGCTTCTCCGACTCGCCACGCTCTGGCGTGGCACGGCGCACTGACTCGTGCGGAGGAGCCGGTGCCAATCTTGCCATTTGTCCGCGTGCTCGGGACGGATCGGGTCATCCCACCCGACCTTTGAGCGCCACACTTGTTGTAGAAGTATCTTCGACCGGATTAGTAGGCAAGCTACAAAGCCCACCGGGTCGAAGATTCGCATTACGGCGCTCAGTAATTGTCTCTTGGTGGGGCGATCCTTGGCCTTCAGTTCTGGCAAGTTCACGAACTGAAAGAGGAACTTGTCTGCTGCTGGATCCCACGTTATGCCGAGCACGCGTTCAGTAGTTGTTTCTTCACTGATGATTCGCACCGGTTCCACGGCACGAAGTGACGGCGGGATGTGGCTCAGGACCTCTGGGCTATTGGAGGCCCAGTTCGCCAGATGCATGCCGCCCCGACGAAGCACCTCGGTCACATTGCGGGTCATCTCGATGGCCTGCTCCGGGGTGTCCATTGCGTCGAGGTAGTCGTCCATGTAAAACTTGTCCTGGACGGCGGCAGAGGCGTCTGGGAATTCCGTGGCGCTGGCGTCGGCGATCCGATTTCTGACAAACTGCGCGCTGCTGGGCGAGCAAGTCGCTCCGAATACCATTGATGTCATTTGGTATGTGCGTGGTGCGGCCTCGCCCGGCCTTTTCCACCAAAACAGCTGCGCGCACTGATCCTGCGGCTTGATTTTCACCCGCAGGAACATTTCCCGGACGTCGGCTGCCAGAGCCACCCGTCCTTCCCGGAACCGAAAGATGTTGCCCAACAGTGATGATAGTAGGTCCGGGCCTGTCAACAGGGCGTCATTCAGGGAGACGCCCCGGCATTTGCTTGCCGCATCGAATACAATCCTGATTTTCCCCGGTTTGTTGGGATTGAAGACGGCGAAGTGCGGCAAGTACCAGCGGTGGCTCCCCAAACGGGCCACCTCATCCTCTGACAGGGGACGAGCATATCCCTTGTCGAGGTATTCAGCCATCTTTGCCCTGTAGGCGCTGGCGTAGGCCGGATCTTTCTCCATCTTCCTTTCGATGCTGATTAGTCGGTTGATGGCACACTGTTGGTTGTCGGGAAGGACTGTTTCCTCTTTGGCCCAGAGTAGCCCGGTTTCCCATTGTCCGGTCGGGAGGCGCCTCGTTGTAGATTCCATCACCGCGGTGGCTCGGGCCACGCACGCGTTGATGCGGGTCGCGGTCGTGATTCCCAACGAATCCACCGCGTAATGCTCCCGCACGAGCGCCTCCAGGCGCGTGTCGGCGGCGGTACCGCTAGCCGCGGCGAGTGCTAGCACGGTCGCACCGGTTGTGTGTGGGCGGTAGGTGGTCGCTCCATGAGATGTCCACCCGAGGACCGTTCTGGACAGGACCCCCCGGCCTTGGGTCATTGTACATTCGCGGCTCACGATCAGATGGGCGTGGTCCTGTCCGATTAGGAGTTGTGGTGATACTTCAACGGCCTCGGCGTGGCCCACACACGGTTTCCCTCCCTGATGCGTCATTGTCCAT
This sequence comes from Eubasilissa splendida, assembly GCA_031772225.1. Classification (NCBI taxonomy): domain Eukaryota; kingdom Metazoa; phylum Arthropoda; class Insecta; order Trichoptera; family Phryganeidae; genus Eubasilissa; species Eubasilissa splendida. The sequence goes on along the minus strand of CM062866.1, from coordinate 6,317,179 downwards.
TGGGAGGGCAAAGCAAGTCCGCGGACCGTGCTTGCTTGCAGCGGGTACTCTGCACCGCCGCCGCGGATGGTCAGATTCACTGACTGGGACCGGTCGTCCGAGGAACACATTCCGTTGGCGCCGTGAATGCGTAATTGACGTACCGGTCCCCTGGCCCCGACGGCACTGGCCACTGTCGCCTCGATGAGGGTTACCGTGGATCCCTCATCGAGTAACGCGTAGAGTCTTTTCCGCCCCCGGGGGCCGGAAATTGTCACTGGGAGGACCTTTAGCAACACTTGGTCCTCCTGGCCTCCCGAGAGGCTCGCGTGGCTTGTACCGACGGAAGCCAGCTGATCGTTCTTCAGTCAGGATCTGCCCGACGATGCACCGGAGGCCGCGTTGCCTGCCGCCGACGGTGCTTGTGTTCGTGACCCCCCATGTAGTAGGCGATGGTGTGGTCTACGACATCCGCTTGCTCCGCAGCGCTTTCCCCGGCACTGCTGTGATCGGTGTCCCGGACCGAGGCACGTGAAGCACACTTCCGACATTTTTACTAGCGTCCATCGGTCCGGGACCGATTTCCGCGCGAAGTCGTGACACGCGGCGAGACCGTGCCGAGTCGAGTGGCATTCCTGGCACTGCCCATTTTCGGATGAATCCAGGTTCGCGTTCACGTTTTCTTTTGAATCTTCCTCAGGCGCGGCCTCTATGGCGAGGTGCACCTGCCCGCTCCGGCGGGTGGGGTGGTTTGTGATGCTGATAGACAGGCATCCTGCGTTCGGCGCCACCGCGGTTACTTTGGTCAGCCAGGTGGAGAAGTCCTTCACGGCGATGTCCGGCGACTGGTCGACTCTTGATAACATCCAGATACTCTTAAAGTGTGCTGGCAGCTTGCTGACCATCTCCGCCAGTAGTCGTGGTGATACCAGATGTTTCGTGTCGAATGCCTCGACCGTGGCGACGACATTCCTGACCGCCACGGCGTAGTCCACGATAGCTTCCGTGGGGGCGGTCTCCGTCAGCTTGGTGTACCGCTGGATTCGATCCAGCATATGGCTGATGATGGTATCGGGCCGCCCGTACCAGCGTTCCAGCGTGGTCACTATTTCGTGTATGTTGTTGGGGTCGATCAGCAATGCCGCCACGGTCTCGCGCGCTTTCCCCTTCAGGGCGCGTTGTAGGCGCATCAGGTTTTCCGCTGGGTTCAGGTCGCAGAGCGCGGTGGATTGGTCGTATTGAGCTTTGAACGTGGGCCATTCCAAGGCATCACCGCTGAATGGTGGCAGATCTCTGGCGCTTGACTGGCGCGCCATAAATGCGTTCATCGGCTGTGTGTGCACCCAATCGCTTGTTCCGCGATGTCTGGCGGCCTCATCTGGAGTCGCATGTGCAGTGGCGTATGGCATGGCGTATGGTGCGGTGTATGGTGCGGCGCTTGCCGCCGATCCCCAGACGGCACGTGGTGGTGACGACCATGCTTCGGCGGCGGCGTTTGGACTGGCCGCGCCCGCGGCGCTCGGCCGGGTGAGGTCGATTGTGTTGCCCGCTGCACCGGCGGCGGCTCCTTCGGGAGCAAGTGGTGCGACGGACTGGAATCCCGTGGGCCCGGCGTTAGTTCGCGCGTCCGGCTCGGGCCCCCAGGAGATCATGGTTGACATGGTCGGGCCGGTCCGTCCGGCTGTTCCGAGCATGGCTACCGGCTGAATCGGTGTCGTGGTGCTCCACACTCTCCTTGATTCAGGCGGAGCGGCCGGTCCGACCGCTCCGAGCGCCATCCGTGATGCGTCCTCCCACAGTACCGCCGATACAGGCGGGGCGGCCGGTCCGACCGCTCCGAGCGCCATCCGTGATGCGTCCTCCCAGGACGCCGTAGATACAGGCGGGGCGGCCGGTCCGACCGCTCCGAGCGCCATCCGTGACGCGTCCTCCCAGGACGCCGCAGAAACCGGCGGAGCGGCCGGTCCGACCGCTCCGAGCGCCATCCGTGATGTAGGTGAACCGGTCGGTCCGACCGTTCCGTAGTCCGCATCCTGCGTCATCGCTGGTGCCGGACTCCAAGGTGCTGCCATTGGCTGATCCTGGCTCTGCACTTGATAGTAGGCGTCCATCCGTGCTTGTTGTAGTTCCAGGTTCAGGCGATGGTTTTCTTCCATTAGCCTGCGCTGCCTCCTTTCCCATCGGATATTGGCCCGCAGTCGACGAACCGTGTCCCCTGTTGAAGTAGAGGAACCCCGGCGAGATCCGCGCTCATCCCTGGATCTGCTGTCGTCCGAACTCGAGCGTGACGATCCGCGCCGCGGTGGTAGACCATCTTCCTGTCGCGGCGTATCGTCCTCCTCCCGTTCCGATCTTCGTGCATCCGATCTCAGTCCGGATCGCGACATTTCGTTTCCGGACCACCGACGCTAGCTAGTTGACCTGAGGCAATCCGACTCACGAAGGACCAGTTGTTGCCAACCAAACAAAAAAGTGGTCGCCTCAAGTCAGTTCGCTAGGGCACGAGCGGATTCACTCGACCGAAATCGAGTTCCTCACACTCGCTCCAAACCGTCGATGGTCGCAGACTCGAAACGCCGGTACCGGACCGAGGGGTCGGGGCAGAAGACTGCTGGACGGCGAGGTTCCAAGGGATGAGGCGGGATGCAAAATGAAACACTTGCTTAAGGTGTATTCAGTGCACCGCAGTATGTAGTTTGTTGTGTAGAGACGAGACGTTTGACGAGAAGTGACCTCCATACTGCGGTGCGCTTCTATTTATTCAAGATGAGTGGACGTGCGCCGTTACCAGCGCACGCCACCCCAAAACCACCCACCGTGCCAATCAGGGCGCGTTTACATGCCTAACCGCGCCCCAAGCGACACGGCGTTCGGCGCCGCCTGTCGGCCGGATAGCGCAACATCGCGCCATTTTTCGGTCGCGGGCTGACAGGCGGCAGAAGCCGTTTTCCGGAGACAAACAATTAAATATTACATTAATATTAACAATTGGGGATATCACGAGTAGTGAATTCTGTAGTAAATATCGCGACCCGTGATATCCCGTAACAAGAATTATCCGGCCAGTGTTTCCTTTCGAGTTATTTCGTTTTTTGTGACTTCGTTATCTCGAAATGTTCGTTAAGCGGGTTTCTTGCCAGTGGCGGGCCCCGCTAAGGGCCTTTTTGATAGGAAATGTAACACTGGCGGGATAATTTTGTATGGGTGCCGCGGACTACGACATTTGTTTATTTCTACTGTTGTCCGCGGCACTAAATACACTAAATTTAAACAACAGTGGCGGCGTACCGGCGGGTGGGCAAAGGTTTATTGTGTTCCCAATCCCGCGGCACGCCGCG